>JANAVB010015600.1:11787995-11810495 GCA_029216955.1 Iris pallida
AATCAGAACATTCCAAGTGGGCGATCTCGTTCTGGCAGTCCGGTGGCCGATGGTCATGACTCACAAAACCGTCGGCAAATTCCAGCCAAAATGGGAAGGGCCGTTTATCATTGAGGCCGTATTCTCCAACGGTGCTTACCGCCTCGCAAAACAAAACAGAGACTTGCTCATGTTGCCCGTCAACGGCAAGTTCCTGAAGAACTACTATGTCTAAATGACATATTCTAGATCATCGAGTCATGTACCCCGCCGGTACCCGCTGAACTCACTTTCACAATATTCTAGATCATCGAGTCATGTACCCGTTTATACCGCTGAACTCACTTTCACAATATTCCAGATTATCGAGTCATGTACCCGCTGGTATCGCTGAACTCACATTCATAATACCCTAGATTACCGAGTCATGTACCCGCTGGTATCACTGAACTCATATTCACAATATTCCGATCATCGAGTCATGTACCCGCTGGAACCGCTGAACTCACATTCACAAAAAAATTCCGGATTACTGAGTCATGTACCCTCTCGTACTGCTAAACTCACGTCCTCCTTCCACAAAAATCCCATATTATCGAGTCATGTACCCGCTGGTACCTCTGAACTTACATTTTGATTCCAAAATTCATGGATTGTCGAGTTATGTACCCGCTGGTACCCCTGAACTTACATCCCGGTCACTCTTTTGGGGAGAAGGTTATGTATAATCGTACCTCTAAACTTTCTTCCTGAAAGAGCCCCTTCCTCATGATCCACTACCCGCACTTCCAGTACACAAAAAGGGTTACAGATCCACAAATTTCCAAAACGACCATGTCGATGTTACCTCTGAGTCGTCTCAATTCCGCCAAAAACAAATCACCCCCTACATAGAACTTCTATGTCCTCATTACCTCTGAGTCGTCCTATGTACCCCCCTTCATTGAGCCCACTCCTGCCATGTCCTCATTACCTCTGAGTGGGAAGGCTCCGTCGAAGAAACCCTCATGCTTGCCATGTCCTCATTACCTTTGAGTAAGTATGTTGATTCCCTTTCGACTTATTATCTGTACCCACAATCGGAGTACGCCAAGGAAAGTGGGTCCACAAATATCCTCCATTGAGTCCACTCCTGCCATGTCCTTATCACCTCTGAGTAGGAAGATTTGCGGTAAGAAAACCCTCGTGCTTCCCATGTCCTCATTACCTCTGAGTAAGTATGTTGGTTCTATTTTATCCTATTATCCGTATCCTAACCCAGGGTATGCCAAGGATAATAGGCCCATAAAATGTCCTGTGCTAAATTTCTCAGCAAAGGCCCATCATTCCTCATCATGCCCCGGGAGCCCAGCTGCTCCATGGCATTCCTTCTCCCGATACTCGGAACGTCCACGACAACTTTACCGTGGAACCGTTCTAGGTATCCCCAATCAAACTTGTTACCCGTACCTAAAATCAAGGTATGCCAGGGGTAACAAGTCCACAGACAAGTCCCCCATGAGGGGCAAACATCACCATAATACCACAGGCACAACAAGTACAAATGAAGGGTAGAATGGAAAATACTCTTTATTTGAAAGACGAAAAAGCATTACATATTTTGGGGACCACGTCCCTCTCAAAAAAAGAAAAGAAAAACAGAAACAAAAGAAGGAAAGGCTGACTATAAGTCGGCATTACACAATTCTAAGAGGCGGTTCCTCACCAAGGCAGTACCCCGCTCAAGCCTCTGTCTAGCTCAGCGCTCAGCCTCCAGGGACAACTGCTCCGCATCATTCAAGTACATATATACCTGCCAGTCATTCTCCATCTTCTTCAGGGCAAGTTCCAGATTGGTAGAAGCTCTACTAAATCTGTCAGCCTCCTGGATAGCAACCCTCTTCTCAGTACGGGCGGCTTCGAGCTCGGACTCCAGGAAGGCCAATTTTCTCTGGAGCTCGAGGATCTGCTCCCGGGTGTCAGTTACTCCGCGAGAGGCAGTTGCTTCCCGAGCCGCGTAATCTTCAGTCCGACGGCTCCATTGATCGTACAACTGAGTCAGATCACAACGGTCCTTTAATATAGTAGGCTTGATCGATTCCCGAGCAAGCCTCACCTTCTCCACCACGGTTGTAAGGAAAATACGCTCTTGATCTATTGCAACTGATAGGTCAGCTTGCCGTAGTATGCGTAACTGGGCCACAAGACGATCAGCCTCTAGCAGCTTAGGCTCTAAAAGCGCAGCTAGTCCCGCCCCACCGGGGAGTATTCTAAGGATATTAATTTGGCCATCGGCGCATTGACGGGCCATAGCAAAGGGAGTCCCCCTCTCCACAGCTGCCTCAATCCCTCTCTTCAGGTGGCGGTGAAAGCTGTCAACCACATCCTGGGACACTTCATCCAAAACTTCTGTAGAGGACGGCGTCATAGGGAGTGTGGCAGGTAGTGCCGAAGGAGTAGTATCAGAACTTGCCATCCCCGCCACCAGGGAAACGAATTCTGTACGAAAAGATGCATGAATGGCGACTAGCTCTTCTTCCGCCGCCCGAAGAGCTTGGATACTTGGTAGGGCGGAGAGGTTAACCCCCGAGACCATATTCGCAGAAGAGGGCGCAGGAAGCATCGCCACTTGGGCTCTTGAGCTCGACCCAGCTGGAGGCCCCTCAATATAGGTTGGAAAAGAAGGAGGCACACGTGCTTCCATCAGATCCCCTCCGGTAGAGTCCGCCCCAACAATGTCCGTCACCGGCAATAAAGGGGTGGGACCTGTACGTCCAAAGCAACCATCAATCGACGTAACCCGAAGGACAAGATGATGGAGCAAATAGGCTTCCTCACAAGTTAGGATTTGGCTTATCTTACAAGGAAAAGAGCATGGAGGCTGCGGCTCGTTCGCAGCTGGCATAGTCTCCACACCCACGGCTTCTAAGTCGAGTTCAACTAGTTTCTCTGTCCCAGCCGCCCCTGAAAGGGGAGCCAGCCAGGTCAGTGTCATCCTGTTGAAATTTAGATGTCTCAGGGATAGGTGCAGTAGAGCACCCGTCCCCATGGGTTGAGGTCTCAGCAAGGTGAGACTCCTCGGCCGCCTCCGGAAGAACCCTAGCAGAGAGGATAGCGGTGCACATATCATTGACCAAATTAGATAGGACCGGATCGACCTCGGCAATCGGGCCTCGAGAAGCAGACTCCTCTGACGCCTACAAAGAGCAAAAGAAAAATAATTAGGCCATATTTTGAAAAAAGAAGGAGAAGATAGTTGAAATTCAAATCACCTCAGAAGCAGCGTCAACATCATCAATAAACAGCCTACGACGTCTTACCGTAGCCCGTTTCGTGGAGTAGGTTCTGCCATCATCAGTAGACATACGCCTGCTTCGTTTGCACGAAGGACCAAGCACGGCAGGTGGTTGATCCTCCATATCTTCGTTCGGCACGATAGGTGGATGGTCCCCCACCTCCTCGTCCGAGGAATGCGACGAATCATCAGCATCCTGCTCATCATCCCCTTCGTCCGCCGTGGTGGACTCCGAGTCCGGCATAGGAACCCTATTCGCCCTTCTCTTCCTCTTCTTGGATCCCTCGGGCTTCTCTGCCAAGCTAGTACCAACAATAAAGCTGGTACTCGGATCAAAGTTCACAGGAGGCTTGCTTGCCGCAACATGATAGATGGCCGCCATGTACAAAATCTCTCCTGACGTCTTAGCGTCAAGGATCGAATAGCTGGCTCGGGTATGGACCGCATTGTAATAATGCCAAGCCCTGATACCATCGAGGATGCTGCCTTCAAAGCCCAGGCAAGCACTGGGGCAATCAAGGAACAGGTGACTATACCCAAACTGGCGAGAAAATCTGCTAGGCAAATAAGGCTCCAAGTATACGTTATTTCGATAATGATATACCAGGTGCGCTGGGCGAATATTGCGCAGCCAAAGAAGCAGTTTCTCAGATAAGAGGAGGGGAGGTTCAATACTGTCAACATGAACGCCCCTCACTTCTCTAGCGGTAAATTAAGGGAGAGACATAAAGAAGTCGGGCCCGTCTACTCTCGCCAACGCCCTCCGACATGCTGGCATGGTGTCGTATTCCCAAGGCTGACGACGGTATCGAAAAAAGAAGGCATCATCAGCAGTGACATCATCTTCTGTTTCGGGCCTCATCAACGACCGGTAATGCATCAATAGCTACCCCATTAAATAATGGTAGGGTAGCTCTATCCGCTCAAAGTCCAGTGTCGTCTCGCGAGCAATGACTTTAGACGAAAAGGCACGGAGGTCGTGGTATATGCTACACACCATGGCCGGAAGAAGGGCCAGTCTGACTCTGAAGACCAGCTTCACGACCGGGAGAATGAAGTGGCGGCTGATCCTTTCAATGGAACCAGCCCCCCTGAGACTACGCAATTCCGTAGCCACACCATCAAGAATCCGACCAAAAGTGCCTTCTCAGACATCTGCCGGGTACCGTGGTGGAAATAGCTGAAGGAGTCAGTACGACTTCTAAATCTGTCTCTGGTGGACCTCGACCTCCTGGCAGTCGACATCAAGTGACTTATCTCCTCCTGGGACTGAGGACTTCGAGAAGAAACCCGACCAGGGGGACTGAATTGGAAAAGATACGAGACCCAAGACGTAGTATGGGGAGCGTTCCCTTCTGAACTATTAATCTTCTTGATAGTCGCTTGGTGACAAATACTGTGGTGGCACAGCAGTTCCCGGTACACGGCAACGAAACCCAGGAATCGTCGATCCAGATCCTCGAATTCTTCGTTTGTCGGGGTGTATACTTCAAAGGCCTCGCCCCCCCCCACGGCAGCTTAGAAACAGCATGCATTTCATGGAGAGAAAGTTCCAACTCCCCTCCAGGTGCGAAGAAAGTCCCCGTACGCCGGTTATACATCTCCAAAAGAGCCATGAACAACGGTTTGTTAATGGGTAATCCGTAACAGGTGCCCCGGATGGCATAATAAAGGTCAATCTCCCGAAGAAATTCCTCGTATTTCCTCAGGATCTATGAGGTAAGGTTGACCCACGTAGGGATGGGGTTTATCCAGTTCGGCAGCGACAACCTACCAACAGGATAAGACCCCTTGTGCGCGAGCTGATTCAGGAAGGTATCAGCTAAAGTAAAAGTGAAGTTAGGACCAGATACGTTTATAAAGGTACCCAGAATCAGTTCCATCACACTCCGACTGACCGAGTCCCTGCCCGCACACGCTGACCCTGTACTCCTATTATAGTGGATGTTGCCCACGAACATCCCTGATTGGGTTGGAGTTAGGGAGCCCACCATTTTCCTGCTCAACGGCACCATATTGAACCACGAAAGGGAAAAATATCGTTCCATCTCCGGAATATGGATCTCCACCTCGTCCATAATAAAGTCCCAGCTCTCAGAAATGTCCAGCACTCGAGGGTTCTTTATGGATAGAGCATCCCCGAAGAGAAAGGCTGGTTTCAGATACTCTCCGTCCAGTCTCCCCGAATTCATCATAGTGTAAAGAAAGTGGAAAGGCTGGTTATTGATGGCAGCCAACCTCTCCAAAGGCTCATTGGTGGGAAGCTGATCCGTCACATGTCGAATTAAGCTATCAAGCTGCACACCCACGGCAAATTGTGCTGAACCTACCAAAAGCTCTCCTGCCGGATTGGTTGGGAGTTTACTGAAAAAGGACAAAAGAAATAGGATCAAAAGATGGTTAAAATAAAACCACTCAAAGTTTCTCAAAAAGAAATTCCTATGAGCCTATGCGGCTCGGATCAACGAAGCCTTATGCGGCCCAATTCAGCTGAGTTTCATGCGGTACGGCTTCAATAGAGCCTATGCGGCTTGGGTCAACACAGCCTCATGCGGCCCAATTCAGTTGGGAGTTCCATGTGACACTGATTCGATCGCTTATGCGGTTCGGTTGAACTTATGCAGTTCTATCTAGCAAAAGAGCTTATGCGGCGTGACTTAGCAAAAGTTTTATGCGGTCCAGTTCGTCAGGAATATATGCGGCCCCGTTCAAAGGAGGCCTCATACGGTTCATATCCAGAAGTGCTCCTGCGGCTCAAATCCTTCTCATGCGTCTCAAACACAGGGCACGCCCTATGCAGCTCGGATATGAGAGGGTCATGCGGCCCATACAATATATGCGACTCCATCATGATCGAACTTGGGCGGTTCAATAAAGACGAAGGATGAAGGCTTGTGCATAAATTATGCAACAGAGCCACGGGTTCTTAGGGTTCAAAATATTCGATATTTTATCAAATCCTTACCCTTAAAAGCAGGATGGACGTCAGGGTGCACTTCGGGCATGGCGGCCGACGAGGAAGCCGCTTTCTTGCCCTTCGCAGCAGCAGAGGCAACCTTGGAAGACTTGGAGGCCATTTTTTGTCCGACGGTCGGAGAAGGGAGATAAGAAAAGAAAGTTGAGACAGCAAGAGTTAGGAACGAAAGAAAAAGTAAAGAAATCCCTCCGACTGAACTCGTCCCTATTTATAAACAAAAGCAGGGCACTTCGATTCTCGTGCAGCACAAAAATCGACTCTTCGGTTATCGAGGCGAGCCGCCTAAAATGAAGGCCAAACTCCTGGGATCCTGCCCCGAAAAGTGGCCTTAAAACTGACAGGAAATCAACAACATTTAATGCAAAAGATTTCCATACTTGGCAAGATGACGTGGCAAAAAGTCCGTGCGGTTAGACATCCTATGCGGCCAAAGGGTCCATGCCGGTGATTAACCAATGCGGCTGAAGACATCCATGCGGCCGAAACATATATGCGGCCAAGACATCCATGCGTCCAAGATATCATATGCGGCCAGTTTATACATAGCCATGCTTCTTATTCAAAGTATTTCAATTTTGTAAATTGAAAACTTTAAAGGGGGTCTTGTAGAAGCATGGAAAAGAATAAAAAAAGATCCATACAGCCAGGGAGCCCCATGCGGCTCAGAGAGCTCATGCGGCTCAAGGATCTATGTGACTCAAGCATCTATGCAGTTCGAATAAAGTCCCATGCAGCTCAGAGAGGAGCCACGTGGCCTGCAAACAGCTCTTCTCTTTGTCCTTTACTGTATTAAATGCCTCGACGGCTGACAGCTCTGACACATGACAGCTCTGACACAAAAATACAATTATGACTCCGTCATGATGGCAGACTCCTAGGGAAACGAAGAAAATCTCTGACACGATCCCCCGAAATCTAGAAACTTTCATGCGGCCTTGACACATGGACAGTCGCATGCGGCTCGAGTAGAGACCACTCCATGCGGCTCAGGCCGAAGCTGTCCCATGCGGCTCAGGCCGAAGCTGTCCTATGCGGCTCAAGCAAAGGCTACCTCATGCGGCTCACGAGGACTATCTCCATGCGGCTTACTGAGAATCCACCCATTAGGCGGCCGCCTACGCTCATGCGGCTCTGATTATCACCATGCGATTCAAATGTTCAGGGGCCACTCCCAAGCAGCTTTGACACGTGGCTAGCCTTATGCGGCTCAATGGGGAGCAATCCTCATGCGGCTCAGATTTTTGCAATGGCTCGCGGTTAAGACACGTGGCATGATAGTGGGACACGTGGCATCAAATCGATCTAAATCTATCAACAGATCCCAATAAAATATTGGAATCAAATCAGATCATTTGTAATCAAGCAAATCAATAACACGTGGCAGGAAATCCGAGATTGGCATGACAAATTATGAGGATTTATGTCAATCATCTTTAATTATCCATAAAAGATTTGATGCAATCACATTAATTGCTCAAATCTATTATATTCAAGATGAACGGCCCAGATTTATTGATCCTTAGCTGTCGACTTTTGAGAATGGGCAATCATTGCAAACCGTAGTGATGCCCTCCACTCTTATAAATAGCAAGGTGCCATTCCCTTGTGGAAAAAAAGAAAAAAAAGGAAGAGACTCCCTGATTTTTACAAAAAGAAGACACAGAGATCCAGAGAGCCAGAGAGAGAATATATATAGATCAAAAGGAGAGCATTTCTTCATCAACGCCAAGCAGTTCTTCTACAGAGCCAAGGCTGCACCCGATCGTCCAAGGAGTAAGGCAGAGCGGCCGTCGCTTTCCCGAGCCTCTATCGTCACCTCCAGAATCTAAAATAAATAATTGTACTTAGATTGCTGTACCTAGGCTTTCGTCCCTATGCTTCCTTTGTACAAGCAAGTTTGTATTGTGAAGTAAAAGTTTGGTCCTCCGATAATTGTTCTATTCTTTTATATTTTATGGCAAACATATCCTCGAGGGTCTGAATCGTTCTCTCCGACTGTCCGTCTGTCTGGGGGTGGTATGCGGTACTGAACTTGAGCGATGTGCCCAAGCTAAGCTGTAAACTCCTCCAAAAGTGAAAAGTGAATCGGCTATCTCGATCTGAGACTATGCTCACTGGAACCCCGTACAATCGGACTATCTGCCGTACGTACATCTCGGCCAGCCTCTCCGTAAACAAACCCACCTTGAATAACAAAAAGTGGGCCGATTTGGTCAATCGATCAACAATGACCCAAATCGCATCCTTCCCTCCTGGAGAACACGGAAGTCCAGACACAAAGTCTATAGTGATATACTTCTACTTCCACTCAGGAATGGGTAGTGGCTGGAGCAATCCACCTGGTCTCTGTCTTCCGTCTTTTACCTGCTAGCACACCAAGCATCTAGAAACGAACTGAGCCTCCTTGTATTTCAGGCCATACCACCAAACATGTTGTCTCAAGTCTCTGTATATCTTGTTGGCACCAGGATGCATAGAGTACTGAGAATGATGCGCCTCCTGGAGAACCTCCTTCCGAAGTCCTCCGTTCGACACGCACAATCTGGTACCATGCCTCAACGACCCATCTCCCGCTATCGAAAACTCATCCAACAGTCCTGTCCGGACCTGCTCCCTGATGACCCTCAGAGCCTCATCCTCAAACTGAGCTGCTCTGACTCTGTCCATCAGATCTAACTGCACCTAAAGACCCCATATCTGTTCCTTAAACCCCGGAACTATCACCTCAATTCCCAAGCTCTCCAGATCTGCCAGAAGGTGACGATCCATCGTCAAACACATGGCCACGGGATACCTGCTTAAAGCATCCGCAACCACGTTGGCCTTTCCTGAATGGTACTGTAAGGATATGTCACCCTCATTTCCCGTATTTCGTATTTATACTCGTAGATTGGATTTTTGGCTTGTATTTTTTAATTTTCTCGACTTGCAGAATTTTGGGTTTTCTCGTATTTCGGGTTTTGGTTCGGCTCGGTTTTAATTGGTTTGGTTTGGTTATTTTGCATTGGAACCCCTTAACCTACTCTACACCCTCAAGAACACCACAACCACCCTCATTATATCCCACCTAACTTTTCTCTCTCCTCTTTATTTTCATTTACTTCTCCATCTTCTTCTTCTTCCTTCTTCCACACAACTCCTCAACCCATAGGCAAGTGCTTTTTGGCCACCACATGAGAACCCCTTTTATTTGTCCATTAGATAGATTAGTTCACCATAAACAACATTAGAACTTGGAGTTTCTGGATTTGAAGCATGGATCTCCTTAGATCTGAACTTTCATGGATCTCAGTTTTCCTCGAATTTATTTCATAAACTTTGATTTTTGGCGTCTTTGAGGTTTCCATGTTGAGGAGAATCAAGTTTTACACAACTTTGGTTTTTGCAAAACCTGATTTCGTTTTCAATTGAAAGAGTTATGGATTTTTGCAAGTTTTTGGGGTGGGTGTTCTTCCTCTCGGACAGAGGTAGGAGAAGAACACAGCCTTTCCCTCCTGTTGGCCACGCGGCTCCCGCGTACGGCCTTTGCGTAGAGCTCATGCGTAGTGTTGCTTGCGTAGAGCCCTTGCTTAGGGTCTTCTGCGTATTGCACCCTGCGTATTGCACTCTGCGTAGCCTCCCCTGCGTAGTGCCCCTCTACGCAGCCAGCACGTGGCCTCCTCTCCCTTGTCCCCATCATGAGCCTTTGAGCCCCTACACGCATGCCCACGCGCGTGGGGCCCGCTGTTTTGGTTTTCGTGCAAACATAGCCCCTGCGTATGCTGGCCTGCGTACTGTGCATTGCGTATGCTGGCTTGCGTACTGCTTCCTTGCGTATGGCCTGCGTATAGCCCCTGCGTATGCTGGCCTGCGTACTGTGCATTGCGTATGCTGGCTTGCGTACTGCTCCCTTGCGTATGGCTTGCGTACTGCTCCCTTGCGTATGGCCTGCGTATAGCCCTGCGTATGCTGGCCTGCGTACAGGACCTCTGGTGCCCGTTTGACCTTCAATAGCCCTCTCGTTTTATTATGAATTGGAGCTTCTGATATTTTGTAACTCACAACACTACCTGGCCCGACTTGATACACTTTGGACACAACTTGGAGTTGATTTCCGTATTAATGGTCTTGGCTTATTTCTGGCTGGTTCCTTATGAATTGCAGATTTTAGCTTATCTTTTATAACTATCACCTGTAACCTGTAGTTCATCTTGCAATCTAGTAATCCTTAATATTAGTAACTTGTAACTTGTAACCTGTTAATCTTCAACCTGTATTTGTAACTGGATATTTGTAGCTTGCACTTGTATTTTCATACTGTATCCGCATACGAACCAACCAGACCTGGGCATGAAGTTCCCTTGACTTGACTTGATCATGGCCCGTAGCGGCGCACTCCCGACTTGGCATGACTTGATAACTTAACTTGACTTGACTTGGTATGACTTGGCTTCACTTGATAGTGGCCCGTGGCGGCGCACTCTTGACTCGACTTGACTTGTCTTGACACCGTGGGTGTACTACCTGTTGCTCTGTGCAAATCACTTGTCTTGTCTTGCATCATGTCTAAGGGGTGACTCCCTGGGTACCACGGCCAGGGACTCACACTAAAATTGGACTAGGTAATGAGTAGGCCAAATTAGAACATGGAGAATTCCCGGTCACAGGCAGTCTCGTTATCTGGAGGCATTAATGGACTTGTAGCTTGCCGACGAGTAGAGCACATTTCCAGCACACTGTCATGTGTTGCACCCTCTAAGTCACCTAAGGGTACATTTGTCTCCCGGGCGATGTACCCACCTATAACTCTCAACCCGCGGAAGGATAACTGGATGGTCTGCAGGGCTTGGGACTGGGAGTTTCTCACTTGCATCTTGTTAGTAATTAGGCTTGTGATAACCCTAGTTAGTTAAAGTAGTAAGCCGTAGTACTTGCTTGGCCGATTGTGAATGAATGGTGTCCAGCCCTGTCTAGAGTCTTGTCTAGCCCCTGTACCTGGAACCCTTGATCATGATTGTTTTACTTATCTCTAACGATAAATGGGTAGAGACAGTGAGCTATTCAGGCGAAGGGGTACAATCCCGGTCCTTGTTTGGTTTAAGGATTGTAACCTGGCTCCCGGAATGGTTCCACGTCCCTAGTCGTTTATCGCTCTGTGTACTTTTATTTTACTTGTACTTTCCTTTTATTCTTTATGTTTTGATATGCTGGCTTTTGTTCTTATTTGTGGCCTCCTTTGTGGCACTTGCTCTTTCTGGGGTTTGACCCAGCTGGTTTTGTATGGCCAGATTTCGGAGCGGCTCCCGAGGATCTACCAAGCTTCCAGCCCAATGGTGACAACTAGACGGAACCCGGGCCAAGAGTGGGTTTTCCCTTTTTGTTTCACCCACTTATATGTAAATTTATTCTTTTGAGGCGTTTAGCCGACGAGCACCTGTTAGCTCGATGCACATTTATTTACTGTCTGCCTACGGGCTGTAAACATGATTAACAAATCCTAGGGTTGATCATGTATGACTGAACTCTTGTTAGTCCTATCATTTTGTTCGACTAGCTTCATGATCATCCAATATGTAATATTTGGGACGCCTTATATATATATATTTGATGCTCTAAACATCTTGTAACTCTGTTAATTGCTGGAGATTGAGACAATAGGCTCGACCTTAAGAGACTGCTGGCTTGTAGTAAACCCTCATATCTAGACAGTCGTGACCGTATAGTTGAGATATATTCTATTTTCAATATACGTAGCTGGCTGTGTCTGCCCCCGCTCTCCAGTATTCTGGTTCTGGGGCGTGACACGGTTTAAGTGGTGGCCCATGCAGGTCTTGGCATTCAAGAAATGTGAGGGTTTACCGAATAGATGTCTCAATCAGTATTCGCCCTTGAACTCTGCTCATATCTTCAAATCCCTGAGATTCTTGACCTGATCACATGCTTGTATCATTGATCTGTCCTGGTCCTTTCCTTACTGTTCCCTATGTCATCTTCTTCAGCGGCATTACTCCCGGACCTGCCAACCAGCCAGAGGAAGCTCGACAAGCACTCCAGCGCCAGGAAGATCAAGCTCAGCACTCTGGAGTAGCCTCTCGAGTTATGCCTTCCGGAGGCCCGGAACCTCCAGTTCAGGCAGCTCCGCCCGTTCAACCAGCTAGACAGGATGAGGGACCTTTGGTAGGGCTTATCAGAGAACTGCTTGCATCCCAAGATCGTCGAGGCGACGCCTTGCACCAGGAAGTTCATGATGCACTAAACCGAGGAGGTCCCCAAGGAAATCAGGCGGCCAACAGTTTCAAGCGCTTGAACCCTCCCTTCTTTGACGGCAGTGAAGATGCGATTGCCGCGAATGCTTGGCTTCAGGATACCGAGGTGGTTCTAGAAGCAGCTAGGACACCTGATAATGATAAGGTGGCGGTGGTACGCCTGCAGTTGTTAGACTTGGCTCGCGATTGGTGGGCAGCTCAGGCCATGGGGTTAGCAACACCAGTCACTTGGGCGACGTTCAGAGAGAGGTTTCAGACAAAGTACTTCGATGCGGTGGCACGGTACGACCTGCAGACTAGATTCACCAACTTGAAGCAAGGAGGCAGGACGGTCGATGGCTATGCGACCGAGTTTTCTAGACTGAGTAGGTTCGCCCCCACCTTGGTGGCAACCGAGTTCGATAGGGCTCAGCGGTTCCAGCAGGGACTGCATTTGGAGATATTATTGGCTGTGGAACAGTTCGAGCACCAGACGTTCGATGCAGTATTGAAAGCAGCAAGGAGGCATGAGTATACCTCCCGGAGAATTATGGACAGGACCGGAGGCAGGAAGCGGTCCCATAACCAGATGCACCAATCTTCAGCTCCAGCCCCGGCAGCTAGGGGTATAACCATTGGAACTCCGAGGCGGGCGGCCTCAGTGACGTCGGTTCAGCATTCGACCCCGACGTACCCGCAGCAGCAGAAGCAGAAGCAGTCTTCCGCGGTGGGATGTTCTCATTGCGGGAAGCCGGGCCATGTAGTGGCAGAGTGTCGTAGGGCACAGGGATTGTGCCTGGCTTGTGGAGGAGCAGATCATAAGATAGGGGCCTGCCCGAATAGGGGAGGTCCATCCTCATCCAACCTTTCTAGTTCTTCGGTGAGGGGACCAGCCCCAGTTCCAGTCCCGCAGCAGCAGCAACAGCAGTACCCGAGGCCATTGGCGCCCCAGGCCCAGGCCTTTCAACAGCAGAACCAGCAGCAGTTCACCCAGGCTCCAGCACAGAGCCGACAGAGGGGTTTCCAGCAGAGGGGACCCGCAGCTAGAGGTCAGGCTATGATGATGACCATGGAAGAAGAAGTTGCACCAGGTGAGGTAGTGGCAGGTACTATTCTCGTCAACACCTTTCCAGCATCCGTATTATTTGATTCTGGTGCATCGCATTCATTCATGTCTGCACGATTCGCGACACGGATAGGGTTGGAGCCCGAGTCATTATCAGTGAGGCTCAATATACTTACTGGTAATGGTCTTGTGGGAGTAGATCGAGTGTTCTCCTCGTGTCGGATCATAGTTAGCGGTAGAGAATTCCCCGCTAGATTCATAGAATTCCCTATGGCGGACTATGATATAGTCCTAGGCATGGATTGGTTGAGGAACCATTATGCTAGGATAGACTGCCATGTTGGCAGAGTTGTCTTTAGTATTCCCGGAGAGCCAGAGTTTTCATTTACCAGAGGCACAGTAGAGCCATCTCCTCCAGTATTGCGGATGGCAGTAGCAGCAGTGCAGTTGCCCCGGATAGTTGAAGAGTTTCCAGATGTCTTCCCAGAGGAACTTCCAGGGATGCCACCAGAGCGGGAGATCGAGTTCACCATTGACTTGATTCCCGGGACAGCACCAGTATCAGAGCGAGTCTACAGAATGGCGCCTTCAGAGTTGGAAATTTTGTACAAGATGATTGAAGAACTCAGGACCAAGGGATTCATTCGTGCAAGTGGATCGCCTTGGGGAGCCCCGATGCTTCTTGTGAAAAAAAAAGGATGGTACGTCCAGGCTATGTGTTGATTATCGTACCTTGAACTCAGTGACAATCAAGAACAGATACCCTCTTCCAAGGATAGATGATTTGTTTGATCAACTCAAAGGGGCGTCAGTTTTCTCGAAGATAGACTTACGGTCAGGATATCACCAGATCAGAGTCAGAGAGCAGGACATCCCGAAGACGGCGTTCAGATCTAGGTACGGGCATTGGGAGTTTCTAGTTATGCCCTTTGGAGCGACCAATGCGCCGGCAGTGTTCATGGACCTTATGAACCGTATTTTCATGCCTTACTTGGATCAGTTTGTGATAGTATTCCTTGATGACATCCTGGTCTACAGCAAGAGTGAGGCGGAGCATGAGCAGCATCTCCGTGTGGTTCTTCAGATTCTCAGAGAGCACCAGTTGTACGCCAAGTTCAGTAAATGCGAGTTCTGGCTCGATCGCATTTCATACTTGGGTCACATCATTACCAGAGGAGGAGTGGAAGTGGATCCCCAGAAGATTGTGGCTATCGAGTCATGGCCAGTACCCAGTTCAGTGGCAGAAGTTCGCAGCTTTCTTGGATTGGCCGGATACTACCGGCGGTTCGTCTCTGATTTTGCGAGGATTTCAGCGCCGATGACCCAGTTGACCCGCAAGGATGTGCCGTTCGTTTGGACAGCAGAATGTCAGGAATCATTTGAGAAGTTGAAGCGAGGTTTGATAACGGCTCCCATTCTCACCCTTCCAGATGGGACCGGAGGATTCACAGTTTATTACGACGCTTCAGGCAGAGGATTGGGATGTGTTTTGATGCAGCATGGGAAGGTAATTGCTTATGCGTCACGTCAACTCCGTGATCATGAGAAGAATTACCCGACCCACGACTTGGAGCTAGCAGCAGTAGTGTTTGCACTTAAGTTGTGGAGGCACTACTTGTACGGAGACAGAGTGGAGATATTTACTGATCATAAGAGCCTGAAGTATGTTTTCACCCAGAAGGATCTTAATATGCGGCAGAGAAGATGGCTCGAGCTACTGGTGGACTATGATGTGGACTTGCAGTATCATCCAGGGAAAGCCAATGTTGTAGCAGATGCGTTGAGCCGGAGAGCCGGAGTCTACCTTCTAACGGCGCAACCAGAGCTATTGGCAGATCTTCAGAAGATGGGAATTGAAGTGATTCTCCCTTCCAATGTGGCCTTGATGGCCAGCCTACAGATACAGTCCACCATAGTTGAGAGGATCCGGACAGCACAGTTAACAGATTCCAAGATTCAGCGGCTCAGAGCAGAGTGCGAGGCAGGGAGAAGGCCAGAGTTATGTATTCATGAGGATGGTACACTTCGACACGGCACGCGTCTTTGTGTACCCAGCGGAGGTATCAGACAGGAAGTCATGGCAGAGGCTCACAGTTCGCAGTATTCCATTCACCCAGGCGGCACGAAGATGTACAGAGATATTCGTCAGCACTTTTGGTGGAATGGTATGAAGAGGGAGATAGCCCGGTATGTCTCCCGATGTTTGGTTTGCCAACAAGTCAAGGCTGAACATCAGAGGCCAGCTGGACTTCTTCAACCTTTACCGATCCCAGAATGGAAATGGGAACACATAACCATGGATTTCGTGACTGGGTTACCCAGATCTCCGGCAGGCAGAGATGCTATTTGGGTCATTGTGGACAGGCTTACCAAGGTGGCACACTTTCTTCCCTTTAGAGTTGGACAGTCGACGGCACAGCTAGCAGAGATGTATCTCAGGCAGATCGTCCGACTTCACGGAGTGCCAGTCAGCATAGTATCAGACAGGGATACGAGATTCACATCACACTTCTGGCACAGTCTTCATCAAAGTTTGGGGACTCGTCTCAAGTTCAGCTCAGCGTATCATCCGCAGACAGATGGGCAGTCAGAGCGTACTATACAAACTCTCGAAGATATGTTGCGGTCGTGTACCCTTGACTTCGGAGGTTCGTGGGAGGATCACCTGCACCTGGTGGAATTCTCGTACAACAATAGTTTCCAGGCCAGTATCCAGATGGCACCCTTCGAGGCTCTGTATGGCAGGAAATGCAGATCCCCGTTAGCATGGGACGATATCGGAGAGAGGCAGATGCTCGGTCCAGAACTGATTTCTCAGACGGTTGAAGTGGTCAGGAAAGTCAGAGATCACATCCGAGTTGCTCAGGACCGCCAGCGCCATTGGGCCGATGCTCATCGGCGTCCCTTAGAATTTGCCGTCGGCGACCATGCATTCCTTAGGATCTCGCCTACCCGCGGCGTCATTCGTTTTGGCGTACGGGGAAAAGCTTAGTCCTAGGTATATAGGGCCGTTTGATATTCTGGAGCGAGTAGGCGATGTGTCCTATCGTCTCGCTCTTCCGCCGTCACTAAGTGAGGTACATGATGTATTCCATGTATCCCAATTAAGACGGTATATTCCGGACCCGAGCCATATCCTAGATCATTCGGAATTGGTTGTTGGTACCAACCTTTCGTATGAGGAGAGGCCCGTGTCTATATTGGACCGGAGAGAAAAGACGCTCAAGAACAAGACTATTAACTTAGTCCGTGTTGCTTGGGGTCATCACTCTCTAGGTGAGTCAACGTGGGAGCGTGAGGACGACATCCGATCGCGATATCCCTACCTGTTTGACTCGTGAGGTATAATGTCTTTCTTATGCCTTACGCTTTCCCTTCCTTGCTTGCATTGTATGGTTGTATGATTGAACTGCTTAGTGTAGCTTGTCTGTGCTTAGTATAGCTTGTTGTGGCAATCTCTAGCTCCTTGATTAAATTCCGAGGACGGAATTCTTTGAAGGTGGGTAGAGTTGTCACCCTCATTTCCCGTATTTCGTATTTATACTCGTAGATTGGATTTTTGGCTTGTATTTTTTAATTTTCTCGACTTGCAGAATTTTGGGTTTTCTCGTATTTCGGGTTTTGGTTCGGCTCGGTTTTAATTGGTTTGGTTTGGTTATTTTGCATTGGAACCCCTTAACCTACTCTACACCCTCAAGAACACCACAACCACCCTCATTATATCCCACCTAACTTTTCTCTCTCCTCTTTATTTTCATTTACTTCTCCATCTTCTTCTTCTTCCTTCTTCCACACAACTCCTCAACCCATAGGCAAGTGCTTTTTGGCCACCACATGAGAACCCCTTTTATTTGTCCATTAGATAGATTAGTTCACCATGAACAACATTAGAACTTGGAGTTTCTGGATTTGAAGCATGGATCTCCTTAGATCTGAACTTTCATGGATCTCAGTTTTCCTCGAATTTATTTCATAAACTTTGATTTTTGGCGTCTTTGAGGTTTCCATGTTGAGGAGAATCAAGTTTTACACAACTTTGGTTTTTGCAAAACCTGATTTCGTTTTCAATTGAAAGAGTTATGGATTTTTGCAAGTTTTTGGGGTGGGTGTTCTTCCTCTCGGACAGAGGTAGGAGAAGAACACAGCCTTTCCCTCCTGTTGGCCACGCGGCTCCCGCGTACGGCCTTTGCGTAGAGCTCATGCGTAGTGTTGCTTGCGTAGAGCCCTTGCTTAGGGTCTTCTGCGTATTGCACCCTGCGTATTGCACTCTGCGTAGCCTCCCCTGCGTAGTGCCCCTCTACGCAGCCAGCACGTGGCCTCCTCTCCCTTGTCCCCATCATGAGCCTTTGAGCCCCTACACGCACGCCCACGCGCGTGGGGCCCGCTGTTTTGGTTTTCGTGCAAACATAGCCCCTGCGTATGCTGGCCTGCGTACTGTGCATTGCGTATGCTGGCTTGCGTACTGCTCCCTTGCGTATGGCCTGCGTATAGCCCCTGCGTATGCTGGCCTGCGTACTGTGCATTGCGTATGCTGGCTTGCGTACTGCTCCCTTGCGTATGGCTTGCGTACTGCTCCCTTGCGTATGGCCTGCGTATAGCCCTGCGTATGCTGGCCTGCGTACAGGACCTCTGGTGCCCGTTTGACCTTCAATAGCCCTCTCGTTTTATTATGAATTGGAGCTTCTGATATTTTGTAACTCACAACACTACCTGGCCCGACTTGATACACTTTGGACACAACTTGGAGTTGATTTCCGTATTAATGGTCTTGGCTTATTTCTGGCTGGTTCCTTATGAATTGCAGATTTTAGCTTATCTTTTATAACTATCACCTGTAACCTGTAGTTCATCTTGCAATCTAGTAATCCTTAATATTAGTAACTTGTAACTTGTAACCTGTTAATCTTCAACCTGTATTTGTAACTGGATATTTGTAGCTTGCACTTGTATTTTCATACTGTATCCGCATACGAACCAACCAGACCTGGGCATGAAGTTCCCTTGACTTGACTTGATCATGGCCCGTAGCGGCGCACTCCCGACTTGGCATGACTTGATAACTTAACTTGACTTGACTTGGTATGACTTGGCTTCACTTGATAGTGGCCCGTGGCGGCGCACTCTTGACTCGACTTGACTTGTCTTGACACCGTGGGTGTACTACCTGTTGCTCTGTGCAAATCACTTGTCTTGTCTTGCATCATGTCTAAGGGGTGACTCCCTGGGTACCACGGCCAGGGACTCACACTAAAATTGGACTAGGTAATGAGTAGGCCAAATTAGAACATGGAGAATTCCCGGTCACAGGCAGTCTCGTTATCTGGAGGCATTAATGGACTTGTAGCTTGCCGACGAGTAGAGCACATTTCCAGCACACTGTCATGTGTTGCACCCTCTAAGTCACCTAAGGGTACATTTGTCTCCCGGGCGATGTACCCACCTATAACTCTCAACCCGCGGAAGGATAACTGGATGGTCTGCAGGGCTTGGGACTGGGAGTTTCTCACTTGCATCTTGTTAGTAATTAGGCTTGTGATAACCCTAGTTAGTTAAAGTAGTAAGCCGTAGTACTTGCTTGGCCGATTGTGAATGAATGGTGTCCAGCCCTGTCTAGAGTCTTGTCTAGCCCCTGTACCTGGAACCCTTGATCATGATTGTTTTACTTATCTCTAACGATAAATGGGTAGAGACAGTGAGCTATTCAGGCGAAGGGGTACAATCCCGGTCCTTGTTTGGTTTAAGGATTGTAACCTGGCTCCCGGAATGGTTCCACGTCCCTAGTCGTTTATCGCTCTGTGTACTTTTATTTTACTTGTACTTTCCTTTTATTCTTTATGTTTTGATATGCTGGCTTTTGTTCTTATTTGTGGCCTCCTTTGTGGCACTTGCTCTTTCTGGGGTTTGACCCAGCTGGTTTTGTATGGCCAGATTTCGGAGCGGCTCCCGAGGATCTACCAAGCTTCCAGCCCAATGGTGACAACTAGACGGAACCCGGGCCAAGAGTGGGTTTTCCCTTTTTGTTTCACCCACTTATATGTAAATTTATTCTTTTGAGGCGTTTAGCCGACGAGCACCTGTTAGCTCGATGCACATTTATTTACTGTCTGCCTACGGGCTGTAAACATGATTAACAAATCCTAGGGTTGATCATGTATGACTGAACTCTTGCTAGTCCTATCATTTTGTTCGACTAGCTTCATGGTCATCCAATATGTAATATTTGGGACGCCTTATATATATATATTTGATGCTCTAAACATCTTGTAACTCTGTTAATTGCTGGAGATTGAGACAATAGGCTCGACCTTAAGAGACTGCTGGCTTGTAGTAAACCCTCATATCTAGACAGCCGTGACCGTATAGTTGAGATATATTCTATTTTCAATATACGTAGCTGGTTGTGTCTGCCCCCGCTCTCCAGTATTCTGGTTCTGGGGCGTGACACGGTTTAAGTGGTGGCCCATGCAGGTCTTGGCATTCAAGAAATGTGAGGGTTTACCGAATAGATGTCTCAATCAGTATTCGCCCTTGAACTCTGCTCATATCTTCAAATCCCTGAGATTCTTGACCTGATCACATGCTTGTATCATTGATCTGTCCTGGTTCTTTCCTTACTGTTCCCTATGTCATCTTCTTCAGCGGCATTACTCCCGGACCTGCCAACCAGCCAGAGGAAGCTCGACAAGCACTCCAGCGCCAGGAAGATCAAGCTCAGCACTCTGGAGTAGCCTCTCGAGTTATGCCTTCCGGAGGCCCGGAACCTCCAGTTCAGGCAGCTCCGCCCGTTCAACCACTCGATATCCTTGAGCCAATCATCAGCATAGACCACACCCTCGGTCCCGCTAAAGTCACGGGGCCCCAGCTTCTTGAAGTCCTCAATATCGCCGTACCTCAGATGCGCCCCATGATGCAGAGCCCTCTACTCCACGACTGTTAAGTCCAACTGATGGGCATCCTCCATGCCCTGACGCATCACGTCTGTCTGCCTCTGCTGAGCCTCAGCCTGGGCTCTCTGAGTCTCCAGCATCTACTGGAAAAAAACAATCATCTGCCCCATGTCTATAGGCAGAGGAGGTGGAGGTGGAAGTACGTCTGCAACTGACGGAGGAATCCGCTGTGCAGGAGGAAGAAGGGTGCCATATCACCCACTGGTGCTGCGGCAGGAACTGTCGTAGCAACCCCGGGGTCAGTCCTCAAAACTGGTGGAGGAGCGCCCCTAGAGCTGCTGCCGACACCCAGACTGCAATAGGAGTATCTGGATCAGGTCCGCGAGTCATAGCAGACTTCTCCATGTCCGCGGACTCAGGATGCTGGAACCTGGTCTGCACCATCCTGAAGATAGAATAAAAGAAGGAAATTAATATGGCACATGAAATATTATATCAAGGAGGATAGTTAGAATACAAGAATCAATATCAAAAAGGACAGCTAAAAGATCAGCAAGTGGAAGCTTTTCCTATTTTATGATTGAGTAACTTAGCCTATAGCCTATACTAGATACATACCACAGGCTCGTAACAGCACTCTAAGTCTAGCGCCACTACGACATCGCATTAATTGTGACTTTAGACCTGCATGGGATACCACTAAAAATGTGTCACGACCCGCACCCTAGGTAGGGGCACAAGTGTGTGACAGCGCCCAGCCTATACCGTAAAAATAGCGTAGAATGCTATAGGTCTGCTAGCTAACAAACAGTATATAAAAATCTGTCATCTCCGCACGGAGAAATATAATATGAAATACTGATAAACTCAATCACAATCTAGAAGGAAGAATCATGGCATGAAAACTAGGTGTGTGAGTACTAGCTTCGATATACGGCCGGCTTGGGTCTGCACAAGGTCTGATGATTTAGCCAATCATACGTGGAGTGTAGGATTGGCATTCATAAGGTCTACAAGAATAAACAAGGCGGATAATGACCACACACCTACACTAGTACTCCCCGTCCCCGATTGGTAGAGTGGATCCAAACAAGACACGTTACGACACGAGATTCTATAAAAAGGGAGCAAGTCTCCTCGAGAATCAGTGTCTATATACTACACAAGAACTACAAGGGAGCTTGCACAAGACATACCAAGATAACAAGGAATAACATCTCATGTAGGGATCCATGAATACCAATCCATGTGACCAGCATATCTACACTAATTACATGAATTATAACAATTATCGTAAATTAGAAAAGTATCAAAGAATGTACTCGTCTGTGATGTGATAGATAAGTCGACTGAGTCCAAGAACAGTGCCTCGAGGACCTCTTGATGGAATACTGTATCAATATAATGGTTTGGAAGTAAAATTAAGTCATACTGAGTCATACTGGGTCAAGACACGTCAAACTAAGTCAAACTAGGTCAAACAAACTCAAACTAGATCATACAGGGTCAATCTAAGTCATACTAGGCCTAACAAAGTTAAACTAGGTCAATACAAGTCAAACAAGGTTGATTTAAGTCAACGGTTGACTTACAGTTGACTTTTGGTCAACTGGTCCACTCTGGTCAACCCTAGGTCAACTCTAGGTCAACTTTAGGTCAAACTTGACTAACAGTTGACTTTGGGTCAACTGGTCAAGTTTGGTCAAGTTCTAGTCAATTTTAGGCTACGGTTGACTTACAGTTGACTTTTGATCAAAAATAGTCAATCGTGGTCAACCAAGGTCAAAACTAGTCCAAGTCCACTATTCCTAACCATTACCAACCATAAAATCCTAGTTATAGCTATATCTTAAGGTATTAAACCCATATGTTGTGAAATGGGTATTATTCCAACTTATCCCGTTTACCCTTTCCACTCTAACACTAAGGCCAAGTAGCTTTTCCTTAGGAGTTTCACACCCGGCTTCCTAGGGTAGTAGGATACTAACCTATACTAACATTATCTATAAAGTTTCCTAGGTAAGGTGGACATCCAGTCCATCTTACGGTCCATGTTGCTTAACTCACCCTTTACCTTGGTAAAATCTCACTTT
>JANAVB010015600.1:11815495-11852995 GCA_029216955.1 Iris pallida
AGAAAGTGCTAGTGCTAAGCCAATATTCTAGGGTTCTGGGGTTCCTAGTTCAGTCTCTGCGGGACCCAAGTCTGTCCCGTAGAAAATGTAATAAGGCAGCTCCTCTTCGTCGCTGTCACCTAAAAATGTGGGTCTCCAGTCAGGAGGGAGCAAGTACGAATATGTATATCACATTTCAAATAATAATGGAAAAGTGCAGGCTAAACAGTTGAAATAATATTTTCCAGCAATTTAACAATTTAAAACAAATGGGATTTGAATGTGTAATCGCCTATGACCGGCTTGGGTTGTACAATAGCGTCCTAGTGACGCGATACGGCTTATCCCCGTGTGTAAGAGGGGTAAGCTCGCATAATCATGCAATATGGGGGGTATTGCTCATAAACGTTACACTATTCCTCCAATCTCCACAACCAATATCAATCAATATTTGAACCCTAGGAGAGGGTTCCGTGTAGCAATGTGGTTTAAACATGCAGCTTAACAATTACTAAATAAAATACAAGAAAACATAACCGTAACTTGCCTTAGATAGTCCCTTGACGTGGAAAGCGATGAGTAGCAGGTAACCGTTTGGGCTTAGGGTCCCGAACCTACAGATTCGAAACACCAGGTTCAGTAGCTAGAAATAATTACACTCTAATCCTTAAGGGCAATGCCAACTAGTTAATTAGGGCTAAGTCTGGTCGGGTAGAAAATAACATAATTTTGTTAATAACATTGAAAAATATTTATATTTTAGATACAAATTACAAAATAATCGTTTTAGTAAAAAATACAAGCTTTTAACGTACTAATTAAGGGTAAGAAAATTACTATTTAATCATATTATAGAAATTAGTATTTTTTATGTAATTACCAAATTACGCGAAAATACGATTTTCTAAAAACCCATTTTTTGACTATTATTCACAAAATAAAGAAAATAATATTTTAACTGTATTTAATAAATTAATATTTTACCAAAATTATGATTTTCCTCCAAAACTAATATTCTAATATTTTAATTAGCTAGAAATCATTTTCCGGTTATTGTTACTAAAAAAATGTTATTCAAGACCAAAATAATTCATTAATGAACATTTTTATTATTAAGAAAAATTATTTACCGAACAATATTAATAAAACGATTTCCCTTAGAAAATACATTTTTAACCATTTTTCGTAATAAAGGAAAAATAACTTTTTGAATACTAAAGATAGTACTTTATATATAAAAATATGATTTCTTGCCAAACTAACGGTTTTAAATTAATAACAAAACTTTTTCGATTAAAACCAATTATTTAACGAAATTAATTATTTGTAATTGAACTCATTTATGGAAATAATATTTCTATTATTTATTTTAATTATTGAAAGCTTTGGTATAAAACATGTTTTGTAAATATATATATATATAAGTTTTCAGAGATAAAATAATATCTTTACCAAAATTACTAACAAATTATTTTTCCGTAATTATTAATAATCCTAACCAATAATCATTAAATATTATGGCATAAAAACTAACATTTAGACAATTAATTACTCAAACATTTTCATAAACAAAACCTACTTCTTTTAAGAAATATTTTTTTCCTTTTAGAAACAAAATTATATTAATTAGAAATATGCTTACGTTTGCATGACAATTAATTCCATAATCCTACTCAATAATTTAAATACTACAACTCCCACATAACAAATTAATAACATTATTACAGCACTAAAACTAATTCTAATTAAACAGGAGACACAAATTGGGTTCTGTGATAAAATGACAGAAAGTGATTGGGAAAGGGGTTACCAAACGGTTGCACGAAGGAGTACCGAGGGGAGGCCTCGGACTCGGAACAATGCCGGGATGACGAGCACGGACACGAGCGCGCACACGGGCGGACATGTGGGAAAGACACGCGACGACGGAGCACGCACGGGAGACGACGGCGTCGGCGGAGGGCACATAGGAGGTGCCGGGGACGAACTCGGAAGGTGGGGAGTGGGGTCTGGATTCGGAGAGGACGACGAGATGAACGCGACGGTGGTCTCAAATTTTGATTTGGTGGAGGGAGGAGGAAGTTATGTGGGTTTGAGTGGAGGAAGAATGGTGAAGGTTCTGTGAGATCTCAAAGTTTCTGAGGGAAACTTACGTAAAGGAGAGGAGAGAAGTGCGGGTAGTGGAGAGAGATTTGTGGATCTAAGCGGTGAGTGGGGGTTGTGGGTTGAATGAGTTTGAGTTTAGTTATAGGTTAGGTTTGGGTTGAGTGAATCAAGTCATTGGTTAAGTTGGGTTCAGTATATTTTGGTGGGCTTTAAGTCATTGGGCTTTGGTTGGACTAGGATTTAATAGTTACTAATTAATCATTTAATTATTCTAGGAAACCCAACTAACAATTAATCTATAATAACAACAATAATAATAATAATAATAACCTAATCTAAACTAATAATCCAAATTAATCTAAATATCCAACAATTAATCTAAATCCAGAAAGCGGGTTACACAACCTTTCCTCCTTAGAAAATTTTGTCTTCGAAATTTCAAAGATATGGGTCAGGGTACAATCAAAATCACTTAACCTTGATCAAACATAGAATTTAAATCATCAGGCACGATCGGATTCTAGACATGATCACTAGGTACAATGATAAAATATCGGCACGAGCAGAATTATCATGATATGATCTGAGATAAGGTTAGATTGTTGTTGTGATCAAAATTATTTTAGGTAGGAGAAAATTCTAGGTACAATTATGATCATAAAATAGGAGAAAAATCAAATGAGGTCTCGTGAAGCAGAAAAGGCAATAAAGAAGCGAATGTCAACAGTTTATTGAGAAGACAACAAGTAATGGAATTTTTTGAGATGTGGAACTAAAATGTCAAATCAAATTGGAATGGGATATAAGGGTTTGTGACTCAGAAAGGATAAAAAGTTGTATGATGGTAGGATAGCAAAGATGATTAGAATAATACAACTATGATAGGAATGTAATCGAATAAGATATTTCCACTGAGGGCCGAGTGATGATCAAAGGGAATAGAAGGAATATCGTTTCACTATTTCAACGGCCAGAAGATAAGATATGCAGGAAAAAGACTTACAAGATAACTATCTTATTAATACCATGCAAAATAAATCTCTAACTAGCTGAACTTTCAGTATCTACATAAAAATAAGATATATGTCAGGGTATTAAAACTAAACACATATATGGAATCATAAATCACCTAAATCAATTTTTTCATCCATCGTTGTATGCCAATGGTCTTATCTCAAATCCTCTCTGCTTATTCCTTCTCTAGAACCTATCATTCCATTGCTCGTGTTATTCCTTCCATGGCTATATCCGTCTCTTCTAGGTATAGTAGTCATCTAACCATAAAAGTTGATCCTCGTCAAGTGTTTCTTTACTTGATCATTATATTCACATGTTTATATATTATCCAAATTCACTTCCTCCATGGAAGAATCTTACCAAATCCTAGATTTTCCTTGCTAACTCTACCTACGTCTTCATTTATCTTCAATAAATTCAAAATTGTCAAATACCATCATTTGTTTGAATGAGGTTTATACACTAGTGAACACCACCAACGGTTCTAACCCAAATAAGTCACAAGCTAAGATGTACCACTCTCTCAAGACTAGCTTACTCAAGGTATTCTTCTACATTTTTTTTACCCTTTAGCTAACTAATATTGATCTCAAAGATGCCCTTACTAGAAATGGGATAGGTAGCAATCTATGCATCTTCCGTATATAGCTATCAACTATATACGTAAAGTCACCCACAAGTTGTATCAACTATTAATATATAAAACTATCCAAAAAATATATGCAACACCCTAAAATTGAACCTTAAAAGAGTTTGAGTCAAAAGAGATTGATATGGTCCTAATAAGTTTCTAGGAAAATCAAGTAGAACTTTATAGGAAATATATTCTTTCTGGCTGTGATAAGAGATTTCTGAAATAGAGACGTCCGCTAGAAATACAAGTCTTCGAATCGGACAAAGTCAGAATAATTTGATGGTGCTAAAAAGACAATCATGGTATGGATATAGACTTAATAATATTCGGAAACCAAATATATCCGAAGTCACTTTGCCTCGAATTCATGCCCCGCCAGAGTGCACCTGACTGCAGTGAATTTTTGGCTCCATAACTTGAATAATGATAGGTTACCGAGTAGTCCAACAACTTTATCTATTTTCATGGCTGAGCAATGTAGGGGAAAATCTGATACATTTAGGACATAGTCTCAATAGTATCCAAAAACCTATGAGAACCTGAAATCACTTCAACTTAGAGTCTATGTCTCGCCAGTGCGCAACTAGCTGCAGTAAACTTGCAGTTTCTATAAATCAGACAAATGACTATAACGTAAATGTAC
Source organism: Iris pallida (assembly GCA_029216955.1). Taxonomy (NCBI): domain Eukaryota; kingdom Viridiplantae; phylum Streptophyta; class Magnoliopsida; order Asparagales; family Iridaceae; genus Iris; species Iris pallida. The sequence continues at coordinate 11,819,875 of JANAVB010015600.1, forward strand.
GAAGCCATATTAGGTTACTGAATATTTTTTCAACTTTATCCATGAGAATTTCAAAGGAGCTTCCGAAAATTCAAACGAGTTCTAAAGTTCTAACCATGATAGGAGAAAATATAGATGTCTGTTCTTCTGGAATCAAGAAAAAATATGTGTTCCAGTAGTTCTTGAGATTCAAGAGGTTGGTTTGAAATCAAGAGAAGTATATGTTCTCCGACATTTTCCTTTCCAAAGATTAAACCTATGGATTTGATCAAACTTGATTCTGACCAATTAAGTTAGGCACATGATATGATAGAAGCATCACCGCTTCGAGTTGAGTAGAAGAAGCCAATGAGAATATTTTCAGCAAATCACTTAGGGAAATACAGATCTTTGCTAAAATTATTTTGAGAAAAATAATTTCTTATCCAAGGAAAGTTTGAGCATTTTGCTAGGTAAGTTGGGTTAAAAAGTAAGTCTTATTGATTCAAGGAAGTCAAGTTGAAATGGTTTAGCGAAGCTAACAAGGGAAAAGCTTTGGAACATAAGTCATGATCTAAAAGGTTTACGTACAAACATAAGCAATGTAACCTACAAAACTATAAGCAAGCAAAAATAAATTTTTAAATATAAAATTCCGGCCCTATGATGTAACAAGGTGAATATCATCTAAGTGCTCTAGTTGTTTCTAGAGTCTATTTTTCTAAAGTCTCATCTAAACCTAGGACAAGTTACAGAACTGCACGCTGGTCTAGATTAAGTTGATTAAACTGATTTACATAACTGGACCTGCATGGGCCACCACTAAAAACATGTCACGACCCAATCCCAAATTGTTGGGTCGAATCGGATCATGCTCAGCCTGCACCGTTGTGAGACGGCCGCAGTAAGCTGTATCAAGCAGTGAAACACAACACACAGAAATCTAACGGAAATAAAAATATTTTATTGAATTGGAAAAGGGTCTGAAAAAAAACATTAACAATATTTAATCATTACAACTGTTTTCTGGAAAAAAATATAATAAAGAAAGTGCTAGTGCTAAGCCAACATTCTAGGGTTCTAGGGTTCCTAGTTTAGCCTCTGCGGGACCCAATTCTGTCCCGTAAAAAATATAATAAGGCAGCTCCTCTTCGTCGCTGTCACCTAAAAATGTAGGTCTCCAGTCAGGAGGGAGCAAGTACGAATATGTATATCATATTTCAAATAATAATGGAAAAGTACAGGCTAAACAGTTGAAATAATATTTTTCAGCAATTTAACAATTTAAAACAATGTGATTTGAATGTGTAATCGTCTATGACCGACTTGGGTTGTACAATAGCGTCATAGCGACGCGATACTGCTTATCCCCATGTGTAAGAGGGGTAAGCTCGCACAATCATATAATATGGGAGGGTATTGGTCATAAACGTTACACTATTCTCCCAATCTCCACAATCAATATCAATCAATATTTGAACCCTGGGAGAGGGTTCCATGTAGCAATGTGGTCTAAACATGCAGCTTAACTATTCCTAAATAAAATACAAGAAAACAGAACCGTAACTTGCCTCAGATAGTCCCTTGACGTGGAAAGCAAAAAGTAGCAGGAAACCGTTTGGGCTTAGGGTCCCGAACCTACAGATTCGTAACACCAGGTTCAGTAGCTGGAAATAATTACACTCTAATCCTTAAGGGCAATGCCAACTAGTTAATTAGGGCCAAGTCTGGTCGGGTTGAAAATAACATAACTTTGTTAATAACGTTGAAAAATATTTATATTTTAGATACTAAGTTACAAAATAATCGTTTTAGTAAAAATATAAGTTTTTAACGTACTCAATAAGGGTAAGAAAACTACTATTTAATCGTATTATAGAAATTAGTATTTTTTATGTAATTACCAAATTACGCAAAAATACGATTTACTAAAAACTCATTTTTTTGACTATTATTCACAAAATAAGGAAAATAATTTTTTAACTATATTTAATAAATTAATATTTTACCAAAATTATGATTTTCCTCCAAAACTAATATTCTAATATTTTAATTAGCTAGAAATCATTTTTCGGTTATTGTTACTAAAAATGTTATTCAAGACCAAAATAATTCATTAATGAGCATTTTTATTATTAAGAGAAATTATTTACTGAAAAATATTAATAAAATGATTTCCCTTAGAAAATACATTTTTAACCATTTTTCGTAATAAAGGAAAAATAACTTTTTGAATACTAAAGATAGTACTTTATATATAAAAATACGATTTCTTGCCAAACTAACGGTTTTAAATTAATAACAAAACATTTTCGATTAAAACAATTTATTTAAGAAAATTAATTATTTGCAATTAAACTCATTTATGGAAATAATATTTCTATTATTTATTTTAATTATTGAAAGCTTTGGTATAAAACATGTTTTAGAAATATATATATATATATATATATATATATATATATATATATATATATATATATAAGTTTTCAGAGATAAAATAATATCTTTACCAAAATTACTAACAAATTATTCTTCCGTAATTATTAATAATCCTAACCAATAATCATTAAACATTATACCATAAAAACTAACATTTAGACAATTAATTACTCAAACATTTTCATAAACAAAACCTAATTCTTTTATGAAACATTTTTTCCTTTTAGAAACAAAATTATATTAATTAGAAATATGCTTACGTTCTCATGACAGTTAATTCCATAATCCTACTCAATAATTTAAACACTACAACTCCCACATAACAAATTAATAACATTATTACAGCACTAAAAGTAATTCTAATTAAACAGGAGACACAAATTGGGTTCTATGATAAAATGACAGAAAGTGATTGGGAAAGGGGTTACCAAACGGTTGCACGAAGGAGTACCGAGGGGAGGCCTCGAACTCGGAACAATGCCGGGATGACGAGCACGGACACGAGCGCGCACATGGGCAGACACGTGGAAAAGACACGCGGCGACGGAGCACGCACGGGAGACGACGGCACCGACGGAGGGCGCGTAGGAGGCACAGGGGACGGTCTCGGAAGGTAGGGGAGTGGGGTCTAGATTCGGAGAGGACGACGAGACGAACGCGACAGTGGTCTCGAATTTTGATTTGGTGAAGGGAGGAGAAAGTTATGTGGGTTTGAGTGGAGGAAGAATGGTGAAGGTTCTGTGAGATCTCAAAGTTTCTGAGGTAAACTTACGTAAAGGAGAGGAGAGGAGTGCGGGTAGTGGAGAGAGATTTGTGGATCTGAGTGGTGAGTGGGGGTTGTGGGTTGAATGAGTTTGAGTTTAGTTATAGGTTGGGTTTGGGTTGAGTGAGTCAAGTCATTGGTTAAGTTGGGTTCAGCCTTGTTTGGTGGGCTTTAAGTCATTGGGCTTTGGTTGGACTAGGATTTAATAGTTACTAATTAATCATTTAATTATTCTAGGAAACCCAGCTAACAATTAATCTATAATAACAACAATAATAATAATAGTAATAATAATAACCTAATCTAAACTAATAATCCTAATTAATCTAAATATCCAATAATTAATCTAAATCCATAAAGCGGTTTCACACAAACCCTAGGCGGTAAGTATATCAGACATCGGTTTGAAAGATTAGTAACACAAATGAATAGTCCCTTGGTTAGATAAATGTGTATGCGAGCCTATGGTTCAAAGCAAGTTGGGTAAGATGGTAAGATGGCAAGTTGGAAAGATGAAATGAGAACTACAACTTATGTGTGGAAGATGCTATTATCATGCATGTCATGTCTCTTATTAGTTAAGTTGCATTACGTGCATGGTCATGGACAACTTGTGCACAAGATAGTTCTTTGAATGGTAATCTGCGGCCACGGACATGGTTCATCCTAGGGGGAACAAGGATTGATGCCGACGTACTGGCATCGATATAAAGGACCTTCAGTGGGGCTAGCTACCCGTACTATAAGGGGTATCGTTACACAAGTAAGACGGTCCAAGATGGCGTGTCGCCAGTGAGCTTTATATAGACAGGTGTCATAGCTAACAATTTCTTATGCAGGAAAGAGTAAGTGTTATTCATAAATATGCAGGCAAGGCTATCGACCGTGGGTAAGATTCACCAAACTGGTGAATGTTATGAATTGCTTATGTTAGAACAACATGAATTGCGTATGTTTCTAACTTCAATGTGTGCTTCTTATGTTTTCTCTCAAATATGAATTGTTAATGGAACATAAGGCAAGATCGAAAGATCACAAATCAATAGCAAATGTTCATATAATTTACTACTGTTGATTTATGGTGAGATTGGTTACGGCTGCTCACCAGTATACATATGTGGCAATGTACTGACCCTCGTCTCCACAGGTGCCGGGATCCTAGTAGATAATCTTAGACGCTGAAGGCTTGCTGTCCGACTCTTTAGAAACTTTACACTTCTTTGAAGTTTCCAATATTTCTGCAAGTTGTATCTCATTTCAATATTTCTGCAAGTTATAGCCACGTTTGGCATTTCATCTCGGCTATTGAGAGCCTTATGTTTTCTATTCGAAGATATCAATAAGGATCTTATTTCAGATCACATATGTGTTGTCCAACTTCTTTGTGAACTTGCTGCGAATCTCTATTCAAAATGTCTCTTTTATAAAAGGAACACGAACACGCCTTGTACAAGTACAAATTCTAGACTTGTACGGTATCACGCCTTAGCGAGGACCAATGATTTGGCATAAATCAAAGCGAAGGTGAACGATGCTCCGAATCGGGGCATGACATTTTCCATCTACCACCACCGCCAATTATTAACCCTCAGAAGCAGTGCTTTTCAATAATTGAGTAGACAAAAATGATGTAGTTATAAACATTATTTTGGGAATCATGTTTTCACAAATTATAAATTTTAATACGGAAACGTAAACAATGTACCTTTCTCCATTCCGTAACTTTATGCGAGAAGTTTGATCTCTAAAAATCGTTTCTATTTCGCCAACTCCTTAATTTGGGAAGAAGACTATTATGAATTTTTATGATGATCCTCATTGGAACAAAAAGACTTAATTATAAATATCTAAATGAGATATCTTTTCATTTCAATGATTCATTGTGTCCATTCAAAAGGATTGTAACTCTTTCCAAAATGTTCTAGACAACGAATGGGTGTGTGTTTATTCGTTGAGGTGTGAGAGAGGACACTTTCCTATATTCCAATAAATATATTTTCTCCCATAAAGAAAATATAATTAATTAAACTTTATATCAATTTTTATTTACATGTGGGACATAAAATCTAACATTCTCCTACTTGGCCGATATGATAAGGAAATTGATAGGTCCTTAAGTTTAAATCATGATATGGTTAATTCTTAAATACCATAGTATCACGTCCCAGAACCAGAATACTGGAAAGCGAGGGACAACCCAGCCAGCTACGTACATCGGAGTGCAACACATAATATGGTCACGACTGTCTAGATGCATGACGGTTAATCTATAATCCATCAGTCCCTTATTATCATGAACAAGTCTAGTGTCTCAATCTCAAGCAAGCAAATAGATGTTAGATCATCAGACATATAAAAGTAAGGCGTCTCAAATATTACATATTCAAATGATCATAAAACTAGTCATACAAAATACGGATACTAGCAAGAGTAAAAAATCATACATGATTAACCCTAGGATTTTGTCAATCATGTTACAGCCCTTAGGCAAACAAAAATAAAGTTTGCAACATGCGCTAACACATGCTCGGTAGCTGAATGCCTCAAAAGAATAAGTTACATTAGAGTGGGAGAGCAAAGTAAGAAACCCACTCGTTTCTTCGATTACTCATGGTGTTCACCATCTGGCTGGAAGACATATAGATCCTCGGGTGTCACTCCGAAATCTGGCCGTACAAAACCAGCTGGGTCAGACCCCAGAAAGAGCAAGTACCACAAGGGAGGCTCCACTTATGAATAAAAACCAGCATATAAAAGAACTGATACGAGAACATAATTATAATAACATAAATGACCAGAGTTAAATGAACATACTTGCTTGCATCATGAAGAACAAAAGGTGGAATATAATTCCCATGTTAATCATGAGACAATCATTCAGGTACGGCCAATCAAGTCCTACAGCTTGCTATCATTATCTAAATAGGGTTATCATAGGTCTAGTTACTAACAAGATGCATTTGAAATATTCCTACAGTCACAAGTCATGCAGACTATCTAGGCTATCTAGGCGAAAGTTACGAGAGTTATCAAGTTACAAGAAGTGCAAAAAATGATAATGTGCTGGAAATATGCCCTACTCGCCGGCAAGCTACAAGTCCACATGTGTGGCCGAGATAACTGGACTGCCTGTAACTGGAAAATCGCTTTATATGAGCTACTTGATCAATCTAGTCGTTTAACCTAGTCAGATTTATTATGAATCCCTGACCGTGGTAAATAGAAATTCATGTCCTAAACATGATGCAAGACAAGACAGGTAGCTTGTACACCCACAATCGGGAAATTAACCACGAAGTCAAGACAGGAGTTACACTAGCATGACAGAAAATAGTTGTCGCAACAGTAATCAAGGTTATACATGTCATGTCTGGTTTACTTATCATATCAAGAATACTTGTCAGGAGTGCGCCTCGACGGGCCACTATCAAGACTATCAAGAAGGAAACATATTATCATGTTCAACTTCAAGTTACTAGCCCAAGATTATTATGTCAGGTCGTTACAATTTAGGCTAAGTAGAGAAAATATGCAAAAAAGATCAAGAACATCCATGGGTGATTGAAACTATCCGTCACATATGAAATTCAGTTAAAGTAAGACAGGAAGATTCTTGAAGCCAAGACAAAGATATACAAATTTTATGTTTTAAGTTTTACAAGATTTTAGCTACATAATAATTTAAACAGGCAAATATAGTCATTTAGATATCGTGCGACAGAGATTCGTACGCGGGCACGCGAAGCGCACGGCCAAAACTGGCCACGGTGAGCAGGGCATGGATGTACGGTACGCGGGTGTGCAGCACACAAAATATTCGAAGCTCGTGGATAATGGCTACAACGCACGGGGCATGGATGTACGGCGAGCGGCAAGCAAAACCGGCGGGTGCACAAAAAACGAAATACACGGTCGTACGGCACAAAAAATGTGTGAGCATATGGATAAACTGGCCACGGCACAGGGCGCGGATGTACGACGCACTAGCGCACAGCAAGCGAAACGAGCGGGAGTGGGACACAGAAAGCGCATGGCAAGAAAAACGAACGAGAGCGCGGCACGCGAAGCACGCGGCACACGTAGACAAAACTGGCCATGGTGCACAGAAAGCGGTTGCACGGCACACGAGCATACGACACGCGAAGCACGCATGACAATATTCGTTGTCCCAATGGCACCGAAGGTGTGCAGGGACTATGAACACAAGAACAGTCATAATTTGCTCAAAATAAGTCAAAATTATGCGATTCAGAAGCCAAAATTGGGTAGAGTTAAATTTCCCACAACATGGAACTATTAGTTTTTGGAAATAACAAGTTTTTAGAGATCAAAACTAAGAAAAACAAAAAAAAAACTTAAAACCTAGATCTACAAAAATATATCCATCAAAACTGAAAATCTTAAGTTCTAAAGATGCTTAGAATCATGTAAGGAAGAAGATGGAACAAATAAAAATGAAGTTCCATCATGTTCTCCATGGAGTAAGTTGCACTTGTGTGAGGACCCTAAGTTTTGGAAATTATTTTTTATTTTATTTTATAGTATTTCTAATTATTAGGTTATATTGTATATTTAATTAGGATTTTTTATGTACTTTTTGTGTCTTTGATTGTTGGAGCACAAGACATGCCCATCTCTCGAAACGTCCTTTATGAGTTTTGTAGTAGACAGGATGACCTTCAATTTGATATATCATGTCCCATCCGAATTTGTTCCCTAGCATCCTTTTGACTTCGCGCAACTTCGAGTCAAATTTAGGCAATTAGATTATTTACCATAATTCCATACCTAGCTTCCCATGTGAGTTCGGAACTCGATATAGATCAAAACCATTTGATCCAATATATAGTTTTGATCCATTTTGAGTCTACGACACATATGCTAAGGGTGTGCCACTCAATCGAGTTTCTATGTGCTATTTAATTGCAAATGGCACAAGAGACTCATTAGTTGACTTTTCGAGTTCGACTTGACTAGAAAATATATTTGGACCCTAACCTAGCCAACCCCACTTATAGAGCCATGATAGGTTGCCATGGCTTAGTATAATTATTTTGATATTTATTTTAGGATGTTATACATCCAAATATATTTATATAAAATTTTGAATATATATATATGATTATATTTATAATAGCCTAATATTTTATATAGATATGGCCTTAGTCATGGTTAAGTTCTAAGATGCATAGCGACTAAAATTTTTGGTACGGTTAGTGTAGTTGTGTGCTTTGACTAGTATATTAGTCATGATAGGGAAGGCCCGGCCATAGCTATGTCCCAAGTAGGAAAACCAGATAAAATTGTGACTTAACCCCCACAGATGATTTTTTATTAGATTATTGACTTTCTAGGAGACCCGGTTGTACCAATTTAGTCCCGACTTGACCCAAACCAAATCTAAATCTAAATAGACATGTAGTACTCTCAAATACCTTCATGTTGATATATATTTTGTATATATATTTTATTAATATTAATATGTTTTTAATTTTGTAAAGTTTTTATTTATAGAAAGTGTCTATGTGTAATCCTAGTTAGCATTAGTTTATATTTGACCCAAAGTCCAACCCAAACCAACGTAGGCATGTTGGACATTAATATATATTAATAACCATATATATTTAATATTTATTCAGATTTAGATTGTATTTATATTTAGAAATCTAACTAGTTCCGTATTAGGAAATCCTCCATGCAAATCTTCTTTGTATTTTAATTAAATCTAAATTTAATATTTAAAACTTATATGATTCTTATCTAATAGCAGCACATAGATTTTAAATTAAGCATCCTTCAATAATAACCATTGATTATAATATTTAAATAAATTATATTCCAAATTTAGCCTTATTGGTAATCCTACTACTATCCAGATTATCTTATTCTAGCATGTCCAATCTAATCATACTTAAATTAAATAATACATAACTATCTTAATTATATATATATGAATATATGATTATCTCATAATTCTTATATTAAAAATCATGCACACCTTCTCTTTTTCGTCCAAAATTATTCTCCAAATTTGCTAGAAAAGTCAGCCACGTTTTTTACCCGACAAAGCAACTTAGAAGGGCCATATCTCCAAGCTCGGGACTCGAAACGTGTCCCAGTTTTTTTTGTTGGAAGCGTATCGAGGTAAGCTTTTCATAAATATATTTTAATAGAAAAAATTCGTTCTGTAGATTTCTGTAAAGTTTTTTGAGTATTAGATTCTCGAAAAACAAACATGTTTCGATATTTTTGCGATTCCTAGAGATTCCGGAAACGAAAATGTGATCCGTTTAGTTTTTCGGAAAGCTAATACAAATATCTATACCAACTCCTAACTAAATAAATCTAATAAGTACAATATTAATTATAATTAGATAATAAAATATTTTCAGCATCCGGAGGTGTTTGTTTAGACCTTAGTTCCTCGACAGTCGTTGTTCCACCTACATTCCTGTCTGATCTTTGTCACCACAGTGCTCACGACCCAGGGAAGTACACCTTGCCAACTCTATAGTATTTACATGCTTTCCTGTATTTTTAGTATTTCTTGCTTTGTTATATATCTTTCTTGTTTTCTCTCATAATTCTTTCTAGTTACACGTGCACGTAGATTTGATTTTTCTTTCTATACTACTTGTTCTATCTTTTCTATCTTATTCATGTCTAGTGATAGTATTGATATGCCTGTGCCATGTTTCTTCTGACCTGTTTGACTTGGACTTGACCTTAGTCTGAATTCCGGTACTTGATTGACTTGACCCGGTCATGATCATTTGATTTGACCCTGACATGTTATTACACGTGATATACCTGACCACCTCGTTCGTGAGCTCCCATCAAGTGCAAATGAGCCTTACTATAGTTAGAGATTCCCCATCGGCTACTGACTATAGGGCTGTGAGCTCCTATAGGGCTGCGGTTACCCCGACTTACTATTAGTCACGCTTGATAGAACTATCTTTGACGTTATGCCATTTATGCTTATTCTTTAGTCTCACTTTGTTTCTAGTACCATTTTCTATTTTCTCGCATGTTATTTACTGTACAGTAGGCATGTATATTATGTGTCTTGTTAGTCCTCTAAGGACCTGGTGATCTCTCCAGGTATTAGATGAGGGTATGGTACACCGATGGAGGATGATTTCTATACCGAGACTGCAGGTATATTTAGTTGATGTTTTATCTTTCTCTTCCGTAATTAGATTTTATCCTATATTTTATTCTTGCTATATTATAGCCTAGTCTTGTACAAGCTTTTATTTTCCTCTAGCTTGTTCATGATAAATGTGTTATTGGGGATCCACTCTAACATATTTATCTATTCTAGAATCAGTATATTATGGTCTGATCAACCTTACTGCACTTGATTCGTTATTATTACCAATATTTAGTGGATTGAGATATAGTTAATCTAGAATAACTAGGCAGCTTATACGTATTCGAGCTGGGCTGGAGTCCTCTCAATGCGTAGCTGGCATGTATACGTATCCCAGTCCTATGTATTTTGGGACTGGGGCGTTACATGTTTTTGTGGTGACCCATGTAGGTCTAGTTGGCCATTTCGGTTACGTCACTGTACCGAGCGGGCCTGCGACGTGATTAAAACTTTAGGAATCTCAATCTACAACTGCCTTGACAATTCTTTTAGAAATTTTTCTACCGCCCTTGAACTTCGTATGTGCTCTCGATTACTCTTTCTTTGCTTTCTCGTATCATTGCTTCTCGTCCCTTCCAATTTCGGAGTGACAAATAATCGTGCTATATAGGATTTATCAGAAATTCTTAAGTTATAGTGTAAGTTAGTCTGCTTATTGTATTGTGATTGCTTGATAAATAATGGAGATTAGAGATGCCATATGACATAGGACATCATGTGTTTGATGAGATAGTTTAACCAAAGATGGGTAGATGTCCTTAATATAGAAATAAATAGATGATCGTACTAGGTTACGTCCTTATGGTAGTCACTCGATAGAGAAAAGGGTGGTAGTTTTAGTGTAATGATTGGCCCTCTACAAAAGTAAAATAGATATAGTCTAACCTAACCCATTTACTATTATACCGTGTTAGTTTAAAGTTAGGATCAGGCGGATTAGTAGGTACCACTTAACTTGGTTAGGAAGAAAAGAGACTCATATAATGGTGATACTAGTATGGTTAGGAGGGATAAGCCTTCAACATGATCGTTGCAAGACTGCCAAAACCAAGAAGAGTGAGTAAAGATAACCATCTATAGTTTTACGATATAGATATTGCTAAACCAAATTGTTTAGGCTTGATTATTACTTGACTTATTAGGAGACATTGTAGTGACCTAGCGTATCCCTTAAACTATTCCTAGTTGCACTAGCGCGGTTTTTTGTTACTAAGGGTCCTTATTTTAATTTCGAGGACGAAATTCTTTTAAGGTGGGCAGATTGTGAGGACCCTAAGTTTTGGAAATTATTTTTTTATTTTATTTTATAGTATTTCTAATTATTAGGTTATATTGTATATTTAATTAGGATTTTATATGTATATTTTGTGTCTTTGATTGTTAGAGCACAAGACATGCCCATCTCTCGAAACGTCCTTTATGATTTTTGTAGTAGACAGGATGAACTTCAATTTGATATAGCATGTCTCATCTGAATTTGTCCCCTAGCATCCTTTTGACTTCGCACAACTTCGAGTCAAATTTAGGCAATTAGATTATTTACCATAATTCCATACCTAGCTTCCCATGTGAGTTCGGAACTCGATATAGATCAAAACCATTTGATCCAATATATGGTTTTGACCCATTTTGAGTCTACGACACACATGCTAAGGGTGCGCCACTCAATCGAGTTTCTATGTGCTATTTAATTGCGAATGGCACAAGAGACTCATTAGTTGACTTTTCGAGTTCGACTTGACTAGAAAATATATTTGGACCCTAACCTAGCCAACCCCACTTATAGAGCCATGATAGGTTGCCATGGCTTAGTATAATTATTTTGATATTTATTTTGGGATGTTATACATCCAAATATATTTATATGCAATTTTGAATATATATATATGATTATATTTATAATAGCCTAATATTTTATATAGATATGGCCTTAGTCATGGTTAAGTTCTAAGATGCATAGCGACTAAGAATTTTGGTACGGTTAGTGTACTTGTGTGCTTTGACTAGTATATTAGTCATGATAGGGAAGGCCCGGCCATAACTATGTCCCAAGTAGGAAAACCAGATAAAATTGTGACTTAACCCCCACCGATGATTTATTATTAGATTATTGACTTTCTAGGAGACCCGGTTGTACCAATTTAGTCCCGACTTGACCCAAACCAAATCCAAATCTAAATAGTCATGTAGTACTCTCAAATACCTTCATGTTAATATATATATTTTGTATATATATTTTATTAATATTAATATATTTTTAATTTTGGAAAGTTTTTATTTATAGAAAGTGTCTACGTGTAATCCTAGTTGGCATTAGTTTATATTTGACCCAAAGTCCAACCCAAACCTAAGTAGGCATGTTGGACATTAATAACCATATATATTTAATATTTATTTAGATTTAGATTGCATTTATATTTAGAAATCTAACTAGTTCCGTATTAGGAAACCCTCCATGCTAATCTTCTTTGTATTTTAATTAAATCTAAATTTAATATTTAAAACTTATATGCTTCTTATCTAATAGCAGCACATAGATTTAAATTAAGCCTCCTTCAATAATGACCATTGATTATAATATTTAAATAAATTATATTCTAAATTTAGCCTTATTGGTAATCCTACTACTCTCCAGGTTATCTTATTCTAGCATGTCCAATCTAATCATACTTAAATTAAATAATACATAACTATCTTAATTATATATATATGAATATATGAGTATCTCATAATTCTTATATTAAAAATCATGCACACCTTCTCTTTTTCGTCCAAAATTTTTCTCCAAATTCGCTAGAAAAGTCAGCCACGTTTTTTACCCGACAAAGCAACATAGAAGGGCCATATCTCCTAGCTCGGGACTCGAAACGTGTCCCAGTTTTTTTGTTGGAAGCGTATCGAGGTAAGCTTTTCAAAAACATATTTTAATAGTTCTGTAGATTTCTGTAAATTTTTTTGAGTATTAGATTCTCGAAAAATAAACATGTTTCGATATTTTTGCGATTCCTGGAAATTTCAGAAACGAAAATGCGATCCGTTTAGTTTTTCGAAAAGCTGATACGAAGATCTATTCCATCTCCTAATTAAATAAATCTAATAAGTACAATATTAATTATAATTAGATAATAGACTATTTTCAGCATCCGGAGACGTTTGTTTGGACCTTAGTTCCTCGACAACCGTTGTTCCACCTACTTTCCTCTCTGATCTTCGTCACCACAGTGCTCACGACCCAGGCAAGTATACCCTGCCAACTCTACAGTATTTACATGCTTTCCTGTATTTTCAGTATTTTTTGCTTTATTACATATCTCTCTTGTTTTCTCTCATGATTCTTTCCAGTTACACGTGCACGTAGATTTGATTTTTCTTTCTATACTACTTGTTCTATCTCTCCTATCTTATTCATGTCTACTGATAGTATTGATATGCCTGTGCCATGTTTTTCCTGACCGGTTTGACTTGGACTTGACCTTAGTCTGAATTCTGGTACTTGATTGACTTGACCCGGTCATGATCGTTTGATTTGACCCTGACATGTTACTAGACGTGACTATACTTGACCACCTCGTTCGTGAGCTCCCATCGAGTGCGAATGAGCCTTACTATAGTTAGAGATTCTCCATCGGCTATTGACTATAGGGCTGTGAGCTCCCATAGGGCTGCGGTTACCCCGACTTACTATTAGTCACGCTTGATAGAACTATCTTTGACGTTATGCCATTTATGCTTATTCTTTAGTCTCACTTTGTTTCTTGTACCATTTTCTATTTTCTCGCATGTTATTTACTGTACAGTAGGCATGTATATTATGTGTCTTGTTAGTCCTCTGAGGACCTGGTGATCTCTTCAGGTATTAGATGAGGGTATGGTACACCGATGGAGGATGATTTCTACACCGAGACTGCAGGTATATTTAGTTGATGTTTTATCTTTCTCTTTCGTAATTAGATTTTGTCCTATATTTGATTCTTGCTATATTATAGCCTAGTCTTGTATAAGCTTCTATTTTCCACTAGCTTGTTCATGATAAATGTGTTATTGGGGATCCACTCTAACATATTTATCTATTCTAGAATCAGTGTATTATGGTCTGATCAACCTTACTGCACTTGATTCATTATTGTTACCGATATTTAGTGGATTGAGATATAGTTAATATAGAATAACCAGACAGCTTATATCTATTCGAGCTGGGCTGGAGTCCTCTCGATGCGTAGCTGGCATGTATACGTATCCTAGTCCTACGTATTTTAGGACTGGGGCGTTAAAACTTGCCTAGTTTGGTAGGACGACTAATGGAGAAGGATAGGAGAGAAGTTAATGAGAAATAGTGAGAGGGGAGAGAAGGAGTTGGTATATATTCCAAGCTAAGGCCATATTAAACCAACCCAAACCAAACCAAGTTAAGCCAACATGCCATAAAGAACCAAGGTGAACCAAACCTAGACTAAGCCAGGCAAGTCTAAATATGGATCACATGACAAATATCAGAAATTCGTATACGTACACCAAAAATATGTATAACAAAAAAAGGGAATGACAACTCTACCCACCTTAAAAGAATTCCGTCCTAGAAATTTAATCAAGAGACTAGAGGTGTCGGGACAAGCTATACTAACTACAAACAATCTGTGTCTAGCAGTCAATCAAGTAATCATTCATGCAATCAATGAATTCAGGGCATTAGGCATAAGAAAGTTATTATACCTTATGAGTCAAACATGTGTGGATATTATGATCGAATATCATCCTCACGTTCTCAGGTTGACTCACCAAAAGATTGATGACCCCTAGCGATACAGACTAAACTAATAGTCTTGATCTTGAGTATCTTCTCTCTTCGGTCCAATATGGATACGGGCCTTTTTTCATACGAAAGGTTGGTACCAACTACCAATTCTGAATGATCAAGGATATGGCTCGAATCCAGGATATATCTTCACAATTGGGATACATGGAATACGTTATGTACTT
Organism: Iris pallida; assembly: GCA_029216955.1. NCBI lineage: Eukaryota > Viridiplantae > Streptophyta > Magnoliopsida > Asparagales > Iridaceae > Iris > Iris pallida. Next base: position 11,835,171 of record JANAVB010015600.1, read on the forward strand.
CATGTAACGACGGCAGAAGAGCGAGATGATAGGACACATCACCTACTCGCTTGAGAATATCAAACGACCATATATACCTAGGACTAAGCTTTCCCCGTATGCCGAATAAAATGACGCTACGGGTAGACGAGATCCTAAGGAATACGTGATCGCCGATACAAAATTCAAGAGAACGTCGATAAGAATCGGCCCAATGGTGCTGACAATCTTAGACAACTCGAAGTTGATCTCTACCTTGTCTGACCACCTTGATATTCTGAGTAACTATTTCTGGAACAAGCATCTACCTCTCGTCTACATCGTCCCAGGCTAAAGGTGATCTGCACTTCCTGCCATACAGTGTCTCAAATGGTGCCATCTGGATACTGACCTGGAAACTGTTATTGTATGAGAACTCTACTAGATGTAGGTGATCTTCCTATGAACCATCGAAGTCAAGTGTTAAGGATCGTAACTTATCCTTAAGAGTTTGAATCATACGTTCTGACTGACCATCTGTATGTGGATGATAAGTTGAACTAAACTTGAGACGAGTTTCCAAAATCTCTTGAAGACTCCACCAAAAGTGCAATATAAGTCTCGTATCTCTTTCGGATACGATACTGACTGGCACTCCATACAATCTGACTGTCTGTCTGAGGTACATCTCTGCAAGCTGATCCGTCGATTGACCAATTCTGAAAAGAAAAATATAAACTACTTTTGTGAGTCGGTCAACTATAATCCATATTGCATCTCTTCCTGTGGGAGATTTTGGTAACCCAGTCACAAAATTCATGGTAATGTGCTTCCATTTCCATTCTGGAATCGATAAAGGTTAAGAAGTCCAGCTGGTCTCTGATATCCAGCCTTGACTTGTTGGCAAACTAAAAAACGAGAGACAAACCCCTATATCCTTCTTCATGCCATTCCACCATAAATGTTGACGAATATTATAATACATCTTCGTGATACTGGAATGAATTAAATATTGTGAACTATGAGCCTCTGCCATGAGCCGGATGCCACCACTGGGTACACAAAGATGCCTTCTATTTCATAGTGTGCCATCTTTGTGAATGCATAACTATGCTCTTTGTCTTGCTAAAGCTTAGAATCCGTTGATTGAGCTATCTTAATTCTCTCAACTATGTTGTATTGAACTTGCATACTGGCCATCAATGCTATGTTGGTAGGAAGGACTATCTCCATTCCCATCGTCTGAACATCCACTAATAACTCTGGTTGTGCTGTTAGAAAATAAGCTCCTGCTCTTCAACTCAATGCATCTGCAACTACGTTGGCCTTTCCAGGATGATACTGCAGGTTAATGTCATAATCCACTAGTAACTCTAGCCATCTTCTCTGACACATGTTAAGATCCTTCTGGGAAAACACATACTTGAGACTCTTGTGGTCGGTAAAAATTTCTATCTGATCTCCATACAAGTAATACCTCCAAAGTTTGAGTACGAAAACCACCGCTACTAACTCCAATCATGTATTGGATAATTCTTCTCGTAGCTGATGGGCACGAATGCACGGTGCATGGCAAATAAAATGTGCGGTACGCGTGGACAAAACTGGCAATGGTGTGCAAAGTGCGGATGCATGTCAAATGAAAAGCATGGGCATGTGGCACGCAAAGTATTCAATGCATGTGAGACTCATCTCACCGTATCGGTATTTGTATACTGATACGTACTTTTGTACTGTATTTCCTATTTTATTGGTTTTCAGAACATTTTAAATTTTTTACAACTTGTAGATTTTCTCTTTGACCGGCATATCGCCAGTGTACCATTCTATGCCGACGGTATGCCTGTCACTCATGTTTTCTGTTATACGTATTTTCAGTGTACGTATAAAGAATTCTGGCCTTTGTCAGACGACCCGTTTTTGACTTGTCTTCTTAGCCTTGCTTTGGTTTAATTTTGACTTGCTTTAATTTGGTTTGGTTCAACTTAGTATGACTTGGTTTGAGATGATTAGGGTTTTATATAAAAACCAACTACTCTCGCTTTCCTCCATTATTTTCATTCTCTTCATCTTCTTCCTCTTCATTTTCTCCTCCAACCTAAGACAAGTTTATCTTGCCAAATATTGGACAAATGTTATTTTGTTTGTTCTAAACTCTTTTTTACATGATTCTAAGCATATTTAGAACTTTGCATTTTTTATTTTGGTGTAAATTCTTGTAAATTTAAGTTTACTTTATTTTTGGTTTTCTTGAATTTTGATCTACCAAACTTGTTTTCTAAAACTAATTGTTCCATGTGGTAGAGAATTTGATTCTACACAATTTTGACCTTTGAAAAGTTAGATTTCGAATTATTTTGAGAAAGTTATGGCCAAAACAAGTTTTGGACATCTTCTATGTTCATCTGTCATGGTTCTGGCAGGGACAATGAATAGTGCTGTAGTATGAATAGTGCTGTTGGCTTGCATAGTATCGTATTGTTTACATAGTATCGCAGGCTTGTATAGTGCCGTAGGCTTGCATAGTATCGCAGGATGAATAGTGCTGCTTGGATGCATAGTGTCGTATGGCTTGCATAGTACCACAGGCTTGCATAGTACCACAGAATGAATAGTACCGCATGGATGCATAGTGCCATATGGCTTGTATAGTACCGCAGGCTTGCATAGTGATGCAGGATGAATAGTGTCGCAGGCTTGCATAGTGGTGTATGGATGCATAGTGCCGCATGGCTTACGTGGTGCCACAGGATGAATAGTGTCGCAGGCTTGCATAGTGCCACATGGATGAATAGTGCCATATGGCTTGCATAGTGCCGTATAGTGTCTATTTTGGCTGTTTTATGTCCTATTTGGCTGATTTGTGGCCATAATTTCTTTCAAGTCTCAATATGAAAGTTGTAGATCTTTGTCTTGGCTTCAAGAATCTTTTTATTTTACTTTAAATTGGAATGCATATGCTATTGACGATTTCAATCATAGTTTTGATCTTTTGGTATATTTTCTTTACTTGACGTTTTGAGGTTTATTCGACTGCAATAAATTTCTTAACATGATTTGATGATCTTGTACAGTTAGAAAATGATTGTACACCTAACACTAGCACATATTCAATAATTATTTTTATGCCAAGTAGTTACTTCATTTATTCCCTCTTCCATGCCATGATACCCCTTTTTGGACATGTTCTTACTTACATGCTATATTTGTTGCCATTTCTCTTCTTTGCTTAGCATGATTGTGGCCCATCGGGGTGCACTCATGATTTATGTATTTTTTTTACTTTACATGATAGTGGTCCGTCGTGGTGCACTCATGCTATACGTCTCTTCTTTGCTTATACCAGATAGTGACCCGTTGTGGTGCACTCTGGTACATGTCTTTCTTTGTTTATATGATGGTGACCCGTCGTGGTGCACTCTTGAACATGTCTTTACATGCTAACATGATAGTGGCCCGTTGTGACGCACTCTTAACAAGCAACATTAACATGATAACTCTTGATAGTGGTCCGTTGTGGCGCACCCTTGACATGACAAGTAAACCTAATATGACATGTATAATCATGATGCTGTTGCGACGGCTATTTTTCTTGCTAATACATCTCTTTTGGACCCCGTGGACGTTTGTGCTTGTATAAGATACATGTTTCATCTTGCATCATGTCTAGGACATGAATTCCTGGTTACCATGGTCAGGGATTCATACTGAATCTGACTAGGATAATGACTAGATTGATCAAGTAGTTCATATTAAAGAGTTTCCAGTCACACACAATCTCGTTATCTGGGCGCTTTAATTGGACTTGTAGCCTGTCGTCGAGTAGGACATATTTCCAGCACACTATCATGTGTTACACCTCCAAGTCACCATAGGATACATTTGTCTACTGGGCGATGTATCTACCTAATACAACTCTCAACCTGCGGAAGGATAACTGGATAGCTGTAGGGCTTGTGACTATAGAAATATCTCGTTGCATCTGTTAGTAACTAGGCTTGTGATAAACCTAGTTAGCTAATGTATCAAGCCATACTCATTGCTTGGCCGTGTTTGATGGATGGAGTCAGTCCAATCCAGTCTAGTTTGTCTAGGCAGTGTCCGTATGTTTATTTCATTATATTAGTGTTCACGCCTTACTTTTTGTCGATAAATGATCGGAGGCTGAGTTCTCTTCAGAAGAAGAGTTACAACCCTAGTTCTTGTTTGGTTTACGTGTTGTAACTTGGCTTCTGGAATAGCTCCCAAGTCATCTTATCAATTATCGTCCTATTCAGTACTCACATGTTCTACATGATCTTATGCTAAACCTTGATTGGAGGCTAAGTTCTGTTCAGGAGAAGGGTTACATCCCCGGTCCTTGTTTGGTTTACGGGTTGTAACTGGGCTTCTAGAATAGTTTCCAAGTCATCTTATCATTGTCGTTCTATATAATTATCACAGGCTCGCATGCCCTAGTTATCTAACATGCACACAAGTCTCAGTTATCTACATGCTCATAAGTCTCAGTTATCAAACATGCTCACATGTTCCATTTATCGTACATGTTCGCATGTACCATTTCTCTTACATGGTTTAGCTATGTCACAAGTTCTCTGTTTAATTCACGAGTCCACAGTTTATATTATGTCACATGTTAATTACTTATGATCCAAATGGCTTACGTATTGTCTTTCTATTTCTCAGGATGAGTGCATTGGTAGTGCAGGAGTCTCGATCTATATTTACTTATTGCTTTCTCTAACCATGGCTATATTAGCTATTGCTGGTTTTAGTTCATAGTTTGGCTTCCTTTGTGGTACTTGCTATTTGGGGGTCTGACCCCACTGGTTTTGTTTGGCTAGATCTAATAGAGAAGCCCAGAGGATCTTCCGTACCATCTATTCAATGGTGACCATCCAGAGCACCAGAGTACCTGAGTGGGTTTCTTATTATTCTTTCACTTGTTATGTATATTATTCTTTTGTGGCGTTTAGCCTCCGAGCACGTGTTTAGCTCGTATTTTGGTTCTTGATATTTAGCCTACGAGCCAAAACATGATGTGCTTATTCTAGACCATAGCTAGAGCTTATCATGTATGACTATTACTCTTGCTAGTTCTCTATTTTGTATGACTAGCTTCATGATCATCTATGTATAAATAGTTTGGGATGCTTTACTATTGTATGTCTGATGATCATACTTCTTGCTCCTTGTATAATTGTCTGTGATTGAGATACCTAGGAATGCTTGACCTCGGATCGACTGTTGGCTTGTAGAAGTAACCTCCATGTCTTGAGAACTTATACATGATTTCATAGTACTGGTGTACTTTGGTATTACGTAGCTGGCCTTGTCCGTCCTCACTTGCTAGTATTCTGGTTCTGGGGCAAGACAACGCACGGGGACCAAACTGGCTATGGCGCGTGGGTGCACGATACTATTTATCGTTCTGGCAGCACCGAAGGTGTGTGGGGACCATGAACGCGAGAACGGCCATAATTCCTCAAAATAAGTCAAAATCATGCAATTCAAAAGCCAAAATTGGGTAGAATTAAATTTTTCACAACATAGAACCATAGTTTTTGGAAATAACAAGTTTTTAGAGATCAAAATCAAAAGAAAAGATGAAAACTTAAAATCTAGATCTACAAAAATCTTTCATAAAAACCGAAAATCTTAAGTTCTAAAGATGCTTAGAATCATGTAGGAAAGAAGGTAATAAATAAAAATGGAGATCCACCATGTTCTCCATGAAGCAAGTTGCACTTGCCTAGGTTGGTGGGAGGAGTAATGGAGAAGGAGAGGCGAGGAGTTAATGAGAAATAATAAGAGAAGAGAGGAGGACTTGGTATATATATCATGTCAATGCCATATTAAACCAACCCAAACCAAACCAAGTTAAGTAACATGCCATGAAGAACCAAGGTGAACCAAACCAAGACTAAGCAAGACAAGTCTAAATATGGGTCACCTGACAAATGTCAAAAATCTGTATACATACACCAAAAATATGTATAACAGAAAATGAGAGTAACACATAGTAACAGATTACTAAGGTAAGTAATGGCGGTTGTAAGTCGTATAAGCGACATACTTTCCTTCCATGTACTACATACTTAGAACATCAATCAATATGATCTATAAGTTAAAAGTTTAACATTCTAGTCCATCATTAGAGTCTTAAATAAGACATTCCTGATCAACATTTATCCAAACCATTATTTGTACAATATTTGGAAAATAGAAAAATTAATTCAGAAATATATACTAATGAGATCTCAAATAATATAGAACATATTACATAAGGATTACAATAATGGCTTTCAATTCTTACTACACATAAGACCCATTTGTTCAACATGTTTATAATAGGTCTTCGGTTGTAGTCCTTTAGTAAGGGGAACCGCTATCATGAGCTTTGTATTCGAATGTTATATGGACACTCGTTGTTTCTGAACTTCTTCTTTAATAGATAAATATTTCAAGTCCGTGTGTTTGGCACCTTTAGAATATTTATCATTCTTAGAAAAGAAGACTGATGATGTATTATCACAATAAATTTTCAGCAGCTTGGTAATAGTATCGACAAGTCTAAGTCCTGAAATAAATTTATACAACCATGAAGATTGAATTATGGCTTCAAAGCATGCTATATATTCTGCTTCCATAGTAGACGAAGCTATGATGCTCTGCTTCACTCTCTTCCATGAGATTGCTCATCCAGCCAATAGAAACAAATAACCAAAAGTTAATTTTCTGGTATCACTTCATCCAGCAAAATCTGAATCTGAGTAACCGATTACTTCAAGGTGGATAGATCTTCTATACGTGAGTCCTTTGTCTTTTGTGGATACCTGAGAACTTTCTTTGCAGCTTTCCAATGTTCAATCCCATGATTGATTTGGTATCTGTTTAGCACACCAACTACAAAGTTAATATCCGGTCTTGTACAAGTTTGAGCATACATAATACTACCAACTAAAGATGCATAAGAAAATTTCTCCATTTGCTGGTACTCCAATTCATTTTTAGGACACTACATAAGGCTAAATTTATTCTTCTTCTGAATTGGCATTATACCAAATTACAATGACACATTCCATATCTTTGAAGGACTCTATTGATATATTCTTTTTGAGAGAGGCCTAACAATCCTTGTGATCGATCTCAAAATATTTCTATTTGTCACATAAGATGCTTCACCCATATCTTTCATTTCAAAGTTCTTATAAAGATATTTCTTAGTTTCGTGCAACAAACCAAGATCACAACTTGCCAACAATATATCATCAACATACGAAACCAAAAATATGAACTTACTCTCACTGATCTTCAGGTATATACACCGATCAACGATATTTTCTTCAAAACCAAAAGATGTGATGATATCATTAAACTTAAGATAACATTGTCTTGAAGATTGCTTAAGTCCATTAATTGATTTATTAGTTTACAGACCATATGTTCCTTTCCCTCAACTAGAAAACCTTTTGGTTGTTCCATATAAACTTCCTCTTCTAAATTTATATTTAGAAATACTGTTTTTACGTCCATTTGGTGTAACTCTAGATCATAATGAGCTACCAAAGCCATGATGATTCTAAGGAAATCCTTCTTTGAAACAGAAGAGAAGGTTTCCTTGTAATCAATACCATCCTTTTGAGTGTAATCTTTGGCTACTAATCTGGCTTTATGTCGTTCAATATTGCCATTTGAGTCACGTTTGTCTTAAAGACCCATTTGCAACTAACTCTTTTAGAATTTTTAGGCAATCCTACTAAATCTCATACTTTATTATATGCCATTGATTCCAACTCTTCTTTCATGACATTAATCCATTAATTAGAATTGACACATTCGATAGCTTATGAAAATGTTATTGGATCATTTTCAATTCCTATATCATAATCTAATTCTTGTAGGTAGACCAAAAGTCATCTGAGATGGCTGATTTTCTTTGTCTTTGGGACCTCCTTAATTTTATTTGTTGTGGTTGTTCTACTTCAGCTTCATGTGTGACAATTTGTTCATTATTAACAATAACCTCTTCATGATTTATTTCATCCTCATTATGGTCATTAATAATATTATTTTGTAGAGCAATATCATTAATTTGTTGTCCTTGGTTATTCTTTGGTATAATATCCATAGTAACAACAACTTGTTGAGAAGTTGAAGGCAAATGCACCATTGGTACTTGTACCATAACTTCTTTAAGAACCAATTTTCGAGGTTCATTGCTCCCACAAGTTTCGCCACTCACTAGGAATCTTGCGTTACCAGATTCTACGATTCTCGTACAATGGTTTGGATAATAATACCAATACCCTTTGGATTTTTTTGGATAACCTATAAAGTTACCACTAATCGTTCTAAAATCCAATTTTATATATTCTTATCTCTGCTGCACAACCTCAGACATTTAAATGTTTTAAACTAGACTTTCTTTCGGTCCACAGTTCAAAAGGTGCCTTTGGAACTGCCTTACTAGGAACCCGATTTAGAATATGACAGAAGTTTTAAGTGCATACATCCACAATGATATGGGTAAGGTTGAATTGCTTAACATACTCCTAACCATGTCAATTAATGTACGATTGTGTCTTTCGGCAACTCCGTTTTGTTGAGGCGTACTTGGCATAGTGTATTAGACATAAATACCAAGTTTTTCAAGGAGTTCGGCAAATAAGCCTGGGCATTGACCCGATTCATTATATTTTTCCTAATATTCATCACTTCTATCAGATCTTACTATTTTGACTTTTCTATTTAATTACCTTTCGACTTCCTTAATATATATATATATATATATATATATATATATATATATATATATATATATATATATATATATATATACTACGGCTTGAGACTTGTCATGCAATAAATAAATAAAACATTAACGTGAAAAGTCATCAATAAAGGTACTTTTTGTATGTATTATTTCAAGACGTCCGGTACTTTTTGTGGCTCCTTTCTTAGTATGTTTTGTCTGATTTCCCTTGAAACAGGGCGTCTCGCCTAACCGCTAGGCCAATCTTTTCGAGGTTAAGTCAACGTCAGGATTGGAATCATAGTTCCCCAACAATAATGCCAATACTGACCCTAATCCTAGGGTCAAACCAAAGTCGATAGTACGGGATTTCTACCCGAGCTCGCGTCACTCAGATTTCTAAACATCGAGCATGATCACCTATTTGCATCAATGCATTCGTTGCGTGTATTCCAATCCATTCAAATCACCAATTCATGTATTCGACCACGAGGTCGTCTAGCTTTGACAATATGTTGCGCCCCAATCTCACGCGAGTTCAATTTTTCGCGGTGGTTCGTGAATCACCATGTAACGCTCCCGCAGAATAATCATTCTCATCAAGGCATAACTCTCATTTGAGTCTAGACTAATTTATTCTCGATACGCGGATTGGACCTACGCAATCCTCAAATTCGATCGTCACGCACGCTAAGTTATTCTCAAGTCCACCTTCGTGTCAAACCACAAGTCGAAGCACACAAATTGCCACGCCATGCTAGTTCAATCACTCCCGCTGTATGAATCACCATATTAGCGCTCATGTGGAGTGATTGCCCTAATCGGCACGACGCATGTGCGAGGCTGGAGTTGCGCTCGCATAAGACAAGGTCGTCGACGTTGTGGTTATCCGCGTAACCCTCAAGACACAATTATTTTTTTCCAATATTTATCTCAATCAAAATCCTAAGTATCGCATCCAACTGAACAATAACACTTGCACGATCATCATTCATCGAGTCAGAGTACCCCCGAGTTATCGCATATCGATCTTTGATATGCCTCAATACCATCGACGATATGCATAACCTGACGATCTTCCTTTGCAACCAATTTCGAGTCGTGCGAATGACGCTATCGTCCGACTGGATAATCTCTTCGACATTCAATTCAAGTTCGATCGTCATCCCTCAAATCGTTCACAACATCAATTCTAATCCTTAGAGTCATTATCAAACATTCGAATCAACTTTTCATGCATGCTATCTTTCCGTCGTGCTAACTTTTTGTATACGATCTGCATTAATTTCCTCGATCAAGTCATCCATTCGTATACCCTAACTTTTTCTCGATTCGATCTCACCTACTCAATCGTTTTTGCATTTCATACTTCGCATAATCCTCTATCCTGTGTACGTTCCATGCACGTCAATTTCTAATTTGTTCGAATCCACTTATTAAACTTCAAGACAACGAATCACTCAATCGCACTCGATCTAAGACTTTGCATACGTACGACGCTTGCTGATAGACTCATCGACACCCCGTATCCTCAATCGTTCGATCGACATCTCTGAGACTATCGCATACACCACTCAGGGATGAAGTCATTCAACAAATCCTCAAAACTATCGTTCGAATCAAAATCGACTTCTTTGAATCCCGTTCGAACATTCCTCGAATTTCAAGCACGCTTATCTATATCGCATAGACGTTATCATCGCTCGATAGCACTATATCAGTAGCCACTCTAAGTATAGTTTCGTTCCCGATCGAGCGGTACTTAATATCGCTCGCAACTCGCTTGTACCATAAAATCTAGGTGCACGACATGCGGACTAAGTTGTGCCGCATAACCATCCCGTACAGACTATACTTCGAGTTTCACGCTCATTTGCTAATATCGACGTAGGACTAGTTGGGAACGTACGTGACTTGCTAACTTTAGCACGTATTCTCTATCCGAACAAGTTTGACACTGTTCGGCACAAAGGCCTACCGATGCGTTCGATTGAATGCTTGTAAGAGCTTTTGAAAATATTTAGACTCATTGTATGGACATCCGTGGGACATTTGAGAGAGAGCGCACCAACGATAACAACTTACGGAAGCAACATTCAGAGTTCGCAGAAACAACAGAGTTAAAGAATTTAATCGATAGTCCAAGGACGTAAAGCCGTTCTCTGATACCATTATGTCACGTCCCGCTCCCGTAGGAGCGATCGTCCTTGCTAAGGCGTGATGCCGTACGAGCCTAAATTGCGCTCGTGCAAGGCAGTTTCATAACGGCCGATTTCATCGGCGGCGACGAGGTCGTCGTACCGAAGTCCTAAGCAGAAATATTAAAACATGCAGTAAAAATTTAGAACAAGCACACATGAACACAAGTCTTTCAAAAGAAGCTCTTTATTGATATTGAATACAAGATTACATTTGTCACCCCCAGTTTTTAGAAACATGAGTATTTTTGTTATTTTACATTTTTGAATATTTTTTAAATTTATTTTATTATTTATGATATTATTTTGGGGTTGAAATTTATTTTATTATTTATGATATTTTTTGGGGTTATTTGAGTCGGGTTCGAATTTCAACACAATCCGACTTGAAACGGGGTCCCAGGGGTAGTTTGACTCTAGTGGGACCCACACACTAGTTAGGCATGGCCCACATGATATTAATTTTAGTCCACATGAAATTAATTTTAGTTTGTAGTTAGACTAATTATTTATAGATAGGTTTAGTTTAATTAGAGACTTAAAACTAGACTAAATTGACCTCAACCTTTAATCCATTCCTAATTTAAATCAAATAGATTAGTGGAGGGCATTTTGGACATTCAAATAGGGGACACCTCACCCTTTTTGGACAGCCACCTATGGGGGGGATAAGGAGTGAGTCACTCCTTCATTCATTTGTTTTCATCCACTTTCTCTCTTGTTCTTCTCCAAATTAATTTAGAGATGAACCTCCATTGATTTCATCTCCAAATCAACCCCTTCTTCCACCAAATCTTCTTCATTTCTTCTCTACTCCATGGTTAGAGGGTGCTAGCCAAGTTTGGGAGGATTCAGAGCTCGTTCGTGTCCTTTTAGAATCTCTACGTGTCGGTGTCGTGTCAGAAGGATTTTCCTTTGAATCTCTCTCCCGGAAGGTATAATCTCTCCTCTAATCCATTTCTACATGCATATAGAAATATTTTGAACCCATAGGATTGACCCCCATAGTTGTATCTCCATTTGTGTCCATTTCGTGTCCATTTGGAGGTCATAGGAGTGTCCTTTGTGTTGTGGTCGTGTCCTAGTGGAAAAAACCCTTATTTTGGACACTTGTATGCATATATATATTGTAGGAATGATTAATTAGTGTTTTAATCTCAGATTTATATTTTTAGAGAGTTGTTCCTAATGTGTTCTTTATAGTATCATATTGTATCATATTTATTTTATATTTAGATTGGTGTGTCTCTTTATATATATATATATATATATATATATATATATATATATATATATATATATATGTAGGTGTGCGTGGTTTGTGCATATATATATATATATATATATATATATATATATATATATATATATATATATATATATATATATATATTTTTGTGTGTGGCTAGATGGTTAGAGAGTGGATTGATCTTAGTTAGGATGGTTAGAATAAGTTTTATTGGGATAGTTATGTTGGTATCCAAGTATCTTGGCCTACATGTGTTTCTTTTGTTCAAAATAACCCAAATTCGTCATAATTTTTATCCACGTTTTTAGTAGCCAGAGCAACTTAGAAATGTCATAACTTTTAGCTTAGAACTCCGATTTATCTCCCGTTTTTTTAAAAGAACCGTATCGAAGTTAGCTTTCCAAATATATATTTTAATAAGCCAAATTCGTTCTGAAATTTTTTGTAAAATTATTTGAGTGTCAGTTGTACGAAAGACAAACGCGTTTCGGTATTTTTGCGATTCCGGGAGCTTCCGGAAACGAAAATGTGATTCGTTTAAAGTTTCAGAAAGCTAACACGAAGGACTACAACATAATTTAATCCTAGAATTTAGTGAAGGCCCAATTGGTACATTATTAGTTTTAAGTAGAAGAGTGACTATACGATATATGCATTTTGTGTAACCTATGAGCCTATGTGGTATAGATAATAAATAAATATAGAGTATGTAATGCATGCTATGTTAGATGAATGAAATGATATATATATATATATGATATATATCCTCTTTACATTAATGTATATATATGGTTGTATGCAAGCATGTAGGAATGCAATTAATATAATGTATGTAAGTAATGCATAAATGCATGAATGAAAGAATGATATACAATGTATGCATGAAAGTATATAATGAATGCTAGATATAAATGCAAGGTATATATATAATGATAGATATGAATGCATAATGTATAAATATTGTAATGCAATATATAATGATAATATGTATGGTAATGTAGAGTATATGATGCAAGCATGAATGAATGGAGGAAATACATGTATATAGGTAATATAGAATGTAATATATGAATGCAAGCATGCAAGATAATGTATTGTATCCATATATGATGTATTCAACTTAAAGATAATGTAATATACATGATATATATGTATGCATATATACAAGGTAAGTATGTATGTATGCATTTCTATAAACTGGGTTAACCTATAACCTTTTATACACATGCATTCATACACCCTTTGACATCATGTATCCCATGTCACATACACCTACCTATCACTAAATTTTAGAACACTAACACATATCCTTTCACACACATGCCAAACACACACATACTCACTTACTCTTTTACCTCTCTTTCTCTATATATATATATATATATATATTTTTTTTTTACCTCTCTTTCTCTCTCTCTATATATATATATATATATATATATATATATATATATATATATATATATATATGTATGTGCCTATATATATAGCTTTCCTATATATATCTATGTATATGAATATGTTAATGTGAATAATATATATACAATATCTATGTATATGAATATGTGAATGTGAATAATATATATACATTATATGACAACGTTTGTGTGCCTTGTTAGCTTATGGTTTAGTTTTGTGCTTGGTTTAGCAAGTGACTTAGTCTATGAGTTAGTAGCTATCTTGGATACTTGATTTGCATATACTGTCACGACCCGCACCCTTATGAGGGACACGAGCACGTGGGTACGTCCAGCCTACGCCGCAGTATCGGCGGTAGAACGCTGTATATAATGTCTGTAAATACTATGACTAACTGTATAAAGGTACCTGTACAGTATATACTCTCCGAATGGAGGTGACATATCAATACAGTCTCTATCACAGAATAAAACTAAGGTAGATAGCTCAGAAATAGAGCATATGATAGATGAAAGAGTAAATAAGTCCAGAGTCCAATACAAGCCCAGATATATACAACATCACAGGGTCTCAAAATATAATATAGAAACTACAGTCTGGTAAAGCTAGCTGGATCGCAGTCCAGTCAAACCTAGCTAATCTACACTACTCTGGAAGTACAAAATCTAGTGGCTCTACTATAAGGCCACGGTCCTGGACTACTCCATCTAACTCGAGCCCATAATAGGTCGAGTAGTCCGTCTCGAAATCATCTATAATATATCATAACGGTATCCTGTCAGGAAAATAAGCAAGTACAAACACTAACAACAGTTCCATGTGAATTGACAAATTCTATAAGAGACAGTATAATGAACTACAAGACAAAGATATATGAAGACTTGGAAACCGTTCGGAAGCCGAGTTACAACCCTTAAACCAAATAATGACCGGGGCTGTAACCCTTCTCCTGAGCAGAACTTGGTCTCCAATCAAGGTACAACGTAAAGGCAAGTAGAGTATGTGAGTAACTGTATATCATGGCATGGTGAGAAAATACTAAATGTAGAACAGAGCAGGATATACGATAAGATAAAGTAAATATAAAATATGACTTGAATTATTAGAGCGATGTGTGATCGGCTTGGGATAAGTGACAGGACAGGCTATCCACTTGGCCCGGCAATCCGCGGTGACCTCAACGGAAATTTATGCCGGCCAACCTGGATTATGAGCACAAGGCAAGGGATCTCGTTACACCCTTCGTGAGGGAAGAGTGGCACGAGCACATGAATAGTTACAGGGTAGCTTGGATCACATAGCCCCTAATAATTCCCCATCCCCGAATAGTACAATGGATCTGGACATGATACGTCATGGCACGTGATTTCGTAAGAGGGTAGCAAATCTCCTTAGAAATCGGTGTCTATACAAGTACATGGAACAAGACAGAAAGTGTACCAATATACCCAGAAATCCAGGAACAACATCTCATGTCATGATCCAACGTGTACTAGTCCGTGAACTATCGTGACTGAGAATCAAGTAAGACACTACGACTGAATCGGATATAGCAGATATCAAGACAATGAAAACTATCAGTGAATGTACTCGCCTGCTGTCCTGAGCTGTAGGGTATATCAATGCTCAGAGCGGTAATCAGAAACCTAAAGATGAGATACTATATGTTAATTTAGGTTTAAACAAGTTTAAGAATGATTCACAATGAATGATATGCAATCTAGGTCAAACTAGGTCTCACTGAGTCATACTAAGTCCTGTCAAGCCAAATCTAGGTCAAATCAAGTTATAGCAAGTCAATCTAAGTCAGACCAAGTCAACCCTAGGTCATACCAGTCATCACAGGTCAAAACAAGTCGAAGAAAGTCAAACGGGGTCAAGAGTTGGCCTACAGTTGACTTTTGGTCAACTGGTCAACTCTGGTTTGGATTTGGTCAAATCTAGACAAAGTGTTGACTCACTCAAAAACCTTCTCAATTTGATTTCCTACATTCCCTTCTCCTTCTCCTTATTCTCCGTCTCCTCCTCATTCTCCGTCTTCTCCTCATTCGCCGTCTCCTTCTCTTTATTCTCCTTCTTCTCCTTATTCTCTGTCTCCTTCTCCTTATTCTCCGTCTCCTCCTTATTCTCCGTCTCCTTCTCCTTATTCTCCGTCTCCTCCTTATTCTCCATCTCCTTCTCCTTATTCTCCGTCTCCTCCTTATTCTCCGTCTTCTCCTCATTCTCCGTCTCCTTCTCCTTATTCCGTCTCCTCGTCTCCTTCTCCTTATTCTCCGTCTCCTTCTCCTTATTCCACTGCTGCTCCTAATGCCTAAACTGCTGTTGCTGCTATACTTCCTACTGCTGCTGCTATTTCTTATTCCTTCTCCTTCTACCTCTATTCCTCTCTCCCAAACTCTCATTCTCTTCCTCTAAAATCACACACACACACACATATAGAAATATATATATATATATCTCTAAAAAGGAAAACCCCTAATAATTCCTTAAACTAGGGTTTAGGATAACCTATAAAAGCTATGGTCATTAAGTAGAGAATGGTCTCCTCCACATTTATTGTGAAGGAATAAATACAAGAGAGGAAATTTAAGAGGGTTTAAATAACATACCTAAATGTAGATTTGGAAGAGAAGAAGAAGTTGGAAGAAATGAATGAAGAGAGAGGAAGAAGACTTAGTGAAGAAGAAATGTGAGGTGGAGGGGGTGCCTGTACGGGCCGGCCATGGTGGTCATGGTAAAAAAAACATGCTAATTACGACTCAAGTCGAAATTCATCGGGGTCCCGCATTAACTCGGAATGCGATAAAATTCGAACCCGACTCCTATAATAATTAAATAATAATATTCATGAAATAAAATTCCTAAAAATATTATAAAATGGAAATTTACCATTTTACCCCTAACTGGGAAAAGTGAGGGTGACAAGTCTATCAACCTTAAAAAAAATTTCGTCCTCGAAATTGAAGATAACAAGCACAGGAATCACAAACAGAAATAAAGGAAATAGATTTATACCTCAGGGCGCAAAAAGGTAAGGGAAACGCTCCCGCATGTCGTCCTCCCTCTCCCAGGTGTACTCACCTGGAAAGTGATGCCTCCATGCAACCCGAACCAAGGGTATGACCTGGTTCCGGAGCACCTTCTCCCTGCGATCCAGAATCTCCACCGGCTGTTCTGGATAGCTGAGACTAGGTCCCATATGTATCGCCGAATGGTCCAATACATGGCTAGGATCTGCCATGTACCGCCTCAGCTGTGATACATGAAACACGTTGTGCACTCCCTCAAGCCTAGTAGGCAAGTCCAGTCGGTAGGCTACTGCACCGATCCTCTCTAAGATGGTAAAAGGTCCGATGTAGCACGGACTGAGCTTCCCACCGCCGCCAAAGCGAATAGTGCCACGTGTCGGGGATATCCTCAGAAATACCATGTCACCAACCTAGACACAAGACAAAACTCAACACACAACTAACAACAATCACAACAAACACGACAAGAACTGAAACTAACCTCGAACTCTAACGATCTCCGGTGACTATCGGCCCAATGTCGCTGCCTATGCTGAGCCATCCGAAGTCTGTCTCTAATCATCCTGACCTTCTCGGCCGCATCAACAACCATCTCCGGTCCAAGAAGCGCCCGTTCGTCGACATCGTCCCAAGACAAAGGAGTACGGCATCTCCGTCCATATAGAGCCTCAAATGGTGACATCTCTATACTGGCCTGGTAGATGTTGTTGTAAGAAAACTCTACCAGGTGAAGATGGTCCTTCCAAGAACCCCTGAGATCTAGCACACATGTACGAAGCATATCCTCCAAAGTCGGGATGGTCCTCTTCGACTGCCCGTCTGTCTGAGGATGATAAGCAGTACTAAACTTGAGCGAGGTGCCCAAGCTAGCCTGCAAACTCCTCCAGAAGTGGGAAGTGAATCAGCTATCCCGATCTGAAACTATGCTCACCGGAACTCCGTGCAATCTCACGATCTGACGAACATACAGCTCAGCCAGCCTCTACGTAGACAAACCCACTTTGGAAGGCAAAAAGTGGGCTGATTTGGTCAATCTCAACTATGACTCGAACCGCGTCCTTCCCTCTTGGCGATCGTGGAAGTCCAGATACAAAGTCCATGGTGATGTGCTCCCACTTGCACTCGAGAATGGGTAGCGGCTGTAGTAATCCACCTGGTCTCTGTCTCTCGGCCTTCATCTGCTGACACACAAGGCAACGAGATATAAACTGAGCTAC
>JANAVB010015600.1:11857995-11870833 GCA_029216955.1 Iris pallida
AAAATCATCCCGAAGAACCATACTCTATGGAACATTACAGAAATTATGTTCTTGTTGACTTCTTTAGAACTTAGATACCCTTGTGTCAATATAGGTAGAGTACCTGATAGCTTATCACACCTGAATCACGGAACCAAGGGTTTGTCACAGCCAGAGTATACAGACGAGACATAATTCTCGGTAAAATAATTTCAGACATGATTACAAGTTTATGATACTATAGAGGATAGGGACTGCCCTGTATGACCCTAAGACCCAACGCCAAAACTAGTGAAAGTTCTGCCAGTTGAATAGCGTGTCTCCCAACCTGGTCTTCCGTGGTCCTTGTGATCCATTGACGAGGTAATTGGCTGACACTAACAGGTTTACTTAGAATATAGAATTTAGGGTTCCATAACCCATTAGTCGACCCGGGGCCTTATGAATAGAAGATAGTAGGATTGACTGTATAAGTAACGACACCGGGTAAGGTTTTGATTTTTCCAAAACCCAAACTACTTATTTCCTCCTTTCAAAAATCTTGTATATTTATATATTGACTATCTTGACCAATGCTGCTATTACAGCCTAGTTTTGCAAGCTTCCTCTCTTATCGAGCTTGATTCAAGACATATGGTTATTGGGGACGCCCGCTAACATATTGTCTAATCAGAATCATTGTATTACGGTCTGATCAACCATGATGCATTTGGTTCGCTCTTCATCTAATTACCCTACGTGGATTGAGACATAGAAGTATCCAGGATCTCATCCACGATTGCTTTGACAATTCTTCTCGAATTATACATTCGTCTTTTTATCACGAAATTGTATTCAGTGACATCTCCCTTGAACTCTTTATTATTTTGTCTTCCACCGATTTGGAAAGATGAAAGCTCGTGATTGGTAGATAGATACATAGTATCCCCATGACTAAGATAGTTGTATACACAAATGTAGCTATCATCGGCCAGCCCTGTGACTGGAACCTTGCCTTGAGTTACTCGTCCTCCCTTCGACACTAAACCTGCTATCTTAATATTTTAGTCATTGGAGTCAAAGGATGACTAGGATCTTTCTCTTGATCAAATGTCAACCCAGGAGACTACCTATTTTCCAGAGACCAAATATTGTGATGCCTCTAATCATGTGTTTGAAGTTGGTTTAACTAGAACCCTTGTGACAATAGTCTGGAAGGCTCGACACAAATAGAAATTTACGACTTAGTTGTTAGAAATCTTTTCATAGGATGTGCCGTAGAGAATGGTTACCCCGTCGATAACTCTTGTATACTATGGATGTGTACGTTCCTCTATTTCTTTGACCCTGTGTCATTGTACACACTCGTTTTCCATTTATTGAGAAACGATCCTTGACTTGACTTATATATCTACTGTATCTCTTACGCCGTGTCTTATTCTTTATTAACAAGAATCGAGGTACACTATCTGAACTTAGGAACCCTCTTAACCTCATTATTCCTAAAAACCGTAGCCTAGCTTCTAAAGTGGGTGGACTGTAAGCCTTCTGAAAATTTTAGGGTATACCAAGATTACCGAGTGATTAGAATAACTTCCATTAGGATGATGATTAGTGCCCTTGGACTCCCACTTTTCTTTTAGACCATTTTGTGTTCCCGACCGTGCCATTAATATTCGGAGCACGAGACCAACTGTTACCTTCCAACAGATTTTATATACAAGATCTAGACGAGTCCACCTTCATCAAGGTATATCATGTCCCACTTAAACTCGTCTCCTTGTACTCTATTTTTGTGCTACGACTTTCAGGATAAAAGGATTAGTTATAACCCTTACCATAATACCGGTAAAATTCCCGACTTCCATTAAAGCCGCAGCTTCGACTCAATCCCTTCGATCCAATATGTGGTTGTGATCTACTCGAAGTCCATTACGCACATGCCACTAGTGTGCCATCCAATTGTGGCCTCATGTGCTACTTAAATACAAAAGTTATTGAAGGCACATTTGGGCTTAAGGACCTAGCTAACCAACCCGACTAGAAACTAGCTCAACCACTGGAAGGAACCCTATTCTAGGTTACCCTAACCTAGTAGACATAGTTTTATCTTTGGATCTTGTTCAGTCCATATAGATTGCAATCCAAGGTTTTCCCAACCATCGAGGGATGTCCAATCAGGAAACCCATTATGACCCAATAAAATCCATCCATCCATACCACTATATTTTATCTATAGAATCGAAATAGTTGAGATAAGTCCCTATACCCAGTATGTAGCCTCCACCTCTTAAACGGTAAGGACATTTGTAACCTTTATTCAATCTACCTGGAAGTCGAGACACGAGCTTGTGTTGCATCATATCCCTTGCTCGTCTGTTCAAATAACCACGGACAAGAGCACAATCTTGATTTCTCAAATTCTGTTATATTATGGAACCTTGTTTAGAATCTCAGGAACGAAATTTTTATATTGCATGAATTGCAAGCTCCTCTAAGAAACAAAGGGTTCTTCGATTTAGTAAATGACTATATTAGAGTAGCCCAATCTAGCAAATAAGGTAGTGGTTCATAAACTCCCTTTCTATATATAACATTGGATACTCTCTACCGATCTTGAAACATCATACTTGCTCTCGATTATTCTTCCATACCTTCCTATCCTTTCTACTTCAGAGCGACGAATAGTCATGCCCATTAGAATTTATCAATATTTCTTAGCCATTTGTGTAAATTTGTTGCTTGTTAAATTTTGGGTTGCTTAGGATTATGATGCCATGTACAGTAGATACCTATGGGTAGAAATTTTAGCAACTAGTCGGAAGATCATAAAGTTTTTAGCGACAAAAGATTTGATGGAGTAGTGTGACCAAAGGTGGGTAGAAGTGCTCCAGTATTCGGAATTACGAAATGACTAGGAAGGGGGTATAAATATTTTTGAGAAATTAAATTTGAGAAGATTGTGGTAATAGTGGATTTATTCTTTTTATTTTTGAATTTTTAGGCATGTTTATGAGTTAGAATTTCGAGGACGAGATTATTTTCAAGGTGGGTAGATTTGTAGCTCTCCATCCCAAATTTTTTAATATTTTAATATTATTTTATTATCAATATTAGCGAGGATATTAGTAGACAATATTATTTTATTATAATTGGCTATATTATTATTATGGTAATTGACAATAAATTATTTATTATTACTAGTTATTATTTATCTACTATTTACCAAAAGAATAAATATATAGAGGTGTATATTGGTATATATATATAAATGTATATAGAAATATGTGTGTATTTATATATAAACGTATATTATATATGAGTTTTTATATATATAAATGTATATATAATATCTGTGTATGTATAGATAAATAAATAATATATCTATATATGTATGTATAAACGAATATACCTGTATCTGTCTGTGTATATATAATATTATATATGTGTGTATATATAGACGAATATAAAGGTAAATATTTGTGTGTAAATATATATATATATATATATATATATATATATATATATATATATATATATATATATATATATATTGTAAATATATGTGTGTAAATATATATATATATATATATATATATATATATATATATATATATATATATATATATATATATATATATATATATATATATATATATACAGAGAGATGAAGGGTCGGGTGCGGAGCGCCCCTCGGTTCCCGAGCGGGACCTCTGCCTCGCCGGCGTTCCCCCCCCATCCTCGCCTCGCCAGAGTTCGCCCCCCGCCCCGGCCGGGGTTTGGTGGGTAGGGTGGCCGGTCGGCTTCCCCGGTCCGGCCACTCCGTTCAGCCTTTTCGTACCCTTCGGCGGGTCGGGCCCCGCCTGGCCTTCCCCCCTGTGGAGCCCCCCGCCTCTCGCCGGCCTTCCGCCATGTGGCCCGTCGGGGTCGCCTGGTCCCCCCCTCGTGGGGCCCCCCTGGCCCCCTCCTCGCTGGCTACCCGCCGCGCAGATCCCACGTCTCCTCATCCCCTTTCCTCCCTCTTCCCCGCCGGCGTCGACGTCGTCCTCGTCCGCAGCGGAGTCGCCGGCCTCGGCGGGCCCAGGCCGCGGGAGTATCTCCTCCTGGCGCGACCGTCCTCACTCCCCCTCCTCCTGCCGCTTCCTCTGCGGCTCCGATGGACGCGCCTCCCCCTCCTTCGCCCCCCCACCCCGGCGTATCCTTCTCTCGCCGCTCCTCTCTCTTGGATGGCGCCTCCCTCCGCCGCGCCCTCTGGTCCCCCCTCCTTGGCCACGTCCGCCGCAGCCCCTTCGTCCTGCGCCGTCCCTCCCTCCCCCTCGACCTTCCCCTCCGCCTTGGTTCCTTGTTCGGAGCTCTTTCCGGCGTCGGTGGACCCCTCTCCTCCGTGCAGCGAGGCCATCTCCTGGGCTCTTGTGGCCGCTCGCCGGCTGCCTGTGGCTGGTGGCCCGAGCTTGTCGGCGTCTTCGTCGCCCCCTTCCGTTGAAGCGCGGTGCGGCGGTCTCTCCGTTGCCGCCCCTCCGCCCGCGAGCTCCGTGATATCTTCGTGGACGGCTCCCCCTCCGCCTTACGATCTCCGGAGCTTCCGGCGCGCGCTGGAGGCCACTCCCCCCCTGCCGCTTTTGACCGGCCCCGTCCTCGCCGCTCCTTCGGCGCCACGGTCCTCCGCGTCTTCGTCCGCAGCTTCCTCCGGCGTGCCCGCCCTCGGTCGCCCTCCTCCTCCCTTCCCTCCTCCCTCCCCCACTCCCCCCCCCCGTCTCTCGTCTTCACCTCCCGGCGGACCCCCTGACCCCGGAGGTCGAACGCCCCCCCGTCCCTCGTCATCTCCACCCGGCGGTCGCCCCCCGCCCGTCCGCCCCTCCCCCCTCCGGGCCGGCCCCCGCCGGAGAACCTCCCCCCTCCCTCGGTTTCCCCGCTTGCCCCAGCTCTCCGTCGGACTTCTCCGCTGGCGCACCCCCCCTTGCGGAAGGGGGCCCGAGGCGGCCTCGGGCCGCGCGCCCTTTGGGCAGAGCCCCTCCCGTTGGGCAGTGTGCCCCTCGGGCAGTCCCCCTCCCCCCACTCTTGGTCTTCGAGCGTTGAATTTCCAAAAGTTTGAAAATTCCAATTTTCAAAAAAAAAATTCCTTACTAGCAGGGTCAGTGCACCCACACACCCCCCTTCCCGCATGTGGCGTGGCCTCCTGTCCCGTTCTCCTAATGTTTGCCCCTCCCCTTTCCTGCGGGCTGGGCCCATGCTGATCCTTCCTTAGGCTCCTCGTCTTTACGGGCCACCTATTTGGATTTTTAGCACTTAGTTAACTTTGTTTTCTGCTATTAGTTCTTTGAACCCGTAGACCAGAGGCCGTTTTGTGTTTGTTGGCTCTGTCACCATCTTATATTGCTCGTTTTGAGCCTCCTTTACTTTTCAATAAAATGTTATAATTAATATATATATATATATATATATATATATATATATATATATATATATATATATATATATATTATATATGTATGGTATAGATATTATATATATATGGTATAGATATTATATATATGGTATAGATATTATATATATGATATAGATATTATATATTAATAAGTTATATAAATATTAGTAAAAGAAAAAGAAAAAAAAAGAATGAATAAAAAAATCCAGCCCAGCCGAATGGGCTGAGCCCACAGGCCATCCCCTAAATTTCCCAGCCGGCCCAGTCCCGTACTCCTCAACCTGGGAGGAATTAAATCCCTCACAATCGCTCGGATTAACAGATGAGATCGGAAGAGAAGGGAAGAAGAACTCCACGAAACCCTAGAACGAACTCGACGCCGCGCCTCCCCAGTAGCCCCACGCGCCCGCGTGTCAACCCGGACCACCGCGTGCGGCCGGGGACCGTCGGAGGCCGACCAGGCCGCACCCGCGTACGGACGGGACAGGAGCCGACAGTAATCCCAACTCGATGAGCCCAACTTTGTAAATAAATTTCTTCTCATGTAGTTCATTATTTTACATTTCGTAAATTAGTCCGGAGAGCCAGTATAACCCTCTCTCTGATCCATAAATTAGTTTACGAAGATGCATAATGTATTTGTCGAGAAATTGAGTCAAACTTCGACGAAAAACTGTTCTTTTAACAGTTCGTAGAACAGTCCCCACACCCTGTTTGGAAGGCAGATTTCTGCCAATCCACATAGAATTTAGGAAATCCCTTTAAAGAGAGTTAAGGACAACATAAACAGGATTAAAAGCCTGTTATTAGTTTTAATTATAGTTAATTAGATATCAAGATAAATCAGTTTGAACATCAAGGAAAACTTGGCGAAAATAGTTTAGAAATTTAAAAAATTATCCGATACTACGTGCGTCCCGTCAAACCGGGCGTCGTGGTCGCGAACCGAAAGCATCGAAAGCTGCGTAACGGCTTCGTGGTCGTGTGGGCTTTGACGGAATTCGAATCGGTCGCGTGTGCGCGACGAATTTGATGCGTATCCGTCGAAATTCACCGTATCGTGCACTTTATAAATTCTCTAATTATTTTGTGCACGTTCGTCAGATTGAGACGAAATTTGTGCCAACAGGACCGTATCATTTTTCTGGTCTTGTATGCCAAGTTTGGTCCGATTCTGAGACCGTTGATAAAATCACCGTTTTGCGGGCCCTACGGTCCCACTCAACGGGCAATTTTGTGCACGGCCCGTCGAAATTCAACTTTGGACATACGGTTGGGTTCGTATCAAAAAACTGGATCCGTAGATATGTAGTTTGATGACTTTAGAGACCGTTGACTCTGGCACGCTTTTCGGTGCAAAGCAGATCCAACAGCGGATATTATTTTTGCCCGAAATTACCGTTTTGCCCCTGTGTCCAGAATTGGACTTAAGGACAGGTAATCCTAGCTAATTTGACTATTCTGAGAACGTTGGTACTGTTTATTTCAGCATCCAGAGACTTCTGCATGTGTTGACTGATTGTGGCTCTTTGAGTGGTATAATGTTATTGGTTTCTCCAGCTAAGAACCTCAGGCAAGTGCACTTTCTGATTGCTTTTCGATTCATAGTAGTCTTTTTATTTTATGTCTATACATATATCTTGCTGCTTGTTGACACGCTCGTCACACGGAGTAGTCGGGAGGGAAAATATCTAAGTAGACATTTGAACTACCCAGAACTATCCCAAGATGTCTATTCGTGAACAATAGCATCTGCACACGGCACGTGTAGATGCCGGATTTACCCTATAGCCGTTCACATATCGAAATGGATATTTTACACCACCTAGATAGATATCTTTTATTAGTTTTTTCATGTTTACTTCGCTATCGTGCTATGTCATCAGTTTTCTTACTAGCTTTCATATTCCATATGCTATTTTCATGTCTTGTAAATTCTATTGTATTTTGTATTGCCGTCGGTTTGTGTACTTGTTCCATTCCTGACTGGAAACTATCATTTTTCAGGTTTAGCCGCGATCATTCTTAGCACTGGGAAGATTTGGGTATGCTGAGGCCAACCTAGAAGTAGATAGCCATTGTACCATTTCATTAATTGTAAAAGCTTATATTTTCTTTAATTATAAATGTTGTAATAAATTTAGAATTGTAAATGAGCAGCAAATGTTGTTTCTGGAGCATTTATTTCTTGCGGGCTTGACAGCGATCTACCGCCGACTCTGCGGCGTAGGCTGGCTTGGACACATCTCGTATCCGAAAAGCGGGTGTGGGTCATGACAGATAGTGAGGTTGTTGAGCGCCCGGTAATCAATGCACATGCAGGACGTACCTTTCTTCTTCGGCACAAAAAGGACTGGCGCTCCCCAGGACGAAGAACTGGATCTGATGAACCCCTTGTCCTGCAGCTCGTCGACTTGCTTCTTCAGCTCTATCAACTCGCTGTTGTTCACCCTATAGACATGCTGTGAAATGGGCTCGGCGCCCGGCACCAAGTCTATAGAGAACTCAATGTCCCTGTCTGGCGGTATCCCCGACAACTCCTCGAAAAAGACATCCGAAAACTCAGCAATCAACGGATGTGGCAAATCCTGCCCTGCCAACAAAGCTCCACAGAATCCAGCCTCCGGCTCCGCTGCTCCTCGAGCAAACTCGATCTCTGGCTCTCCCGGCATCCTAAAAAGAACTATGCCTCCTCTGCAATCAATGCTAGCATAGTGCATGCTCAACCAATCCATACCAAGTACCATATCGTACCTCGGTAGGGACATTACGAGCAGACATGCACTCAAGTCCCGGCCTCTCAGAGTGACTCTCCGCCCCTTGCAAATATTATTAACCAGGATAATACCTCCCCCGGTTATAATCTTGCAAGTCCTACCCATAAATTCAGCAATAATATTGTGTCTCAGAGCAAAAGAAACAAACACAAAACTATGGGTCGCCCCAGAATCAAACAAGGCGAAAGCAAGGAAAAAATCAAGGAGAACATGACCTGCTACAACTTCTCCCACGGGCTCTGTCTCCTCCTCTGCTGCCAAAGCGAACACCCTGCCCGCGGGTGCTCCCTTCTAGTGCTGAACAAAGCGCTGCTGCTGGGTCTGAAGTGGAGGACCCCTCTGCTGAACTGCTGGTCCTCTAGCCGGCTGTGCTCTGTCCTGGCCTCCTCTGACTCCGCAAAAACGGCAATCCCTTAGCTAGTGATCGGGCGCCCCACAGTAGAGACAGACGCCCAACCTCTTCCTGCAAGCCTCCCTGGTGTGCCTCGGCTTCCCGCAGAAGTCGTACGGAGTAGCCAGTCTCTGGCCCTGTCCCTGGTGCTGCTGGGCACGCTGGTGCCTGTTGAATCTGCAACAGAGGCTGCTGCTGCTGGAATGGCCTCTGCTGATGTTGAGAGTGGGGGCGCTTGGCCGGTCCCGTACTGGAACTCGTCCCCATAGCATCTCCGCTCCTCTTCGGCCTGAGGTCGAAGTCCTCCTCTGCGATCTGCACGTCCATCAATATCTTATCGAACGTCGCGTCACGGCGACCCGAGGTACGGGTGCGCACTGCATGAATAAGTCCCCTGCGGAACTTACGAGCCTTCTGCCCCACATCCTGGATCATATCGAAAGCGAACCTGCTAAGGCAGAAGAACTCAGTTGCATACTCGTCCACCGACGAGTTCTCCTGCACTAGACCCGCAAACTGGCCCTCCAATGCTGTAAGAGCCACGTCCGGGAAGAACTTCTCCTTGAAGAGCCTCCGGAAGTTCTCCTAAGTCAGCCCTCTAACCGACGTACGAGGATCCGTGCGGTACCATGTCAGCGCAATGTCGAAGAATCGGCTGGCTGCGGCCGAAACCCAAAGTGCTCTAGGAAGCTCTGCCAGCTCCATGCTCTGCTGCACATCCTCTAGCCAGTCGTCTGCATAAAGGATGCCTTCCGTGCCTGTGAAGTCCCTGGAGCTCATCTTCATAAAGTCCAATACTGTCCCTGGCCTGGACTGCTGCTGATACGGCTGCTGGCCAGTACGTCCCTGCACCGTACCCGGTACAACTCTCTCCACTGCTGCCAGTGCAAGCTGATGCGAGTTCTCCATACTCTGCCTCAGTAGCTCGATCTGACGGTGTGACGCCTCCGACTTACGCTACGATGCCTCTGCCTGGGCCCGCTGTGTCTCCATTATCTGCTGAAGGAGAAGGAACATATGATATGTATCCGTTGGTATCGGTGGTGGTGGCGGCAGCATCTCCGGAACGACGACTGAAACCCTCTGGGGTGGAGGTAGTAGACCTCCCTGTGCAACTGCCGGGGTCTCCGGGATAGTGGAATCACTGGGGGCAGTCTCGTGAACCTCCTCCTCAGCCTGATCAGATCTCTCGGGCAAGCAACTCGATCCAGAGGCCTGCGGGTGCGTCTTCGTCATCCTGGAGACGGATTGAAACAAAGAGATCAATATGGCACATGAGTAGATTTATCAAAGAAGAACAGTTAATTTAATACAAGGGAAATAATCATGATAATCAAAAGATCAGAAATTTCATAGGTGTGATTGAGAAACTCCTATCATGTCCTAGGTCCTATGTCCTAATTGTAGGCTCATAATTAGTACTCTAAGTCGAGCATCATTACGAGATCGCACTAATTGCGACACAGGACCTACGTGGGCCACCACAAAAACGTGTCACGACCCGCACCCTTATGAGGGGCACGAGCACGTGGGTACGTCCAGCCTACGCCGCAGTATCGACGGTAGAACGCTGTATATAATGTCTGTAAATACTATGACTAACAGTATAAAGGTACCTGTAAAGTATATACTCTCCGAATGGAGGTGACATATCAATACAGTCTCAATCACAGAATAAAACTAAGGTAGATAGCTCAGAAAGAGAACATATGATAGATGAAAGAGTAAATATGTCCAGAGTCCAATACAAGCCCAGATATATACAACATCACAGGTCTCAAAATATAATATAGAAACTACAGTCTGATAAAGCTAGCTGGATCGCAGTCCAGTCAAACCTAGCTAATCTACACTACTTTGGAAGTACAAAATCTAGTGGCTCTACTATAAGGCCACGGTCCTGGACTACTCCATCTAACTCGAGCCCATAATAGGTCGAGAAGTCCGCCTCAAAATCGTCTGTAATATATCATAACGGTATCCTGTCAGGAAAATGAGCAAGTACAAACACTAACAGCAGTTCCATGTGAATTGACAAATTCTATAAGAGACGGTATAATGAACTACAAGACAAAGATATATGGAGACTTGGGAACCGTTTGGAAGCCGAGTTACAACCCTTAAACCAAACAAAGACCGAGGCCGTAACTCTTCTTCCGAGCAGAACTTGGTCTCCAATCAAGGTACAATGTAAAGGTAAGTAGAGCATGTGAGTAACTGTATATCATGGCATGGTGAGAAAATACTGAATGTAGAACAGAGCAGGATATACGATAAGATAAAGTAAATATAAAATATGACTTAAATTATTAGAGCGATATATGATCGGCTTGGGATAAGTGACAGGACAGGCTATCCACTTGGCCCGGCAATCCGCAGTGACCTCAACGGAAAGTCATGCCGGCCAACCTGGATAACAAGCACAAGGCAAGGGATCTCGCTACACCCTTTATGAGGGAAGAGTGGCGCGAGCACATGAATAGTGACATGGTGGCTTGGATCACATAGCCCCTAATAAGTTGCCATCCCCGAATAGTACAATGGATCTGGACATGACACGTCATGGCATATGATTTCGTAAGAGGGTAGCAAATCCCCTTAGAAATTGGTATCTATACAAGTACATAGAATAAGACAGGAAGTGTACCAATATACCCAGAAATCCAGGAACAACATCTCATGTCATGATCCAATGTGTACTAGTCCGTGAACTATCGTGACTGAGAATCAAGTAAGACACTACGACTTAATCAGATATAGCAGATATCAAGACAATGAAAACTATCAGTGAATGTACTCGCCTGCTGTCCGGAGCTGTAGGGTATATCAATGCTCAGAGCGGTAATCAGAAACCTAAAGATGAGATACTATATGTTAATTTAGGTTTAAACAAGTTTAAGAATGATTCACAATGAATGATATGCAATCTAGGTCAAACTAGGTCTCACTGAGTCACACTAAGTCCTGTCAAGCCAAATCTAGGTCAAATCAAGTTATATCAAGTCAATCTAAGTCAGACCAAGTCAACCCTAGGTTATATCAGTCATCACAGGTCAAAACAAGTCGAAGAAAGTCAAACGGGGTCAAGAGTTGGCCTACAGTTGACTTTTGGTCAACTGGTCAACTCTGGTTTGGATTTGGTCAAATCTAGACAAAGTGTTGACTCACTCACAAACCTTCTCGATTTGATTTCCTACATTCCCTTCTCCTTCTCCTTATTCTCAGTCTTCTCCTCATTCTCAATCTTCTCTCATTCTCCGTCCCTTCTCTTTATTCTCCTTCTTATCCTTTATTCTCCGTATCCTTCTCCTTATTCTCCGTCTCCTTATTATTATTCTCTGTTCTCCTCCTTATTCTCGTCTCCTCCTTATTTCTACGTATTGATCCTCATTCTCCATCTTCTTATCCTGTATTTTTGCGTGCTACGAATCTATTCTCCGTTCTCCTGTCTCCTTATTCTCCGTCTTCCTCACTTATTCTCCTTCCTTCTCCTTAAGTTCTCCAATTCTCCTTCATCCTTATTGTCCACTTGCTGCTCCTAATGCCTAAACTGTGCCTTGCTGCTATACCTTCCTAATTGTGCTGGCTGCTATACTTCCTTACTGGCTGCTGATATCTCTTATTCCTTCTTCTTCTACCTCTATTCCTCTCTCCCAAACTCTCATTATATTCCTCTAAATCACACACACACACACTATAGAAATATATATTATATATATATTATATATATTATATATATAAAGGAAAACCTCTAATAATTCCTTAAACTATGGTTTTAGGAAGAACTATAAAAGCTATGGTCATTAAGTAGAGAATGGCTCCTCACATTTATTGTGAAGGAATAAATGCAAGAGAGGAAATTTAAGAGGGTTGAATAACATACTAAATGTAGATTTGGAGAAGAAGAAGAAGTGGAAGAAATGAATAAAGAGAGAGGAAGATGACTTAGTGAAGAAGAAATGTGAGGGGAGGAGTGCCTATAGGGGCCGGCCATGGTGGTCATGGTAAAAAAAAACATGCTAATTACGACTCAAGTCGAAATTCACCGGGGTCCGAATAACTCGGAATGCGATAAATTCGAACCCGACTCCTATAATAATAAATAATAATATTTATGAAATAAAATTCCCAAAATATTATAAATAGAAAATTACCATTTTACCCCTAACTGGGAAAAGTGGGGTGACATATACTTAGTTTGTTTAGACTAGAATTGGACAACTAAACAGTTGACCATTGTTGACCCAACCTAGCTAGTTTGACCACAGTGACTAGAGTTGACCTAGT
>JANAVB010015600.1:11888962-11953962 GCA_029216955.1 Iris pallida
GATTTTACGGGTAGGCTTCCGGTGAAAATAGGAGTCGTAGGGCGCCGGTATCGCGCCGTATCGGTGCGTATCTTGAAATATTCAAGATTTTGACAACGGGCCGTATCATGGACCGAATGTCCACTTACCTTGGTTTTTTGGTAGATTTTATATGTATAGGCTAGTATCATACTACCCTAGGGAGATCGGTCAAAAATCAAGCGTAGGTAGGCTAACTTGATAGTTGTCGAAGCTAGAATTTTACCCTTTTTAAGGGTAAATAGGATATTGGCCTACGGCCAAGATATGAGTTTCGAAGTCCAAGATGGACTAGATATAGGTTGTAGAGGTTGGTAATAGTTAGAAATAGTCGCCTAGACCTAGTCTTGGCCCCGGTTGACCACGGTTGATTTTTTGGACCAAAAGTCAACTGTGGGTCAACGCTTTACCCAAATTAGTCCCGATTTTCTTTAGACTTGTGTAGTTGACCAAAAGTCAACTATTAGTCACCATTGACCTAGGGTTGACCATGGTTGACCTAGAGTTGACCAGAGTTGACCTAGGGTTGACCATGGTTGACCTAGAGTTGACCAGAGTTGACCAGAGTTGACCAGTTAACCAAAAGTCAACTGTAGGCCAACTCTTGATCCCGTTTGACTTTTTTCGACTTGTTTTGACCCGTGATGACTGGTATAACCTAGGATTGACTTGGTTAGGCTTAGATTGACTTGATATAACTTGATTTGACCTAGATTGACTTGACAGGACTTAGTGTGACTCAGTGAGACCTAGTTTGACCTAGATTGCATATCATTCATTGTAAATCATTCCTAAACTTGTTTAAACCTAAATTAACTTACAGTATCTCATATTTAGGTCTTCTGATACCGCTCTGAGCATTGATATACCATACAGCTCAGGACAGCAGGCGAGTACATTCACTGATAGTTTTTATTGTCTTGATATTTGCTATATCCGATTCAATCGTAGTGTCTTACTTGATTCTCAGACACGATAGTTCACGGACTAGTATTGTCGGATTCCTATCATGAGATGTCATTCCTGGATTTCTTGGGATACTGGTACTTGCTTAGTCTTGATTCTCGTACTTGTATTGACGCCGATTCCTGAAGAGGACTTGCTTCCCTCTTTGGGAATCCCGCGTCATAACGTGCTATGTCCGGATCCGTATACTATTCGGGGAATGGAGAATATTATAGATAGTGTGATCAATGCCCACCTTGAGTTACTACTTGTATCATAGCTATACCCTCACCTCACGATGGGTATAGCCTGACCTGTGCTACTACTTGCTCCATAGCTTACCATCCCGGCCGGGCCGAGTCCACGTACTTGTAGCCGGTCGGCTGGAAGCCTGATTCTTGACCCATACCGATCACATTAGGCTATAATGTTCGAGGCACATTTTATATTTACTTTTCTTGTCATATATCATGTTCTGTTCTATATTCAGTACTTTCTCACCATGTATGATATACAGTTACTCACATGCTCTACATGCCTTACATTGTACCTTGATTGGAGACTAAGTTCTGCTCGGGAGAAGAGTTACAACCCCGATCCTTGTTTGGTTTAAGGGTTGTAACTCGGCTTCCGAACGGTTCCCAAGTCTTCATATATCTTTGTCTTGTAGTTCATTATACTGTCTCTTATAGAACTTGTCAATTCACATGGAACTGCTGTTAGTATTTGTACTTGCTCATTTTCCTGACAGGATACCGTTATGATATATTACAGATGATTCTGATGCGGACTGCTCGACCTATTATGGGCTCGAGTCAGATGGTGTAGCCTTAGATCGTGGCCTTATAGTGGAGCCACTAGATTTTGTACTTCCAGAGTAGTGTAGGTTAGCTAGGTTTGACTGGACTGCGATCCAGCTAGCTTATCAGACTGTAGTTTCTATATTCTATTTTGATACTCTGGGATGTTGTATATATCTGGACTTGTATTAGACTGTGGACTTATTTTACTCTTCATCTATCATATGTCTTTCCTCTGAGCTATCTACCTTAGTTTTATTCTGTGATTGAGACTGTATTGATATGTCACCTCCATTCGGAGAGTATATACTGTATATGTACATTTTAACTGTTAGTCGTAGGTATTTACAGACGTTATATACAGCGTTCTACCGTCGATTCTGCGGCGTAGGCTGGACGTACCCACGTGCTCGTGCCCCTCATAAGGGTGCGGGTCGTGACACGTTTTTGTGGTAGCCCACGCAGGTCCAGTGTCGCAATTAGTACGATCTCGTAATGGTGCTCAACTTAGAGTACTAATTACGAGCCTGCAATTAGGACATAGGACCTAGGACATGATAGGAGTTTCTCAATCACACTTAGGAAATTTCTGATCTTTTGATTATCATGATTATTCACCTTGTATTAAATTAACTGTCCTTCTTTGATAATCTACTCATGTGCCATATTGATCTCTTGTTTCAATTCGTCTCCAGGATGACGAAGACACATCTGCAGGCCTCTGGATTGAGTAGCTTGCCTGAGAGATCTGATCAGGCCGAGGAGGAGGTTCATGAGACTGCCCCCAGTGATTCTACTATTCCAGAGACCCAGGCAGTTGCGCAGGGAGGTCTACCACCTCCACCCCAGAGGGTTACGGTCGTTCTTCCAGAGATACTGCCGCCACTACCACCGATACCGATGGATACACATCACATGTTCCTTCTCCTTCAGCAGATGATGGAGACACAGCGGGCCCAGGCAGAGGCGTCGCAGCGCCAGTCGGAGGCGTCACACCGACAGATCAAGATGCTGAGACAGATTATGGAGAACTCGCATCAGCTTGCCCTGGCAGCAGTAGAGAGAGTGGCACCGGGTACGGTGCAGGGCCCTACCGGCCAGCAGTCGAGCCAGCAGCAGTCCAGGCCGGGGACAGTGTTAGACTTCAGGAAGATGAGCTCCAGGGACTTCACAGGCACGGAGGACATCCTTTACGCAGACGACTGGCTAGAGGATGTAGAGCGGAGCATAGAGCTGGCAGAGCTTCCTAGAGCTCTTTGGGTTTCGGTCGCAGCCAGCCGATTCTTTGACATTGTGCTGACATGGTACCGTACGGATCCTCGTGCGTCGGTGAGAGGGCTGACTTGGGAGAACTTCCGAAGGCTCTTCAAGGAGAAGTTCTTCCCGGACGTGGCTCTTACAGCATTGGAGGGCCAGTTCGTGGGTCTAGTTCAGGGGAACTCGTCGGTGGACGAGTATGCAGCTGAGTTCTTCCGCCTTAGCAGGTTCGCTCCCGGTATGATCCAGGATGAGGGGCAGAAGGCTCATAAGTTCCGCAGGGGACTTATTCATACAGTCCGTACCTGCACCTCGGGTCGCCGAGACGCGACGTTCGATCAGATACTGATGGACGCGCAGATCGCAGAGGAGGACTTCGGCCTCAGGCCGAAGAGGAGTGGAGATACTATGGGGGCGAGTTCCAGTACGGGACCGGCCAAGCGCCCCTACTTTCAGCAGCAGCAGCAGCAGAGGCCGTTCCAGCAGCAGCCTCTGTTGCAGATCCAGCAGGCACCGACGCGTGTCCAGCAGCATCAGGGTCAGGGCCAGAGGCAGACCCAGCAGTGTGCCTTCTGCGGGAAGATGGGGCACAGCAGAGACGTATACCGGAGGAGGTTAGGCGCTTGCCTATTCTGCGGAGGGA
This sequence comes from Iris pallida, assembly GCA_029216955.1. Classification (NCBI taxonomy): domain Eukaryota; kingdom Viridiplantae; phylum Streptophyta; class Magnoliopsida; order Asparagales; family Iridaceae; genus Iris; species Iris pallida. The sequence continues at coordinate 11,892,626 of JANAVB010015600.1, forward strand.
CCGACCACCAGCTGAAGGGCTGCCCTGCTCGGGCAGCCAAGGGAGGCTAGGACAGGGTGCAGCCAGCTAGAGGACCAGCGGTTCAGCAGAGGGGTCCTCCACTCCAGACCCAGCAGTAGTATTTTGTCCAGCACCAGAGGGGAGCACCCGCGGGCAGGGTATTCGCTTTGGCAGCAGAGGAGGAGATAGAGCCCGTGGGAGATGTTGTTGCAGGTCATGTTCTCCTAGATTCTTTTCCTGCTTTTGCCTTATTTGATTCTGGGGCGACCCATAGTTTTGTGTCTGTTTCTTTTGCTCTGAGACACAATATCATTGCTGAATATATGGGTAGGACTTACAAGATTATGACCGGGAGAGGTATTATCCTGGTTAATAATATTTGCAAGGGGCGGAGAGTCACTCTGAGAGGCCGGGACTTGAGTGCGTGTCTGCTCGTAATGCCCCTACCGAGGTACGATATGGTACTCGGTATGGATTAGTTGAGCATGCACCATGCTAGCATTGATTGTAGAGGAGGCAGAGTTCTTTTTAGGACGCCGGGTGAGCCAGAGATCGAGTTTGCTCGAGGAGCAGCGGAGCCGGAGACTGGATTCTGTGGAGCTTTGTTGGCGGGGCAGGATTTGCCACATTCGTTGATTGCTGAGTTCTCGGATGTCTTTCCCGAGGAGTTGCCGGGGATGCCGCCAGACAGGGACATTGAGTTCTCCATAGACTTGGTGTCGGGCGTCGAGCCCATCTCACAGCATGTCTATAGGGTGAACAACAGCGAGTTGATAGAGCTGAAGAAGTAAGTCGACGAGCTACAGGACAAGGGGTTCATCAGATCCAGTTCTTCGTCCTGGAGAGCGCCAGTCCTGTTCGTGCCGAAGAAGGACGGTACGTTCCGCATGTGCATTGATTACCGGGCGCTCAACAACCTCACTATCAAGAATAGGTACCCTTTGCCGAGGATCGACGACTTGTTCGATCAGCTGAGTGGGGCAAAGGTCTTTTCGAAGATAGATTTGAGGTCCGGGTATCACCAGCTGAAGGTGAGGCGGGATTACATTCCCAAGACGGCATTTCGGACTCGGTACGGCCAGTACGAGTTTACAGTGATGCCATTTGGGTTGACCAATGCTCCCGCGGTATTCATGAACTTGATGAACAAGGTATTCCATCAGTACCTTGACAAGTTCGTGGTGGTCTTCATAGACGATATCTTGATCTATTCGAAGATGCAGGAGGAGCATGAGGAGCACTTGAGAGTTGTGTTAGAGACTCTGAGGAGGGAGCAACTCTACGGGAAGCTTTCGAAGTATGAGTTCTTCTTAGACCAGGTGGAGTTCCTAGGTCATGTTGTGACCGAGCACGGGATTTCAGTAGACCAGAGGAAGATTTCGGCAGTGGAGTCTTGGTCTACGCCCAGTTCAGTTGCCGAGGTTCAGAGCTTTCTGGGTTTGGCTGGCTATTACCGAAAGTTCGTCCAGGACTTCTCGAGGATTGCAGAGCCGATGACTAGACTCACCAGGAAGGACGTGGAGTTCGTCTGGACTGATGAGTGTCAGGCTGCATTCGATGAGCTGAAGAGGAGGTTGACTTCAGCTCTGATCCTGACTTTGCCATCTGGGTCAGGAGGGTTCTCGATCTTCAGCGATGCTTCCGGGAAGGATTTAGGGTGTGTTCTTCAGCAGCACGGGAAGGTGATTGCCTATGCATCCAGGCAGTTGCGTCCTCATGAGAAGAACTATCCTACTCATGATCTGGAGTTGGCCGCGATGATATTTGCTTTGAAGTTGTGGAAGCATTACCTGTACGGAGAGCGAGTTGAGATCTTCACAGATCACAAGATCTTGAAGTACGTGTTCACTCAGAAGGAGTTGAACATGCGGCAGAGGCGGTGGCTAGAGCTGATGAAGGACTTCGATATATCCTTGCAGTACCATCCGGGGAAGGCCAACGTAGTTGCAGATGCCTTGAGCAGGTATCCTGTTGCTATGTTCTTGACGACAGATCGTTATTTGTTGGCCGACCTGGATAGTTTGGGTATCAAGGTCATCATTCCGGGCATGGAGATCCAGATGTAGGGTTTGCAGATACAGTCTGAGCTGATGGATAGAGTCAGGTCAGCGCAGTATGATGATGATGCCCTGAGGAGCATCAGGGAGCAGGTGAGGATGGGCTTGCTTGACGATTTCTCGGTAGCCGAAGATGGGTCGTTGCGGCATGGTACTAGGCTGTGCGTTCCACATGGAGAGCTTCGGGAGGAGGTTCTTCAGGAAGCGCATCGCTCTCAGTATTCTATGCATCCTGGAGCCAACAAGATGTATAGGGACCTGAGAGAGCACGTATGGTGGTATGGCATGAAGCACGAGGTAGCTCAGTTTGTATCTCGTTGTCTTGTGTGTCAGCAGGTGAAGGCCGAGAGGCAGAGACCAGGTGGATTGCTGCAGCCGCTACCCATTCCCGAGTGAAAGTGGGAGCATATTACCATGGACTTTGTATCTGGACTTCTACGGTCGCCAGGAGGGAAGGACGCGGTTTGGGACATAGTTGATAGATTGACCAAATTGGCCCACTTTTTGCCTTTCAAAGTGGGTTTGTCTACGGAGAGGCTGGCTGAGCTGTATGTTCGTCAGATTGTGAGATTGCACGGAGTTCCGGTGAGCATAGTTTCAGATTGGGATAGCCGATTCACTTCCCACTTCTGAAGGAGTTTGCAGGCTAGCTTGGGCACCTCGCTCAAGTTTAGTACTGCTTATCATCCTCAGACAGACGGGCAGTCGGGGAGGACCATCCAGACTCTGGAGGATATGCTTCGTACATGTGTGCTAGATCTCGGGGGTTCTTGGGAGGACCATCTTCACCTGGTAGAGTTTGCTTACAACAACAGCTACCAGGCCAGTATAGAGATGTCACCATTTGAGGCTCTATATGGACGGAGATGCCGTACTCCCTTGTCTTGGAACGATGTTGGCGAGCGGGCGCTTCTTGGGCCGGAGATGGCTGTGGATGCGGCCGAGAAGGTCAGATTGATTAGAGACAGACTCCGGGTGGCTCAGGATAGGCAGCGGCATTGGGCCGATAGTCACCGGAGACCGTTAGAGTTCGAGGTTAGTTTCGGTTGTTGTCGTGTTGTTGTGATTGTTTGTTAGTTGTGTGTTGAGTTTTTGTCTTGTGTCTAGGTTGGTGACATGGTATTTCTGAGGATATCCCCGACACGTGGCACTATTCGCTTTGGCGGCAGTGGAAAGCTCAGTCCGCGCTACATCGAACCTTTCACCATCTTAGAGAGGATCGGTGTAGTAGCCTACCGACTGGACTTGCCTACCAGGCTCGAGGGAGTGCACAACGTGTTTCATGTATCTCAGCTGAGGCGGTACGTGGCAGATCCTAGCCATGTATTGGACCATTCAGCGATACAGGTGGGACCTACTCTCAGCTATCCAGAACAGCCGGTAGAGATTCTGGATCGCAGGGAGAAGATGCTCCGGAACCAGGTCATACCCTTGGTTCGGGTTGCGTGGAGACATCACTCTCCAGGTGAGTCTACCTGGGAGAGGGAGGACGACTTGCGGGAGCGTTTCCCTTATCTTTTCGTGCCCTGAGGTATAAATTTATTTCCTTTAATTCTGTTTGTGATTTCCTGTGCTTGTTGTCTTCAATTTCGAGGACAAAATTTTTTTTAAGGTGGATAGACTTGTCACCCTCACTTTTCCCAGTTAGGGGTAAAATGGTAATTTTCCATTTTATAATATTTTTGGAAATTTTATTTCATGAATATTATTATTTAATTATTATAGGAGTCGGGTTCGAATTTCATCGCATTCCGAGTTAATTCGGGACCCCGGTGAATTTCGACTTGAGCTGTAATTAGCCTGTTAGCTAACCATGGTCCACCACACAAAATTTTAGGGTTTAAGAGTTTGGACTAGTTTCCCATGAGTAATTTAGTTTAATTATGATTTTTAATTATTTTTAGCAACTTCCTAAACCTAATTTGGAATTTATTTGCATTAGGCTTAGGGAGGGGCAAACTTGTAATTACAAGTGCCCCTCACCCACACCCATGCCATGCTTGGCCGGCCACATATAGTCCCCCCTCTTTCTTCTCCACTAAGCTACTCTCTCTCTCTCTCTCTCTCTTCCAATTTCATTTTCTTCCCAAAGCTTTCTTCCTCCAACAATTTCCTTTTAGGTATGTTTCTAATTTCTAAGTTATTTCTCTTTTGCATATAGTTCCTTCACCATAAATGGAGAGGAGAAGATTCTCTACCAATTGCCCACAAATTTGTAGGTTTTCCATAGAAAAATAGGTTAATGATTATTAGGATTTAATCATTTTGAGAATGATATATATATATATATATATATATATATATATATATATATATATATATATATATATATATATATATATATACATGTGTATTTATGTGTGTGTATTTATATATGTATTTGTGTGTGTGTAGAAGAGGGTGATATTTGTGTCATGGGGATGGTGGTGTTGTGAGAGTGGTGTGTGTGTGTTTGTGTTGCGTGAGGATGTGTGTGTGTGTTTATATATATATATATATATATATATATATATATATATATATATATATATATATATATATATATATATATATATATATATATAGTATATATATATATATATAGTTATATATATATAGTTATATGAGTGTATATATATATAGATATGAGTGTATTTATATATATACATGGATGTGTGTATATGGATGTGTGTGTGTGTTATATATATATTTAGAGGGATGGATAGATATCTAGATAGATTATAGATAGATATCTAGTTTTATATATATATATATATATATATATATATATATATATATATATATATATATATATATATGAAGTGTATATATATAGGGAAGTAGAAGGAGATGAAGAAGAAGATGACACCCAGCAGCAGTAGCAGCTTTGCTGCAGCAGTAGCAGCAGCTTTGCTGCAGCAGTAGCAGCAGCTTTGCTGCAGCAGTAGCAGCAGCTACCTGGCAGCAGCTGCTGCCAGGATTTCCCCTCCCCCCTATTGGCTTTTAAGCCTTCTAAACCCCCCCCCCTTCACCTATATATATATATATATATATATATATATATATATATATATAAACCCCCCCCCCCTTCACCTATGTATATATATATATATATATATATATATAAAATATATATATATATATGGTTAGAATCGTAGAGAAGAGTAGAAGAAGATTATGGAATGAGAAGTTAGGAAAGAATTAGAGGTTAGAAGGAAAGAATGAAAGAAGTTAGAAGAATAGGAAAAAAGGCTAGAATAGGAAAAAGGGAAAAACCGAGTTAGACGGCGAAACGGAGCTCGGAGTATCCGATTGAGTTGAAACATGGCGTGGGGCATGAATACGTGATTTAGATTTTGCGGGTAGATTTTCGGGTGGAAATCGGAGTCGTAGGGCGCCGGTATCGCGCCGTATCGGTGCGTATCTTAAAATATTCAAGATTTTGACAACGGGCCGTATCATGGACCGAATGTCCACGTTACCTAGATTTTTTGGTAGATATTATATGTATAGGCTAGTATCATACTACCCTAGGGAGATTGGGTCAAAATATCAAGCGTAGGTAGGCTAACTTGATAGTTGCCGAAGCTAGAATTTTACCCTTTTAAGGGTAAAATAGGATATTGGCCTACGGCCAAGATATGAGTTTCGAAGTCCAAGATGAACTTGGATATGGGTCGTAGAGGTTGGTAATAGTTAGAAATAGTCGCCTAGACCTAGTCTTGGCCCCGGTTGAGCACGATTGACTTTTTGGACCAAAAGTCAACTATGGGTCAACGCTTTACCCAAATTAGTCCCGATTTTCATTAGACATGTGTAGTTAACCAAAAGTCAACTATTAGTCACCATTGACCTAGGGTAGACCATGGTTGACCTAGAGTTGACCAGAGTTGACCTAGGGTTGACCATGGTTGACCTAGAGTTGACCAGAGTTGACCAGAGTTGACCAGTTGACCAAAAGTCAACTGTAGGCCAACTCTTGATCCCGTTTGACTTTCTTCGACTTGTTTTGACCCGTGATGACTGGTATGACCTAGGATTGACTTGGTTAGGCTTAGATTGACTTGATATAACTTGATTTGACCTAGATTGACTTGACAGGACTTAGTGTGACTCAGTGAGACCTAATTTGACCTAGATTGCATATCATTCATTGTAAATTATTCCTAAACTTGTTTAAACCTAAATTAACTTACAGTATCTCATATTTAGGTCTTCTGATACCGCTCTGAGCATTAATATACCATACAGCTCAGGACAGCAGGCGAGTACATTCGCTGATAGTTTTTATTGTCTTGATATTTGCTATATCCGATTCAGTCGTAGTGTCTTACTTGATTCTCAGACACGATAGTTCACGGACTAGTATTGTCGGATTCCTGTCATGAGATGTCATTCCTAGATTTCTTGGGATACTGGTACTTGCTTAGTCTTGATTCTCGTACTTGTATTGACGCCGATTCCTGAAGAGGACTTGCTCCCCTCTTTGGGAATCCCGCGTCATGACGTACTATGTCCGGATCCGTATACTATTCGGGGAATGGGGAATATTATAGATAGTGTGATCAATGCCCACCTTGAGTTACTACTTGTATCATAGCTATACCCTCACCTCACGATGGGTATAGCCTGACCTGTGCTACTACTTGCTCCATAGCTTACCATCCCGGCCGGGCCGAGTTCACGTACTTATAGCCGATCGGCTGGAAGCCTGATTCTTGACCCATACCGATCACATTAGGCTATAATGTTCGAGGCACATTTTATATTTACTTTTCTTGTCATATATCATGTTATGTTCTATATTCAGTACTTTCTCACCATGCATGATATACAGTTACTCACATGCTCTACATGCCTTACATTGTACCTTGATTGGAGACTAAGTTCTGCTCGGAAGAAGAGTTACAACCCCGATCCTTGTTTGGTTTAAGGGTTGTAACTTGGCTTCCGAATGGTTCCCAAGTCTTCATATATCTTTGTCTTGTAGTTCATTATACTGTCTCTTATAGAACTTGTCAATTCACATGGAACTGCTGTTAGTGTTTGTACTTGCTCATTTTCCTGACAGGATACCGTTATGATATATTACAGATGATTCTGATGCGGACTGTTCGACCTATTATGGGCTCGAGTCAGATGGTGTAGCCTTAGATCGTGGCCTTATAGTGGAGCCACTAGATTTTGTACTTCCAGAGTAGTGTAGGTTAGCTAGGTTTGACTGGACTGCGATCCAGCTAGCTTATCAGACTGTAGTTTCTATATTCTATTTTGATACTCTGGGATGTTGTATATATCTAGACTTGTATTAGACTGTGGACTTATTTTACTCTTCATCTATCATATGTCTTTCCTCTGAGCTATCTACCTTAGTTTTATTCTGTGATTGAGACTGTATTGATATGTCACCTCCATTCGGAGAGTATATACTGTACAGGTACATTTTAACTGTTAGTCGTAGGTATTTACAGACGTTATATACAGCGTTCTACCGTCGATTCTGCGGCGTAGGCTGGACGTACCCATGTGCTCGTGCCCCTCATAAGGGTACAGGTCGTGACACATTTTTATGGTGGCCCACGCAGGTCCAGTGTCGCAATTAGTGCGATCTCGTAATGGTGCTCGACTTAGAGTACTAATTACGAGCCTGCAATTAGGACATAGGACCTAGGACATGATAGGAGTTTCTCAATCACACTTAGGAAATTTTTGATTTTTTGATTATCATGATTATTCACCTTCTATTAAATTAACTGTCCTTCTTTGATAATCTACTCATGTGCCATATTGATCTCTTGTTTCAATTCGTCTCTAGGAAGACGAAGACATATCCGCAGGCCTCTGGATCGAGTAGCTTGCCTGAGAGATCTGATCAGGCCGAGGAGGAGGTTCATGAGACTGCCCCCAGTGATTCTACTATTCCAGAGACCCAGGCAGTTGCGCAGGGAGGTCTACCACCTCCACCCCAGAGGGTTACGGCCGTTCTTCCAGAGATACTGCCGCCACTACCACCGATACCGATGGATACACATCACATATTCCTTCTCCTTCAGTAGATGATGGAGACACAACGGGCCCAGACAGAGGCGTCACAGCGCCAGTCGGAGGCGTCACACCGACAGATCGAGATGCTGTGACAGAGTATGGAGAACTCGCATCAGCTTGCCCTGGCAGCAGTAGAGAGAGTGGCACCGGGTACGGTGCAGGGCCCTACCGGCCAGCAGCCGAGCCAGCAGCAGTCCAGGCCGGGGATAGTATTAGACTTCAGGAAGATGAGCTCCAGGGACTTCACAGGCACGGAGGGCATCCTTTACGCAGACGACTGGCTAGAGGATGTAGAGCGGAGCATGGAGCTGGCAGAGCTTCCTAGAGCGCTTTGGGTTTCGGTCGCAGCCAGCCGATTCTTCGACATTGTGCTGACATGGTACCGTACGGATCCTCGTGCGTCGGTGAGAGGGCTGACTTGGGTGAACTTCCGGAGGCTCTTCAAGGAGAAGTTCTTCCCGGACGTGGCTCTTACAGCATTGGAGGGCCAGTTCGTAGGTCTAGTTCAGAGGAACTCGTCGGTGGACGAGTATGCAGCTGAGTTCTTCTGCCTTAGCAGGTTCGCTCCCGGTATGATCCAGGATGAGGGGCAGAAGGCTCGTAAGTTCCGCAGGGGACTTATTCATGCAGTCCGCACCCGCACCTCGGGTCGCCGAGACGCGACGTTCGATCAGATACTGATGGATGCGCAGATCGCAGAGGAGGACTTCGGCCTCAGGCCGAAGAGGAGCGGAGATACTATGGGGACGAGTTCCAGTACGGGACCGGCCAAGCGCCCCAACTTTCAGCAGCAGCAGCAGCAGAGGCCGTTCCAGCAGCAGCCTCTGTTGCAGATCCAGCAGGCACCGACGCGTGTCCAGCAGCATCAGGGTCAGGGCCAGAGGCAGACCCAGCAGTGTGCCTTCTGCGGAAAGACGGGGCACAGCAGAGACATATACCGGAGGAGGTTATGCGCTTTCCTATTCTGCGGAGGGACCGACCACCAGCTGAAGGGCTGCCCTGCTCGGGCAGCCAAGGGAGGCCAGGACAGGGTGCAGCCAGCTAGAGGACCAGCAGTTCAGCAGAAGGGTCCTCCACTCCAGACCCAGCAGCAGTATTTTGTCCAGCACCAAAGGGGAGCACCCGCGGGCAGGGTATTCGTTTTGGCAGCAGAGGAGGAGACAGAGCCCGTGGGAGATGTTGTTGTAGGTCATGTTCTCCTAGATTCTTTCTCTGCTTTTGCCTTATTTGATTCTGGGGCGGCCATAGTTTTGTGTCTGTTTCTTTTGCTCTGAGACACAATATCATTGCTGAATATATGGGTAGGACTTGCAAGATTATGACCGGGGGAGGTATTATCCTGGTTAATAATATTTGCAAGGTGCGGAGAGTCACTCTGAGAGGCCGGAACTTGAGTGCGTGTCTGCTCGTAATGCCCCTACCGAGGTACGATATGGTCCTCGGTATGGATTGGTTGAGCATGCACCATGCTAGCATTGATTGTAGAGGAGGCAGAGTTCTTTTTAGGACGTCGGATGAGCCAGAGATCGAGTTTGCTCGAGGAGCAGCGGAGCCGGAGGCTGGATTCTGTGGAGCTTTGTTGGCGGGGCAGGATTTCCCACATCCGTTGATTGCTGAGTTCTCGGATGTCTTTCCCGAGGAGTTGCCGGGGATGTCGCCAGACAGGGACATTGAGTTCTCCATAGACTTGGTGTCGGGCGCCGAGCCCATCTCGCAGCATGTCTATAGGGTGAACAACAGCGAGTTGATAGAGCTGAAGAAGCAAGTCGACGAGCTACAGGACAAGGGGTTCATCAGATCCAGTTCTTCGTCCTGGGGAGCGCCAGTCCTATTTGTGCCGAAGAAGGACGGTACGTCCCGCATGTGCATTGATTACCGGGCGCTCAACAACCTCACTATCAAGAATAGGTACCCTTTGCCGAGGATCGACGACTTATTCGATCAGCTGAGTGGGGCAAAGGTCTTTTCGAAGATAGATTTGAGGTCCGGGTATCACCAGCTGAAGGTGAGGCGGGATGACATTCCCAAGACGGTATTTCGGACTCGGTACGGCCAGTACGAGTTTACAGTGATGCCATTTGGGTTGACCAATGCTCCCGCGGTGTTCATAAACTTGATGAACAAGGTATTCCATCAGTACCTTGACAAGTTTGTGGTGGTCTTCATAGACGATATCTTGATCTATTCGAAGACGCAGGAGGAGCATGAGGAGCACTTGAGAGTTGTGTTAGAGACTCTGAGGAGGGAGCAACTCTACGGAAAGCTTTCGAAGTGTGAGTTCTTCTTAGACTAGGTGGTGTTCCTAGGTCATATTGTGACCGAGCACGAGATTTCAGTAGACCAGAGAAAGATTTCGGCAGTGGAGTCTTGGTCTACGCCCAGTTCAGTTGCCGAGGTTCAGAGCTTTCTGGGTTTGGCTGGCTATTACCGAAAGTTCGTCCAGGACTTCTCGAGGATTACAGAGCCGATGACTAGACTCACCAGGAAGGACGTGGAGTTCGTCTGGACTGATGAGTGTCAGGCTGCATTCGATGAGCTGAAGAGGAGGTTGACTTCAGCTCTGATCCTGACTTTGCCATCTGGGTCAGGAGGGTTCTCGATCTTCAGCGATGCTTCCGGGAAGGGTTTAGGGTGTGTTCTTCAGCAGCACGGAAAGGTGATTGCCTATGCATCCAGGCAGTTGCGTCCTCATGAGAAGAACTATCCTACTCATGATCTGGAGTTGGCCGCGGTGATATTTGCTTTGAAGTTGTGGAAGCATTACCTGTACGGAGAGCGAGTTGAGATCTTCACAGATCACAAGAGCTTGAAGTACGTGTTCACTCAGAAGGAGTTGAACATGCGGCAGAGGCGGTGGCTAGAGCTGATGAAGGACTTCGATATATCCTTACAGTACCATCCGGGGAAGGCCAATATTGTTGCAGATGCCTTGAGCAGGTATCCTGTTGCTATGTTCTTGACGACTGATCGTTATTTGTTGGCCGACCTGGATAGTTTGGGTATCGAGATCATCATTCCGGGCATGGAGATCCAGATGTGGGGTTTGCAGATTCAGTCTGAGCTGATGGATAGAGTCAGGTCAGCGCAGTATGATGATGATGCCCTGAGGAGCATCAGGGGGCAGGTGAGGATGGGCTTGCTTGACGATTTCTCGGTAGCCGAAGATGGGTCGTTGCGGCACGGTACTAGGCTGTGCGTTCCACGTGGAGAGCTTCGGAAGGAGGTTCTTCAGGAGGCGCATCGCTCTCAGTATTCTATGCATCCTGGAGCCAACAAGATGTATAGGGACCTGAGAGAGCACGTATGGTGGTATGGCATGAAGCGCGAGGTAGCTCAGTTTGTATCTCGTTGTCTTGTGTGTCAGCAGGTGAAGGCCGAGAGGCAGAGACCAGGTGGATTGCTGCAGCCGCTACCCATTTCCGAGTGGAAGTGGGAGCACATCACCATGGACTTTGTATCTGGACTTCTACGGTCGCCAGGAGGAAAGGACGCAGTTTGGGTCATAGTTGATAGATTGACCAAATCGGCCCACTTTTTGCCTTTCAAAGTAGGTTTGTCTACGGAGAGGCTGGCTGAGCTATATGTTCGTCAGATTGTGAGATTGCACGGAGTTCCGGTGAGCATAGTTTCAGATCGGGATAGTCGATTCACTTCCCACTTCTAGAGGAATTTGCAGGCTAGCTTGGGCACCTCGCTCAAGTTTAGTACTGCTTATCATCCTCAGACAGACGGGCAGTCGGAGAGGACCATCCAGACTCTGGAGGATATGCTTCGCACATGTGTGCTAGATCTCGGGGGTTCTTGGGAGGACCATCTTCACCTGATAGAGTTTGCTTACAACAACAGCTACCAGGCCAGTATAGAGATGTCACCATTTGAGGCTCTATATGGACGGAGATGCCGTACTCCCTTGTCTTGGGACGATGTTGGCGAGCGGGCGCTTCTTGGGCCGGAGATGGTTGTGGATGCGGCCGAGAAGGTCAGATTGATTAGAGACAGACTCCGGGTGGCTCAGGATAGGCAGCGGCATTGGGCCGATAGTCACCGGAGACCGTTAGAGTTTGAGGTTAGTTTCGGTTCTTGTCGTGTTGTTGTGATTGTTTTTAGTTGTGTGTTGAGTTTTTGTCTTGTGTCTAGGTTGGTGACATGGTATTTCTGAGGATATCCCCGACACGTGGCACTATTCGCTTTGGCGGCAGTGGAAAGCTCAGTCCGCGCTACATCAGACCTTTCACCATCTTAGAGAGGATCGGTGCAGTAGCCTACCGACTGGACTTGCCTACCAGGCTCGAGGGAGTGCACAACGTGTTTCATGTATCTCAGCTGAGGCGGTACGTGGCAGATCCTAGCCATGTATTGGACCATTCAGCGATACAGGTGGGACCTACTCTCAGCTATCCAGAACAGCCGGTGGAGATCCTGGATCGCAGGGAGAAGGTGCTCCGGAACCAGGTTATACCCTTGGTTCGGGTTGCGTGGAGACATCACTCTCCAGGTGAGTCAACCTGGGAGAGGGAGGACGACATGCGGGAGCGTTTCCCTTATCTTTTCGTGCCCTGAGGTATAAATTTATTTCCTTTAATTCTGTTTGTGATTTCCTGTGCTTGTTGCCTTCAATTTCGAGGACGAAATTTTTTTTAAGGTGGATAGACTTGTCACCCTCACTTTTCCCAGTTAGGGATAAAATGGTAATTTTCCATTTTATAATATTTTTGGGAATTTTATTTCATGAATATTATTATTTAATTATTATAGGAGTCGGGTTCGAATTTCATCGCATTCCGAGTTAATTCGGGACCCCGGTGAATTTCGACTTGAGCTGTAATTAGCCTGTTGGCTAACCATGGCCCACCACACTAAATTTTAGGGTTTAAGAGTTTGGACTAGTTTCCCATGAGTAATTTAGTTTAATTATGATTTTTAATTATTTTTAGCAACTTCCTAAACCTAATTTGGAATTTATTTGCATTAGGCTTAGGGAGGGGCAAACTTGTAATTACAAGTGCCCCTCACCCACACCCATGCCATGCTTGGCCGGCCACATATAGTCCCCCCCTCTTTCTTCTCCACTAAGCTACTCTCTCTCTCTCTCTCTCTCTCTCTCTCTCTCTCTCTCTCTTCCAATTTCATTTTCTTCCCAAAGCTTTCTTCCTCCAACAATTTCCTTTTAGGTATGTTTCTAATTTCTAAGTTATTTCTCTTTTGCATATAGTTCCTTCACCATAAATGGAGAGGAGAAGATTCTCTACCAATTGCCCACAAATTTGTAGGTTTTCCATAGAAAAATAGGTTAATAATTATTAGGATTAATCATTTTGAGAATGATATATATATATATTTTTTTTTTTGAGAATGATATATATATATATATATATATATATATATATATATATATATATATATATATATATATATATATATCATTCTCAAATATATATATATATATATATATATATATATATATATATATATATATATATATATATATATATATATATATATACATGTGTATTTATGTGTGTGTATTTATATATGTATTTGTGTGTGTGTAGAAGAGGGTGATATTTGTGTCATGGGGATGGTGGTGTTGTGAGAGTGGTGTGTGTGTGTTTGTGTTGTGTGAGGATGTGTGTGTGTGTGTTTATATATAGTTATATGAGTGTATATATATATTAGATATGAGTGTATTTATATATATACATGGATGTGTGTATATGGATGTGTGTGTGTTATATATATATTTAGAGGGATGGATAGATATCTAGATAGATATAGATAGATATCTAGTTATATATATATATATATATATATATATATATATATATATATATATATATATATATATATATATATATGAAGTGTATATATATAGGGAAGTAGAAGGAGATGAAGAAGAAGATGACACCCAGCAGCAGTAGCTGCAGCTACCTGGCAGCAGCTGCTGCCAGGATTTCCCCTCCCCCCCCCCCCTATTGGCTTTTAAGCCTACTAAACCCCCCCCCCCCCCCTTCACCTATGTATATATATATATATATATATATATATATATATATATATATATATATATATATATATATATATAGATATATATATATATATATATATATATAGATATATATATATATATATATATATATATATATATGTATTATATATGGTTAGAATCGTAGAGAAGAGTAGAAGAAGATTATGGAATGAGAAGTTAGGAAAGAATTAGAGGTTAGAAGGAAAGAATGAAAGAAGTTAGAAGAATAGAAAAAAGGCTAGAATAGGAAAAAAGGAAAAACCGAGTTAGAGCGCGAAACGGAGCTCGGAGTATCCGATTGAGTTGAAACATGGCGTGGGGCATGAATACGTGATTAAGATTTTGTGGGTAGGCTTCCGGGTGGAAATCGGAGTCGTAGGGCGCCGGTATCGCGCCGTATCGGTGCGTATCTTGAAATATTCAAGATTTTGACAACGGGCCGTATCATGGACCGAATGTCCACGTTACCTAAGTTTTTTTGGTAGATATTATATGTATAGGCTAGTATCATACTACCCTAGGGAGATCGGGTCAAAATATCAAGCGTAGGTAGGCTAACCTGATAGTTGCCGAAGCTAGAATTTTACCCTTTTTAAGGGTAAAATAGGATATTGGCCTACGGCCAAGATATGAGTTTCGACATCCAAGATGGACTTGGATATGGGTTGTAGAGGTTGGTAATAGTTAGAAATAGTCACCTAGACCTAGTCTTGGCCCCGGTTGACCACGGTTGACTTTTTGGACCAAAAGTCAACTATGGGTCAACGCTTTACCCAAATTAGTCCCAATTTTCATTAGACTTGTGTAGTTAACCAAAAGTCAACTATTAGTCACCATTGACCTAGGGTTGACCATGGTTGACCTAGAGTTGACCAGAGTTGACCTAGGGTTGACCATGGTTGATCTAGAGTTGACCAGAGTTGACCAGTTGACCAAAAGTCAACTGTAGGCCAACTCTTGATCCCGTTTGACTTTCTTCGACTTGTTTTGACCCGTGATGACTGGTATGACCTAGGATTGACTTGGTTAGGCTTAGATTTACTTGATATAACTTGATTTGACCTAGATTGACTTGACAGGACTTAGTGTGACTCAGTGAGACCTAGTTTGACCTAGATTGCATATCATTCATTGTAAATCATTCCTAAACTTGTTTAAACCTAAATTAACTTACAGTATCTCATATTTAGGTCTTCTGATACCGCTCTGAGCATTGATATACCATACAGCTCAGGACAGCAGGCGAGTACATTCACTGATAGTTTTTATTGTCTTGATATTTGCTATATCCGATTCAGTCGTAGTGTCTTACTTGATTCTCAGACACGATAGTTCACGGACTAGTATTGTCGGATTCCTGGCATGAGATGTCATTTCTGATTTTTTGGGATACTGGTACTTGCTTAGTCTTGATTCTCGTACTTGTATTGACGTCGATTCCTGAAGAGGACTTGCTCCCCTCTTTGGGAATCCTGCGTCATGACGTACTATATCCGGATCCGTATACTATTCGGGGAATGGGGAATATTATAGATAGTGTGATCAATGCCCACCTTGAGTTACTACTTGTATCATAGCTATACCCTCACCTCACGATGGGTATAGCCTGACATGTGCTACTACTTGCTCCATAGCTTACCATCCCGGCCGGGCCGAGTCCACGTACTTGTAGCCGGTCGGCTGGAAGCCTGATTCTTGATCCATACCGATCACATTAGGCTATAATGTTCGAGTCACATTTTATATTTACTTTTCTTGTCATATATCATGTTCTGTTCTATATTCAGTACTTTCTCACCATGAATGATATACAGTTACTCACATGCTCTACATGCCTTACATTGTACCTTAATTGGAGACTAAGTTCTGCTCGGGAGAAGAGTTACAACCCCGGTCCTTGTTTGGTTTAAGGGTTGTAACTCGGCTTCCGAACGGTTCCCAAGTCTTCATATATCTTTGTCTTGTAGTTCATTATACTGTCTCTTATAGAACTTGTCAATTCATATGGAACTGTTGTTAGTGTTTGTACTTGCTCATTTTCCTGACAGGATACCGTTATGATATATTACAGATGATTCTGATGCGGACTGCTCGACCTATTATGGGCTCGAGTCAGATGGTGTAGCCTTAGATCGTGGCCTTATAGTGGAGCCACTAGATTTTGTACTTCCAGAGTAGTGTAGGTTAGCTAGGTTTGACTGGACTGCGATCCAGCTAGCTTATCAGACTGTAGTTTCTATATTCTATTTTGACTCTGGAATGTTGTATATATCTGGACTTGTATTAGACTATGGACTTATTTTACTCTTCATCTATCATATGTCTTTCCTCTGAGCTATCTACCTTAGTTTTATTCTGTGATTGAGACTGTATTGATATGTCACCTCCATTCGGAGAGTATATACTGTACAGGTACATTTTAATTGTTAGTCGTAGGTATTTACAGACGTTATATACAGCGTTCTACCGCCGATTCTGCGGCGTAGGCTGGACGTACCCACGTGCTCGTGCCCCTCATAAGGGTGCGGGTCGTGACAACCCTCATGATCACCGAGCCTTCACGAATCAATTCATGAATCACCCTTTATGGGCAACGTAGTATAATCATGAATCTTAACGTAACTTGACGGGATCCTTGTGTATTGATTGGGGATGGGGGAGTATAAATGAACATGTGAATAAATCCAAGTAGTGTAATCATGAATCAATTCCAAGTAGTGTAATCATGAATCAATTCCAAGTAGTGTAATCATGAATCAGTCCTTAGCCATTCACATGTTTATCCTGTACTCTGAATCACTAGGACTGTCTCTTTTATATATCATAGATATTTACTTACAGTCTCTCTCTTACATTATGCTATTCTTCAGTTTCTTGTATTTTATTCTCTAGCATGATTATATTTTCTTTCCTGCTATGACTTGTTGAGATGTATTGTGCTCGCTTCTGTCCTGACTGGACCTGTTGATAAATTTTACAGATAGCCCGAAGGTTGCCTGTGTCACGACCTGCTACCCAATTTGTTGGGCCAGGCCGAGGCATGCCCAGCCTACGTTGAGATAAAACGTAGTAAGCTGTTCTAAAGACAACAGGATAAGACTAAATGTACTAACAGTTCTATAAGTGAAGAAGAATCATAAATGCTCCAAACACAAAAGTCATCGTATATAGTAAACGTCCAAGTACAAGTAAACTGAAATGTAAAACTGGATACATGTCCAGTTACAAAATGATATAGTCTAATACATGTCTACTCTCAAAAGTCTAAGTAAACAAAAGACAACTACGCGAGGTTCCCCGCAGGAACATCCTCGTAAAGCAGAGCCGGGTCCTCGGCAGTAATCCCATAATATGTGTCGCAGAGTAACTCCTCCTCAGTAAGGACACCTACAACGTTATTCTGTCAGGACGGAAGCAAGTACTAAATCTAGCAAACTAGCATATGAAACATGAAAATGAACATGTGAGGAATAACTGGAAAGCATGGCATCACATAGTCTATCATGGTAAGGACACATATGTCATAGAGACAGATGTATATGTAATGTTTAAAACTGTAGTAGGTACGTGATCGGTCAATAAATATACAATGTGCTGGGGCACATAATGAAATGTACATACGTACAAGTTAACAAGCATAGGTGTACATCCGTACAGACATGCGGGGTAATGGCCTGCGGCAAGGTATGCATATAAAATGCGACCTCGCTCGCTACTGTAGGGGGGTCGTAATCACGTACAATACTATCAGTTTCTCCATAACCCATATTCTAATCATGTGAGAGATACATCAAGACTGTTCTAAGCATGGTAGTAACTGAAAGTACAATATGTAGAGATCTAACTTGCTACCCCAAGGATCAGTATTTAACATGGTGGGGTTTTTAGTTCATTTATGTGACAATATATAAAGTTCGTAGAAAGTACTTGCCTCTAGCAAAGCAAAACAAAACAAGCTGCGATAACAGTGCTATGGATGTCCGGTAACTCATCGCTGTAGAAGTAAATACAACAACTTAGTTTTACACTAAGCTAAAACACTAGGACACTAATTGGTGAAACACAACTTGTGATTGGGCACCTAGCCAAAATAATGACTTGGCATAGAAGACCAATGTGGGGTGACACACTATGTTAACTAACTTTCTAGGGTCTTTACACTAGTGAGGGATGGGGTTCAACACGACTAAAACTCCAAATAACACAAAAAGCTACAAGTCGTAATTAATCAATAAATAAATCAAAAGATCATTGTGTTCTAACAATTTTTGAAGTAGACAAAAAGCCTAGTTTTTCTTAAAGTAAAGTACCAAAGTGATCCTTGTTAATCATAGAAATTTATTATAATTTTTTGGAATTTATTAACCAGTACAAATATTTTATAAAAATCAGTTTTCCTAAGTATACAGAAAATGAGTTTTGGTTTCATATGCCAAACTAGTGGCAAAACAGTAAATTAAATACTACACAAATTATACTAAATTAGCTAACTTAACATAGTATCTAAAAACTATTTTTCCATAATTTTAGCAGTTCTTTAAGTATTTTTAGAAAATCAAAAACAGCATTGCACACAATAATTAATTATCTGCGTATTTTGTCCATGTATATAATTTGAACCAAAGTTCAAATACAGGATCCAAGGCCATGAATCAAGTCCAATATGACTTGAACAGGTCTTGAATGTGTGAAAACACATTTGGGCCCAAATATCCATGCTAGGCTTGGACACCAAATGGTTGCAGTAATTTAGATACAATAAAAATACAATTTGGTAATAGTCAAAATAAATATTATTATTTTAATAAGGTAAATTTGTACAAAAGAATATATATATACATACTTATGCTAAAAAGTATATATAGATATATAAGAAAAAATACTTAATTTATAAAGTATACATATATACAAATATATATATATATATAAGAAAACACTTAATAATATAGTGTATATATATATAATATATATACGTATGAAAATATATATATATACAAACATATGCATATAGAATTTACTAACTACAAAATATATATACATATATATTAAATACTGTTTAAAATACAGTATATACATATATATATACTAATATATATATATACATATATATATATAAAAATAAAATAGAAAAAGAAAAAGGAAAAAGGAAAAGAAAAAGAAAAGGAAAAAAGAACAGTAGTGGTCGGGTTCGAACCCAGGCCAGAGAAGCGCACGGGGGGGGGGTTTAGATTAGGATGGGTTGGCCAGGGGGTCAGCCCATTAGTTGTGTTAGAGTAAGGGTTGTGTTTATTTTATTTAGGTTCGAATTAATTAACATAAAAAAAATATAAAAACCATCATGTGTCCTGACAGTTAAGGACACAGGTATCAGCGTGTCCTCGCTTAGTACGACACACACGAAGCGACTTGGCCGTGTCCAAGCTAACCCTAGTATTGCCCGTGTCCTGGCGAGTCTCATATGTGAAGACGAGACTCGCACGACACGAAACGAAGCTGACACTTACGTGTCCGATCAACTCAGGGTGAATCGAAGGTCGGGGACGGAGGAGGAGACGTCGGGGTCGGGGCGCTCCGGTGGCGCTGGGGTCGCCACGTCACCGCGCGTCGACTGATAGTGGTTGGGGACGGTGGAAGTCGACGGTGGGGCTGGGCGGAGCTCGTCGGAGTAGGGTTAGGGTTTGTGGGTTCGTCGGGGAAGAGGGGTCGTCGGTGGCTGTGGTGAGAGTTTAGGGTTAGGGTTTAGGTCAGGAGAGAGAGGGGGAGTTTATAGAGGGTTTTTGTGGCGGTCGGGCAGCCGGGAAAGGCGGGGTCAGGGCGGCGAGTCGGTCGGGGCAGCGGGGTTGGTGAGAGTCAGAGGAGAGAGAGAGGGATCTGTCGTGGGGGGGTGTTTGGTAATTAGCAGTAGGGCCCCTATAGTTTAGGAATTTACAATACACACTTTAAAACAATTATTAAATTACAACTAATATACTAACAATTCTAATAATTGCAAAATACTATTAAAACAATTCAGAAAATTATAAAATGCTATTAAAACATTTAAATGAATTACAAAATAATATTTTTGTAATTTAAAACTCATTAAAAATTTATTTAAAAATTCTAGGAAATTCCTAAAATCATAATAAATTATTTTAAAACCAATAATGACATTTAATAATTAATTAACACTAGTTTAATAAATTTTGAAAATCAGGGGTTGACAGCCTGCTAGCCTAGAGGAGACACAGTAGAGGTTGTATAGTTAGTTATTTCAGTTGTATTGAGTTGTGTTTCTTCTATGGATTACTGTATTGAGTTTTGAGATGTTTTCTGGGTTTGTGTATCTTAGACACTTGGACTTCTATCTGCTGTATCTCTTTTGGATTTTATGTTTTACCTATCTTTTATCTTGATCTACCTTAGTTTTGATTGAGACTGTATCTGCTATGTCACCTCCATCTAGAGAGTATATACTGTACAGGTACCTTTATATTGTTAGATGTTGACCTAGGACAATGTTCTACCGCCGACACTGCGGCGTAGGCTGGACGTACCCACTTCTCGTACCCTTACTCTAGGGTGCGGGTCGTGACAACATTTGTGACGCACGGCCAAATTACAAGTCTCTCGTGCTCACTTTTCTCTCATTTACAAGTCACTCTGCTCTCTCTCATCTCTCGATTACAATGCTTGAGCCAGCGGAAGCTTCGGAAGGCGATGTCCATACATTATGTCATGTATAAGTCTTCAATCCACGCGACCGCACGCTTCGAATCGCCAAGGAACTCCGTGCCTCCACGCATCCAAGCGAGCTCCGCACCACGAGCTTTTTTCTGTGCCTGCACATGAAATACTGTATGGGTGTCAGTACTCAACTGTACTGGTGGAGTGAGCTCCTCGTCCACCCATACAAAACCTACACGTTCATTTACTTTGTGCAGCTTAAATCTCTTTCTATTGTCTTTCTAGTCTTGCCTTAGGATCAGTTTTTAAGACTACGGACGCCTTGGCATATTTGTGCCTGAGGACCATCCCGTGCTTGTACCATAACGTTAACTTATCAAGTCGTGCTTGCCTTTCGGCCAAAATCAGAGACGCAACTACGCGATAAGGCTTCATTTTTGTGTGACCATGCTACAAACCCTTGCTGAGGCCGTGCCTCGAAATCCAGTGAGACTTTAACCATATCGCCGCCTCGCGGCACTTGCTACTTTGATCACCAACTGACCAAATTGAGACTTGTGAACTTAGTGTCACTCAACCAACTTGCCTTGCAGCGATTTCTGACTAAAACCCGCGATGACTCAATCAAACTTGTGCAACTCTATGCCAACATCTTAAGACTTGACGCCACGACTCGTGTCGAAGTACGACGCCTACGTTAAAACCAAATCTTAGGCCCAACATTGTGTTTTTGACTTGTACACACACCTTCAACTCGACTCCTTGATATAGCGCACTCAATACTCGACTAAATCCAAAGGCACACTTGCGGATTGTCGCCGTCATGCCGACATCTATATGAACTTGGTCACTAGCACGACAAGCTATCTTGGACCTCCATTGGATATTAGGGTACGTTCGTATATAACGAGACGCAATCTTGTCGAATTTCCCCTAATACCCGTCCTACGGTGCAACCCTTGGGTCAGGTCGCACACCATCCAAGGGTCCCGTGGGCCCGTGGTTCCTCCTAGGCCAGATCGGTCCCGTGGCCGCGGCAACCGTCTGAGGAACAAATCAAATCCTTGTGCACCGGTACACAAGTTGTCCAATGACCATGCAGACTCGACCCACTTCCTCATTTCAGGACCGTTTCATTGTCTTTACTTTCATTATTTTACTATCTTGTGAGTTCCATATTCCATACTTCATCATTTGTGACCCCTCGACGGTCCACGGTCGCGAGCATTATTTCCATGTTACTGTATCATTTCATTCAACTCAGGAATGCCTATTCGATAGTCCTTTCTCCAAAACTCATTAAGTCGACCGTGGTTCATGCCTTAACGCTAAGTCCGAGCATCGTGCCTCAAACCGACTTACGTTCTATGCGACGCTATTGCCCAAGTCATATTTTATATGACGGGCCTTGGGATCGTGGGACTATTTAACTTGACAACCGCAGATAGGGCGGGACAGCACTTAGATTTACTTAGGTCGACCGGCATAACTTTGCCTAGCATTATTCAAGCCTACAACTTAACCCGAGGGACGAGCAAAGGCTATGCCAAGCCTTGCGTTACGGAGGCGTGTATGCTTTATCGAGAATTTACGCGGCGAGGCCTATGACTTAGGCAAGTTCGATTGTCGGAACAAACGACGGGACCGTGCATGCTTTATCAAGCATTTACGCAGGCAACGCCTATGACTTAGGTTATTTCAAGTGTTGAGGCAACTTAGCATCTTTAGGCCAACGTCCTTCTCCCAAGCCACGGGACGAAGGATCGAGTGTCATTTTAAAACACGCTGAGCCGACTTCTAAGCAGACCGTGGGACCAATTTCTATGTTCTAAGACATTCCGACGGGTCGGGATTATTTTCTTAGCTACATGGGTGCGTCTCTTTTATTATAAAGCCTAACTTATGCAAGTTGAAAACATGCGAGTTATTAGGTGAAGGCAAAGACGAGGCGAGTTCACCGAAACTACCCCACCTGAATGAGCGATCGCTTGACCGAACAATGTCTTCGAGTTGCCGTTGTAAAGATGCTAGTCCGAACGTCGTCGGCATTTCGATTCCTTCGATTGACTTTGCGGGACGGGGCACTACACTTTTATATTTCTTTAACAGAAACTTTGACTCCATTTCCCATGTATAAGAAATAATCATTTGGTTTTATGGTTTGGGTCGTACGGAATGTCTGCATTGTTTTAGAAACATGAACAATAGCATCACAGTCAAGCCACCAAGTATCAGAAGGAACTTCAATTAAATTTGATTTGAAACATACAAAAGCCAAAGGCTTACCTTTCTTTTCGAACCATGCATTACGTTTTGAGCAATCATCCTGGAAATGACCAGGTTTCTTACAAAAATGACAATTCTCATTCCTCTGTTTCTTTCTCTTGTTGCCATTATTGCTGCCATCTTTCTGGAAGGCTTTGTGTTTATTTCCTTTTTCACGCTTCTTTCCATTATTTTTACTTGCTTCTTAAGCAGTAAGATAAATTGTATTGATACCTTGTTGTTTGAGTCTTGTTTCCTCTTGCACAACCATACTTGTCAATTCATTTATGTTCATTTATCCTTTATAGTATTGTAATGAACATGAACTGGCCCATATTCAAGAGATAAGGAGTTCAAAATAAATTGCACTAGAAAAGTATCATCTATAGCCATCCCAAGATTTATGAGTTTAGCTGCTATGTTGGTCATTTCGAGGATATGATCACGCATAGAGCTACTTCCATCAAATTTTATGGTGGCAAGCTTGCTCATAAGTGTTCCAGCAAGTGACTTATCAGCACTTTTAAAACGATCATCAATGATTTTGATATATTCCTCTACATTATCAGTTTTAGATAAGGTAATCTTAATGTTGTTTGCTACTGTCATTGGTATGAACATAATGCTGAGTCTGCTAGACTTTTCCCAAGCTTTATAGAGAGTCTTTTGAGCTTCAGTACTAGTCTCAGTGAGATCATGAGGCTTATCAATCTGGAGTGCAAGATCGAGGTCAAGAACACCAAGGTTGAATTTGACTTGTACAGACCAATCAGAAAAATTAATTCATGTAACAGATGAAGCCAACAAATGAAGTAAAAAGGACGATGGTACTGCAATATTATAACACATACTTGTTAGTGCTTTGAATTTAACATAAAACAATTAAAGTATTTGCATGCATCATCTTTGGACAAAAAACATGGAATACTACATTCTCATAATTCTCATAATGATGGTTTTAGTTTCTACATAATTGATAAATTATATTGTATCTTTGAGTATACATGTTATCTTTGGATATTCAATGCATACACAAATAGATAATTTATCATTTTCTTATTCATCAATCAATAAATAATTGTTCACCTTTGGGTAATATTATATATCTAGCGACCAATAAAAACTTTAAAGTACCCACAATAATACGAAAACTAATCTAGCCATAAAGCATCTACGGGTATAAACATAATGTTATTGGACCACTTTAGTGACAACACAATAACAATTTTACAAAAAAAATCATGCATATTAATTTATAATAGTTACCATATTACATCATATACAGTAAAACAACCAAAATAGATTGTTCTTGTGTAAATGAAGTTGGAATATTAATAACATGGTGCTCTCTAATATTGAGGTTCGTAAAATATCAATCCTGAAAACTTTCTTCAGTGGTAAATAACTTTGTTACTTTAGCACCATGTCCACTAATGGCATGTGATAGTAAATTAACATGTATTCATTTTAAACTCCAGTGGATTGCTATAATTCTATATGGAGTCAGAGTTTCAAAAAAAATTAAATTGATTTCATGATGCAAAGTAACATTTGATTTCTGCTATCATATACTTTGGCAATTATAATGGTTATCCAAAGGAGAGACTCTGGAAAACTCAGCATAAAGAAATACATTTTGAATTTTCTGGACAATTGTCTCATGTATGATATATGTATCAGAAAAGTGGTCATAAGCAATTAAATTTACTGTCTAAAGTTGGAAAAGACATGATTCCACAATTTGGCTCTGAAACCATATGTAAACATTGTTTTGGGAATCATGTTTTCACAAATTATAAATCTTAATGCAGAAATGTAAATAGTATACCTTTCTCCATTCCGTAATTTATGCGAGAAGTTTGATCTCTGGTAATCGTTTCTCTTTCACCAACTCCTTAATTTGGGAAGAAGACTATTATGAATTTTTATGATGATCCTCATTGGAACAACAAGACTTGATTTATAAACATCTAAATGAGGTGTCTTTTCATTTCAATGATTCAATATTGTGTCCATTCAAAAGGATTGCAATTCTTCCCAAAATACTTTAGACAACAAATGGGTGTATGTCTATTCATTGAGGTGTGAGAGAGGACTCTTTCCTATATTCCAAAAAATATATTTCTCCCATAAAGAAAATACAATTAATTAACCATTATATCAATTTGTATTAACATGTGGGACATAAATTCTTACAGTAGTGACTTCTTTCAGCTTTACTATATCATTTCTATATAGAAACGTAGTCACTATGTGCTCGTACGAAAAGGAAAGACGTAAGAAGCAATATGGCCTTGTCTTTTTCCTTCACCTTTGCACCAACAATGTGAAGTTGGTTCAAAGGTCTATTCAAACATTCAAGTACTCCAGTAGAATTTTATCTTCCTTCATCCTCAAGCCGTAAAATTGTTGCTTATGTAGAGCCTTGTTGTGACAGACTTTGACATGTATAGTCGTATTTTTTTCCTTTATGATGTTGAAGAGAACATTGACGGCTAAATATAGCCTCATGGAACTAGTAGCCTTCATCTCCATATCCTCCCACTTGTCATCCTTCATTGTCTATGGCTTATTGGATTTTTTTCGATTTTGTGAAGGTCTTGTTAAACTAAAAGATCTCTAACCCTTCTTTGTCACAGTCCAAAGTTTTATTTGCCAAACTACTCTATCTCAAATTGTACGAGCATTGTCATAGACTTTGTCATCATTGTCAATCTTTCGAATCTTCAACCGAGGCTCTAATACCAACCGAGGTTCTGATACCACTTATTGGCAATAAAAGCGAAAATTATTCTCCAAGGTGAGTGTCGACGATGAACCAATACATGCAAGCTAAACATTGTAGTCAACTTATATAGAAAATTAAAGATCACAAATTAAATTCAAGAGAAAGGTACACAATAATTAAGTAAATAAGGCTTAATTGATAATAAAAAAATCACCGGTAGAGCGATATCACTACTAAATAAGGCTATTATAATCCCAAGTATTAAAGAAAGTACACAAAGAGAACACAAAATATCTCCAGATATTACATCCAATAAGAAATGAGAAATCCAATTTTTCTCTTTTTCAATCTCTATATTTCTTCTCTCTTTCTTTCTCTCAACCTATTTGTGTCTACTGACCACCATTCCTTGAGCATAATTTTTCTTATACACGAAAAACTTTAGGCCCCTTTATATAACTGTCATGTATCCATATATAAAATTCAATCGTATGTAGGCATGACATACATTTTCATATTTAAAACTCATTGATTAAGTAATACTAGGACTTTGCTCCAATTATATTATTATTATTATTTCTAACATGAGCCAATCCCAACATCTGGTATAAAAGAAACGTCCGTGTACGTAGTGCTACACAAGATTTTGCATAACAATAAGCAAAACTGTTTCTGAGCATGTACAAGTTGTGCGATCGCACATGGCCCAAAACATCGGAAGATACTAAATTTTTTTAATCTTCGTATATATTACTAGTATGATTTTTTTATTTTTAGATTTAGGTCTCCATACTTTTTAGGAAGTGATTTAGTTTGAGGAGTTTTGCTATGCCTACAACCAAATGCTTACAACTTTCTTACAACTGCTGTTAGTCCCGGGGCTTGATCAAAGATGAAAAACAAATGCAATCGAGATCTGAGATGTCACACAAAACTTTGCAGTGATCAAACTCAAGATCTACGATGGTACAATAAATCAAATAGCCAAATTACAATCTGAAGGAGGGAAAAAGAGAAGAGAAGGTCTCTCGTTCTTCCTTGCAAACGTGTTACAATTAGGACAGAACGAGTTACAATAAATTAGAGAGAGATGAGAAGAAGAACAATGCTGGGGTGTCAAAACACCGTTGCTCAAAGCAAGATTCGCCCCACACGATCTGCTTCCAGGAACCAGCAAGTTGAAGAACTTGTGGAACGCTCGAAGTCACCTCTGTTCAGACTCCTCGGATGGACTTGCAATGGCGGCAGCAACTCTCTCTCTCTTTCTTCTTTTCTAACTTGTAATTTTCGTTCTTCTCACAAAGGAGGCCAGAAAAGAGTATTTATAGAGAGAGGGTGGAAACCCTAACTGCCTCTTCAGTTATGGAAAGATTGAATCAAATCACAAAAAGATAGCAACGAATTAATTCTAATCCCACAAAGATAGGAACTGAATTAATTCAAATCCCACAAATATAGTAACGAAATTAATTCAAATCCCACAAAGATAGAATCTGAATTAATTGCATTGATTCACCCTTTCCATAACCGATTTGAAATCTGCACAGTCAGCGTAGCCCTCCATGCGACAGCAGCAGCAGCAGCCTGGCCGCATGGACCGCTTGGGCCACATGGACCGTATATGCCGCATGAGCCGCATGAGCCGCATGGACCGCATGAACCGCGTGGACCGCATGAGCCGCATGGACCGCATGGACCGCATGAGCCGCATGAGCCGCATGGACCTCATGGACCGCATGAGCCGCATGGCCGCATGAACCGCATGGCCGCATGAGCCGCATGAGGCCGTATATGAGCCGCATGCCGCATAAGACCGCATGGCCGCATATGAGCCGCATAAAGACCGCATGACTGCTGACGTGCTAAGTGCAAAGTGCGCCAACAAAATGCCACATTACGCCTCATGAGCCCATGAGCCCGAGTCCGAGTCCGAGTCGCTAACCCCCTTTGGGGCTTAGCTCCAAGTGGAATTAATCCAAGAGAATGACAAAAGCATTAATGCTTAATCCTTGGAGCCTTATTCTTACCTCCTAGTAAAATCACCCACATGGTTCCCTCCTTAGGGTCACCACCCCATGTGCATCTCTCAACAACACACCCAAGTATATATGTTGAGATAACTCATGGTGCTTTTCCAATGTGGGACTAAAATTTTACAAGGCATGTTGAGAGCAAGCTCTCTCCATGTAAATAAAGCACCAACAATCCCCCACATATCATAACATATATATGTGTCCAGGGTTGAGCGTTCCCCACAGTAACTGTCCATTTTGCATTAGGATAGATGTCGCTGACGACTTGAATCTTTCCGCATGGGTTAAATAACAACGTGATACAAGAATGGACTATGCCTTGAATTCTGTACCACAATTGTAATTCTTCCCACTCACAAAGTGTAGTTACGTGTGCTTCTGGCTGCACATTAAAGGCCCTGTGCCAGCCTGGTTTCAGTGTATAATTTTGGGCGTCTACAAGTTTACCCTCAAGAGACGGCATGATATCTCTTTTCATACACTATAGGTGAGTTCTTTATTAAAGAGATATGGCATGAAACCTTGTGCTTCCTTGCGGTGCTACACCGCGATGACATGGCCTGAAGCCGAGGCATTACCCCTACTTGGGAACCTCATCGTAGTGTCATACTACTGTAGCATGAGGTCACAAGCCTCTTTGTAGTGCCAAACTACCCAGCATGAAGCCTAAGGCTTCCTTGCGGTGTTACGCCGCAACGACATGGCTTGCAATGCCGAGGCTTTATCCCTACCTGGGTACCTCATCGTGGTGTCGTGCCACTGTAACATGGGTCCATCCTCCCCTTTGTAGTGCTGTCTACAACTCTTTAATTACGTCATACAGCATTAGGCTACCTGCCTATTTGCGGTGCTACGCCGCTATGACTTGGCTTGCAAAGCCGAGGCATTACCCCTACCTGGAAACCTCATGGTGGAGTCATCCCACTGTAGCATGGAGTTTCACTCCTTGTAGTGCTGCTCTACCGTGCTTCCTGTAAAGCACACCAGACATTCACTCTGCCTGAGAACTCATTAAGGCGTTTAAGCCAACCTTCCACAGGATCTGTTTTTCCGCAGAAAAATACATAGTAGACAACAGTGGTTATGGGTCCGTATCCCTTCCATGTTCCATAGAACAAGTACCCACCGTTATCTGATAGTTTTCCAGTCAGTGATCCTCCTTTGAACCCAAAGTTAGATGCCTAGAAGATTTTTCTTCGAACTAATAGCATAAAACTTTATGGTAGGATTACAAAGACACACTATCAGAATGCCTTCAAGCCCATTTTACAAGCTGTGTCTTCGACCAGCTGGCGCTTGAGGCCCTTTGTGAACGGATCTGCCAGGTTCTCCTGACTCCGAACATCAACCACTGCAATTACACCTCTTTTGATAAGATCGTGTACTGCCCTGTGCTTCAACCGCACAGTCCTCTTCTTTCCGTTGAAGAGGTCATTTGATGCCACCGCCGCAGTCGCCTGGTTGTCATAGTATATCGGTATTGCCGGTATCTGAGCCCCAACTACTGGAAGATCATACATGAGCTCCCGAAGCCATTCTGCTTCATCTGCTGCGGTTTCAAGTGCATAGAATTCAGATTCCATGGAGGAACGAGAGAGTATTGTCTGCTTCTTCGACTTCCACGATATAGCAGCTCCACCCAAGGAAAAAACATATCCACCTGTGGATCTCTCGCTTTCCACTTCTGAACACCAGCTAGCATCACTGAAGCCTTCCACTACTGTCGGATATCCGTTGTAGTGCAGTGCATATGTCTGAGTCTTCTTGAGATATCTCATTACTCGCTTCACAGCTTTCCAGTGCTCAATCCCTGGGTTGCTTGTGAACCGACTCAGCATTCCCACGGCGAAAGCTATGTCAGGCCTTGTGGCAGTAGTTGCGTACATCAAACTTCCGATAACGCTAGAATACTCCAGCTGTCTGACGCTTTCCCTCGAGTTTGGCTTCAGCTTCTGATCACACCTGTATGGCGTATCGATCGCTGGAAGATCCTTATACCCATAGCGTGTGAGCAACTTCTCAATATAGTGAGATTGTGACAGCGCTACTCCAGTGTCTGTCCGGATAATCTTTATGCCCAAGATGACATCTGCATCCCCCAAGTCCTTCATACTGAACTTGGTTGAGAGGAACTTCTTTGTCTCTGTGACACAGCCTATATCCGTACCTAGGATTAGCATGTCGTCCACGTACAGACAAACGATGACTCCTCTTCCATCAGCGAACTTTGTGTAAACACATTTGTCCGTCTCGTTGACTCTGTAGCCGTTTGACCTAATAACTTTGTCAAACTTCTCATTCCACATCTTGGGAGCTTGCTTCAAACCATATAATGATTTCACCAACTTGCAGACTTTGTCTTCAAGACCTTTGACGACAAATCCATCTGGCTGTTGCATGTAAATCTCTTCGGTCAGCTCCCCATTCAGGAATGCTGTCTTTACATCCATCTGATGTATCACTAACTTATGTATAGCTGCTAGAGCGATTAACATCCTGATGGTGGTCATCCGAGCTACTCGAGCGTACGTGTCGAAGTAGTCTATCCCCTGTTTCTGAGAAAATCCCTTGGCGACCAGCCTGGCCTTGAACTTGTCAATAATTCCATCTGCCTTCATCTTCTTCTTGAAGATCCATTTACATCCAATAGGCTTTTCTCCTTCAGGTAGATCTACCAACACCCATGTGTTATTGGAGGTGATAGAGTCAAACTCGTCATTCACTGCCTCCTTCCAGAAGATAGCATCTCTGGTCTTCATCGCCTCATCATAGGTAAGCGGATCTGCTTCCACATGATAGGTGACAAAGTCATCTCCGAAATCTTTCGGTCTTCTCGCTCGCTTAGCTGACGGCTTGGCGATTTCTGGTGCAAGAGTTGTTTCATCAACAACAGCTTCTTCTTGGACTACTGGCTCGTATGAGATTTCAGTCTCATTAGTACCTACATCATTTTCCGGAATGTCCGAAAGAACAATGTTTTTGTCTTTTGCGAACTTGTCTTCAAAGTATTCAGCATCGCGAGATTCGATAATATGATTTGATTCAATATCAAGAAATCTTCGAGCATCACTCTTCTCGGCATACCCCAAGAAGATAGCCTTCGTAGTCCTTGTCCCCAGCTTCTGAATCTTCAGATCTGGAAGCTTCACATACGCCAGACACCCCCACACTCGAATGACATTCAAGTTGGGTCTGACTTTGAACCAGAGTTCATGAGGAGTTACGTCCGAAGTTGCATATGGCACTCTATTCAGAATGAAAGTGGCCGTTAATGCAGCTTCTCCCCAGTAGCATTTTGGAAGACCTGCAGTGAGCAGCATGGAATTCATCATTTCTGTTAATGTCCGGTTCTTCCTCTCTGCTACTCCGTTGGATTGAGGAGAATATGGAGCAGTAGTCTCGCATATGATTCCATGTTCTTTGCAGAACGATGCGAATTCATGAGACCTGTACTCCCCACCTCGATCACTTCTCAGCCTCTTGAGTTGTTGTCCAGTCTGCCGTTCAGCCTCGACCCTGAACTCTCTGAACTTCTCGAAAGCTTCGTCTTTGGACTTGAGCAAGTAGACGAACGCGTATTTTGAGAAGTCGTCGATGAAGGTTATGAAATACTTCATCCCGGCCTTCGTGGAGAAATGTTTGAAGTCACAGATATCGGAGTGCACCAACTCCAGAAGATCTGTGCTTCTATTGACCCGATGAAAGGGTTTCCTTGTGATCTTCGTCTGAGCACACACCTCACACTTCTCCACCTTACCCCCACATTTGGAGATAAGTCCTAGACTAGACATTTTGTTAATTCTCTTACAATGAACATGTCCTAGTCTATTATGCCACAACTCAAGAGAATAATCAGAAAATACAACTGCATTAATGTCTTCAAACTGGTTAACAAGCTGAATTTTAAACATGCCTTCGGTTTGATAAGCCTTTCCGAAGTATGTTCCTTTCTTGGACATCACCATCTGACCAGCATTGATGTCCATCCTCAAGCCTGCGTTGCAGAGCAGGCTCCCAGAGATCAGGTTCTTGGCAATCGCCGGAACATGCTTCACACCTTGAAGCGTCAGAGTGTTCCCAGAAGTGAGTTTCCGTTCCACGGTCCCGATCTCCAGAACTTCAGCTTGGGCCTGGTTCGCCATGACAACCTTCTCAGATATCGGCTGGTACATGACGAACCATTCCTTGCCTGAACAGACATGGCAAGTCGCACCAGTGTCTATCCACCAGTCAGAGTCAACCCCCACAGTTGTAACCTGTCCGATCATAGCAACAACGTTAGAAACCAATGAAACCTTATTAGGCTCACCTTTCTCTGATTGTTTAGGCTTAGATCTGCATTCACTCTTGTAGTGGCCTTTCTTGCCACAATTGTAACAAGTCACGTGGGACTTAGTCTTCTGTTGCTTGAAAGAAGGACCCTTCACTTTTAGATTAGCGAAGTCCTTCTTCTTGGAATGAGAAGCCGCCTGCTTCCCCTTGGAATCTCTCGTCTGCACAAGATTGGCTTTAGCCAACTGTTTGGACAGAGTGTCCACCTTCTGTTGAGAACGCATCTCGTCCTCAACATGGATCTCTTGAAGTAGATCTCCCAAGCTAATGTCTAGCTTCTTTCTGTGCATCCTTGCATAGAAGGTACTCCATCCTGCAGGAAGTTTTGAGACGATCCCTCCGACGACAAACTTGTCGGAAAGGGGCATCTCTTCGTCTTCCAGTTTCTGACGCAGCTTCAGAAATTCCTTCACCTGTGGCAGCATGGACTTTTCGTCCTCAAAGAGCAATTTGTGATATTTTTCAACCACAAACATTTTGCTCCTGTTCTTGTCTTCTTCATACAGATTTTCCACAGACTCCCATATGTCTCTGGCAAGTTCCTTCTTTGAGTAGGATTCTGCCAGGGAGTCCTCCATTGCATTCAGGATGAGAAGCCTGCAGATGCTATTTTTCCTTCTCCACTTGGCCTGGAGTTTGGTAGCCGCGTTGATGGCGGCAGTAGATCCAGTGTCTGGAACAGAGGGTTCTTCCTCCAACAGAACATGATCAACGTCTTTTAGTTGAAGAGTTAGGTACACCTTTCTCTTCCAGACTTGATAGTGCTCTCCATCGAACTTTTCCAACTTGCAGAAGTCCGATTGGAGGAGCGAAGCATTAATGTTTTCCATCTATACGGATCTTGCTTTGAGATTGTCAGTCCCGGGGCTTGATCAAAGATGAAAAACAAATGCAATCGAGATCTGAGATGTCACACAAAACTTTGCAGTGATCAAACTCAAGATCTACGATGGTACAATAAATCAAATAGCTAAATTACAATCTGAAGGAGGGAAAAAGAGAAGAGAAGGTCTCTCGTTCTTCCTTGCAAACGTGTTGCAATTGGGACAGAACGAGTTACAATAAAATTAGAGAGAGATGAGAAGAAGAACAATGCTGGGGTGTCAAAACACCGTTGCTCAAAGCAAGATTCGCCCCACACGATCTGCTTCCAGGAACCAGCAAGTTGAAGAACTTGTGGAACGCTCGAAGTCACCTCTGTTCAGACTCCTCGGATGGACTTGCAATGGCGGGCAGCAACTCTCTCTCTCTCTTTCTCCTTTTCTAACTTGTAATTTTCGCATATGAGCCGCATAAAGACCGCATGACTGCTGACGTGCTAAGTGCAAAGTGCGCCAACAAAACGCCACATTACGCCTCATGAGCCCGAGTCCGAGTCCGAGTCCGAGTCGCTAAGCCCCTTTGGGGCTTAGCTCCAAGTGGAATTAATCCAAGAGAATGACAAAAGCATTAATGCTTAATCCTTGGAGCCTTATTCTTACCTCCTAGTAAAATCACCCACATGGTTCCCTCCTTAGGGTCACCACCCCATGTGCATCTCTCAACAACACACCCAAGTATATATGTTGAGATAACTCATGGTGCTTTTCCAATGTGGGACTAAAATTTTACAAGGCATGTTGAGAGCAAGCTCTCTCCATGTAAATAAAGCACCAACAACTGCCACGTGTCGGACTTCGATTGGAGGAATGAGGAAGTGGTGGGGTCAGATGGATCCCATGTAGCATCGGGGTGAGAGGGGAGGTGGGACCTGATGGAATCTATGTATAAGAGATGTGAGAGAGAGATTGTAAGAATGTTGTAAGTATTTGGTAAGACTTAGCATTTTTCTAGTTTGAGGTCAAATAACACCATTTTCTTTCTATGACAAGTACCTGACATTTGGCTTGTGTCAAATATTTAGGCTTTTAAAACGAACTAATGACAACATCATGTAGTATAATATAATACTCAAAAAAAATTAAAACCACCAAATTGGAAATTGGTATGTGGATGTGTAGTGGCTCTGTTGTACAAGACTGTTTGATGGATATATTTGACCTACCAAGATTCATTGAGTTCAGCAAATGCCAAGGTGGAGTGCTGTCATAACTTGGACTTAGGAGTCCGCTACTACTCTACATATTTGACACCAAACTATAGCACAAAAAATAGGCTACTTAATTAGTTCCTTGTAATTCATCAGGACTGGTCAAGACTTTGAATAAAACTTCAAATGTGCCCTCAATTCAGACTTTTAATTATTAAAATACGAATTTTATAAATTGATTATTTTATTTTATACTTGAGGCCTTGCTGAAACTTTGTCAAAAACAATTCATTAGGACAAAATTCCAGGCAAAAAAGAAGAAAAGAGTACCTCATGTCTAAAATATT
This sequence comes from Iris pallida, assembly GCA_029216955.1. NCBI lineage: Eukaryota > Viridiplantae > Streptophyta > Magnoliopsida > Asparagales > Iridaceae > Iris > Iris pallida. The sequence goes on from JANAVB010015600.1 coordinate 11,927,132, forward strand.
ACACAATTTAATAAGAAAAATAAATCATATATTTTTAACTTGTAAATGGATGATTATTTTTAAATTCTAGACTACTAGATTATAAATTTTTTTAGTACAAGATTATTAATATAATTATATTTAAACTAATTTGTTTGGATCTCCTGGTCCGTTGGTGGATGGTCGCCCTAGTTGACCGTTCCTGTAATTCACCCATGTGTTTCCATCGGTTCTATATACAAGCATCTTGTTTTATATATTACTAGAAGTCATTAATGTGAGTTGTACATATCTGTCATCTTTCTTTTTCTTTTTTTTTGCTTTTTAAATGTGTACTTACATGATAATTTTATTTTGAAATAGTTTAAAATGTTTTAAAGTAATTTATTTTTAAAAAGATAGATATTTATTGTAGATGGAAGTGTTTGAGTATCAGTGTTTTAATAATTATGTTAGTTTGGGAGGCATATAATTTACATATTTATCTCTAGTTAATTTTAATATATTTTAATATATATAAGATTAGAGAATGATATTTTGGGAACATGGAAATTCTCCGATGCATATCATATATTTATGCATGCAGAGTTGATTGCGGGGAGACACACGATTAACTGAACTCGCACGTGCTGGTTAAAGGAGAATATATATATATATATATATATATATATATTTCCATCAAAAATCATCTTTATTCATCTATCAAAAGTGCTGATTACATGTTAACACTAAGCTAGTGTTTACACTTCACAGTTGCCTTCCCTATTTGCCTGTAAACCTCTGCAATAAGCTTATCTGTCGAGTACACATAGTTTTCATATCGCCATTTGTTTTGATTTTTTCATAACACCCAAAGTACTTGCCGCAGCTGCAATCTCCTTCTTGTGTTTGTTCTTCTTCCTCCACCAGTCTCGCAGACGATCTAGTAGGCTTCGTCCTCCACCTCGAACCTGATAAGTAGATTGAACAGCTTTCCATACGCCAGTAGCCATGTCTACCTCGTGAAGTAAATGTTCCAATGATTCTGTAGAGCTATTGACACAGCAATGACACTTCGAAGCTAGACTATATATATATATATATATATATATATATATATATATATATATATATATATATATATATATTGAAGCAATGGGTAATTGTGGCGAACTCGCCTCCACTGGGCTCGAACTCTTGGGCCGCATGCATCTCTCTTAGCCACTAGACTAGAGGTTATATATATATATATATATATATATATATATATATATATATATATATATATATATATATATATATATATATATATATATATATATATATATAGGAAGCGGATCAAAAGCCACCTTTAGAAAATCTCCTAAAAACCTCCCTCACTCTAATCCGTAATTTAATGTTAATATTAATGTTAATGTTAATATTAATGTTAATATTAACATTAAATACTAAAATTAACATTAAACTTAACATTAAAATTAATATTAACATTAACATTAATATTAACATTAACATTAATAAAAAAATTAATATTAACATTAACATTAATATTAACATTAATATTAACATTAACATTAATATTAACATTAATATTACGAATTAGAGTGAGGGGGATTTTAGAAAATTTTCTAAGGGGGCTTTTGATCCGCTCCCATATATATATATATATATATATATATATATATATATATATATATATATATATATATGAAGAACGAACATATATCCTATAGGAGAAGGAATATGTATCTGTATAGGAGAAGAAAACTAATCCTAAATCTAATTATCTTAACAAGCTTTATATCTTAACAAGTTTTAAATTTTGAGCATGGCTATTATTGTCCAAAAAAAATTTAGTGTATCAAGTTGAAAAAAAAAAGGTTCATGTATCAAGTTAAAAAACCAAAATAATTGAGGGAAGCCTATAAATTTTTTTATTATAAAACATGAATGATGGGTATGAAAAAAAGAAGAAGAAGAAGAAGTATAAGTCGATAGTCTAAACTCTTCAATTGGACATGTCAGGACTTAAACTCTAAACTAATATAAAATTCAGGATCTAAACACTAATTAGCCCTAAAAATTAGTTAGGCTCTCTAGATCATAACCATATACTCCAAGGGTTGTTTGTTTATGTAAAGTTTTTGAAAAAAAATTCGAAAATTGATATTTGCGTACGCATTGCTGTGAAGTCGATGAAGTAAAAAAATTTCGTTTGGGTGCTTTGAAAAAGTAAATGTTAGAAGTATAAAATTTTAAAGTTTGGTGTTTGGATGGCTGTCGAAGTTAGTGAAACAGTGTAACTTTTTGTAGTTATTAGAATTTCGAAAGTGTTAAAGTAAAAAGGTAGTGGAAATCAAGCTAAATGCGCAAAGTGGGAATGGAGATTTTTCACTTCGGTACTTGACTTCGTTGGAAAAAAAAAATTTGAATTCAAAATTTTGATTTATGGCAAACAAAATTTATTGTTTATGTCAATTTATAGTAACTCTTATCTGCAAATTTTCCAACCAAACAAGTGAAGTTGTTCCAATTTCAAATTTGGGCTACTTCGTGCCCCCAAATCTGCGAAGCAAACAGCCTCATGGTGTGCGCTGTGCCGGGCTGCGCCGACCCGGGCCCAGGTCAAACCGGGTTTTACCGGACTCGGTCCAGGCCGGACTCAGACCGGTCGTACGAGCAGGCCGGGCTGGACTAACCTGGAGTGGAGGAAGCTGGACCCAGTCCAGACCCGGAGCCCAGTTTAGTTGGGCCAGTTCACTGCTGGACTGGACCAGCCCGACTTATGTAAGAACGGTGATGAAATTTTACCAAAAAGAGAAAAGAAGGCGTTTATAAATGTATTTCTTTTTCTTTCACATAGTGTCGACTTCCCATCGCTTAAATCCGTTTCCAAATTCGATTTAACAAACAACCACTAAACAAAGAAAAATATTATTCTTTTATTTTTGTTATACTTATTAAAATTTGATATACTTAGATCTCATATAAATATATTGCAAGATATAGCCTTTTATGTATTTCTTCTACTTTTTCTTTCACATAATGTCGACTTCCTGTCACTAAATTATTATAATTTAATTTCTAGTTAACAAGTAGTACATGATAAGAAAATGTTAGCTTTTCCTAATTCCACGTGCCCCACCTAACAAGTGCATGGTTTGAACTAGAATGATCACATTTGCTGGGCAACCTATCATATTTGTTGGCTTAAGAAAGCTGACTAATTTAATAGACAATAACTTTTCTTGTCGTAGAGATTGTGGGCATTTGTATAATTGTATGAAAGAATATATGTTAGCCTACAAAAGAAGCTTCTTAAAAATCTATAGGTGACTGTGACATATAATAAAATTATTATTCTAAGTACATGTGGGAGCGAATGTTCATCCATCTTCTAGATGACAGTGATCAATTCCTCCTCTTTTTCTATCAAATAGTTCCGCCCATGTTTCTTTGATCTTTCCTAGACTTTTCTTCTTTTCCATTGCAGTAATAACAATACAAATGTTATGTTATGTTTTAATCTACAGAGGGAGCTGAGATTAGACTTAGAGCATCTCCAACGCTATTGTAGCTTTCGGAAAAATGGCTGCCACATAATAATCACAAGACTTCTTTGCAAAAAAATTTCTCCAATGCAAATGTGAAAGAAGATGGAGAGTTGAGGTGGCAGTGACATGGCAAGCAAAATGTGAAGTCTGTTGTCTAGATCTCGACAACAGACTACACAATGTTTTGTTTCCACGTCATCACAGTCCCAGCCATCATATCCCATCCATCGGAGAACAACAGCGTTGCCACATCTCCTCCGGTCGGATTAGTTGCAGACTTCTCGTCGCTGTCGCCGTCGACCGCCGCCGTCGTCTCCTTCTGCCACCGCCGTCTTCATCAGCTTTTCGCCGTCGTCGTTATCGCCGTCTCCTTCCACTTTCTCGTCTATGGCGGCTGCCTCTTCCGTCGTCGTCGTCGTTGTCGTCGTCGACTTCAGCCTCGTCCCGCTCAAATGGGGTGCTCGACTTCAGACTCGTCCCGCTCGAACGGGTTCACGACTGCGGGGCTCGAGTCCTACTTGGAGGACGATGACGACGGCGAGGTGAAGATGACCTTTTCCTTCTTCAAGCTGCTCCGTCGACGCCATTAATGGCGGAAAGGAAAAATGGAACACAGGAGCGGGAGAGGTAGAGGGAGAGGGGGAGAGAGTAAATAAATGGAAAAAAAGTAACATGTGAAGAGATGTGGCTCTGCATTGGAGACGGTAAAGAAAAGACGTTGTCGTTTGGGTACTGTGAAATGCCACCTAAACTAGACAATGTCGTGTTGCATAAGCCACATAGGAAAAAATGGTTGCTACAAGACAATAGCGTTGGAGATGCTCTTAGATAAAGGTTCAGACTTTTGAAATGTGGCTTCCAGTTTGGATTCGAGGTGTATAGATACGTGGTAGAGCGTCGACGAGAGTTGCGATAAAGACGACGAAAAATCAATAGCTCAACCGGAATTCAAACAGAGTCAAAACGGCAGCAGCGGGTACACTACGGTATATCGAAGATATACCGAATTTTGAGAGTTCAATTCTGGAACATGTTCTGAGGGCCAGACGATACTTCGCGATACACCGTCTGACAGAATTTGGTTCAGACGTGGGCCCAAGTTAGCATATATTTTGATCGTGAGGTTTAATATACAAGGTCACAATTATTGTTGAACTAATTAAAAAAAATTAATCCTAGAGTAGGGTTTCCTAAGGAGATTAAGGGCTTGCTCAGAGCAAGAAGAGAGACTTAGGAAGACAAGTCCACAGAAATCTAATATAAAGTTCATACTTTGCTCTCAGGGTTCGTTTTTCGAGATAGTTTAAAGGAAAGATCTGTTCGAAGAGTCGTTTTTTTTTCGTTCAGGGGGATCATCTATTGGTGAGTGATTTCATTGTGTATCTTCTTCTTATTCTTTCTTGAGATTGGTGAGGGTTTGTGAAACCCGCTTTCTGGATTTAGACTAATTATTGGATATTTATATTAATTAGGATTTTTAGTTTAGATTAGGTTATTATTATTTTATTATAATTATTATTGTTATTATTATAGTCGGATCAGGAAAACATTATTTTAAAAATTAATTATTGGATTTTTGATTATGGCTTGTCCCGATCCCGTGCCCGGAGTCCGACCCCGAACTCGAACCCGACTTCCATTTCCTGAACCCAATTTCGTTTCCAGTCCCGAATCCATCTTTAAAATCCTTTAACTAATATTAGCCTTGATATTTATGTATAATTCTATTTTTGGTTATTAATTAATAATAAAAAAATCCATATTCCTAATCTAACCCCGACCCAGCACTTCCCCTCTCCCCACGTTCTCCTACAATCCCCCCTCTCCACACTACTCCCCATTTCCTCCCACAACTCTTTTCATAAACCACTCCTCACCATTTCCTCCTTCACCAACCCTCCTCTTCCCACTCCCCTTCAAACACCGCAGCCGACCCTCTCGCCGGCGCTGACCCGCGTGCCCCTCGGCCAGCCCGCGACCGCCTTCACGGTCAACCCCCTGACCACGCGCCCCTTCGCGCGACCACGCCCTCCCCGGCGGCCCCGTCCAGCCCGAGCCCCGCTGGCCACCGTGCCCTAGCCGCCCGCGGAGCCAGCGCCTCCGCCCTGCCATCTCCAGCGCCCCGGCTACCCCTGTGGCCACCCGCTCCAGCGCAACTCCGGTGCTCCCCCGGCCCACTTTCGACCGCACCCAGCCCTGATCCCGCGAGCAGGAGCCCCGCTCGGCCCGCTTCCGACCGCGCCCAGCCCCGATCCCGCGAGCAGGAGCCCCGCCCGGCCGTTGTCCGCCCAGCGCGCGTCCACACGTCTCTGGGCCGTCTGTCCCCGTCTGGTTGCCTTTCCGTAGACTGGCTTTGCCGCTGTATCGTACCGATCTGTTGTCCGGTGGCTTTCCGTGCGTCCCGACCCCCTGTCCCGCGAGTTGGCCGCTGTCCGGACGCTATTTCGGTTTTCTCGAGTTTTTCCTGCGACCTTCCGGTGACCCGCGGGTTTTCCGATCCGCTTCTCGGCCGTAGCCGCCGCCTCTCGGCCACCCCGAGCTCCGTCCGTTGTTCTCGTGCCCCGATCCGATGTTCGCAGCATCTCGTGGGTCCAGATCCGCTGTTCCCGTGGCCGATCTTTGCTGTTCGCATATTTTGGAGTTTTTCCGAGTCCGCAAAATTTATTTTTCTCCTATTTATATCTGAGAGCTCTAGCCGAGCACCCGAGGTATAATCCTGTGTCCCTCCCGTAGTTAGTCGATGATGACGCGGTCCCGGTTCCATTTCGGGATTCGATATTTTGATATATTGTTGCTTTTGGGTGATACGTAGAGTATCGGTTACGTCGCGGCATATTTCTATTCGGATATGTTGTGTTGTGTTCATTTTGGGTTGGATATTCATTTTTGGGTTGGAAATGTTTGATCCCTGGTTTGGGATATTTAATTGTGTTGTGGTTAGCATCCTCCCAGGATTGGGTTGTCCCAATTACAGAGGAGATGCTGCCCAAATTTTCAGAAAATATTTTTAAAAAGGGATTTCCTTATAAAATTGGCAATTTGAATAAACCTATTTTCCAAAAAAAACCGGTCTTTGCAAAATGATTTATAGATTGGATTTTGTCGGTTTTTGGATTTTATGGATTTTGTATCATCAGTTAGGCGACGACCATAACGGTCGAATGAGCCTCGGCGAAACGCAAACGCTATAGGATTTCCTGTTCGTTGAGGCGTTAGCCAGCAACATGAGATTGCACGACCAAGTCTGAGACTTTTTAATTTTTATATTAATTATAATTTATTTTAGAACTGGTACTGCTTTTAATATTTATGGTGGAGGGCCTCGGCCTACTGTTTGGACCGTTCACGACACTCAGAGCTCGCCTTAGGATTAATTAATGTAAATAATTTGTAAAGGGCATAAGTCCAGTTTTTTCTTTATTTTTCTGTGACCATGTATTGTGTAGCGTAGCTTTTCCTTATTTTTCTGGAATATTGATTTCGCCGTTAAACGCGTAGAATATAAAATGGATATATATATTTTATAAAAAAAATTAATAAGTTTTCTCACAATAAATAATCTGGTAATTTAGCAATTCACATGTTTTCTAATTTAAAAAATAGCCTAGTTTTATATATATATATATTTAAAATACAAAGTTTTGCAAAATTAACCGATAATTGCTATTTTTTAATTAATCAGTAACCGACTTATTCAATTAAAATGATAACGAACATAGATTGCGACGCTAGCCATTTTTCGATAGATTAATTAATAACTTAAAATCTGACTAGGGTCTACTTCTAGAGATTGTAACTAGCACACCTAAAATAGTTTCATTATGGTTCTAAGTCAAGGTTCTCAATTGTAGGATCTCGGAGACATACTTGATTTCCTCCTCAGTACCGACATTCTCGATCCAGTCAATCAACAGAGGCAAGTTACGGTTATATTTTCTTGCATTTTATTTAGTAATTGTCAAGTTGCATGTTTAAACCACATTGCTACACGGAACCCTCTCCTAGGGTTCAAATATTGATTGATATTGATTGTGGGAATTGGGAGAATAGTGTAGCATTTATGACTAATACCCCTCATATATGCATGATTGTGCGAGCCTACCCCTCTTACACACGGGGATAAGCCGTATCGCGTCACTAGGATGCTATTGTACAACCCAAGCCGGTCATAGACGTTTACACATTCAAATCCATTGTTTTAAATTGCTGGAAAATATTGTTTCAACTGTTTAGCCTGCACTTTTCATTATTATTTGAAATGTGAAATACATATTCGTACTTGCTCCCTCCTGACTGGAGACCAACATTTTTAGGTGACATTGAGGATGCTGAGCTATTGTATAATAGCAGCTATGACCCGGTATTGTACCATGTGGTGTTGTCAGAGTCCCCCTTGGAGGACGCAGAACCTGAGGCCGATAAGTCGACCGCCTAGCTAGTTATTTTCCATTTTTCTAGTTTTATTGTTTTGGAGTTTGTTAATTTGAATTCAGTACTTTATTTCAGTTCTTCCTTTTCCACTTATACTTTTCAATTGTTGAATAAAAAAAGTTTTAAAATTTCAGTAGATTCGAGTTGTGACAAATGTATAGATGTTGTTGTGAATGCCTACATATAGAACAGCTTACTGCCGCCGTCTCACAACGGTGCAGGCTGGACATGATCCGATTCGATCCAATAATTTGGGATCAGGTCGTGACATGTTTTTAGTGGTGGCCCATGCAGGTCAATCAACAACTTAAGTGAACATACCTAGAAACAATTAGAACACTAGAACATTAATTTGTCACAACATAGGACCAAAATATATTATAAATAAATATTTTTGTTTGTTATAGACTGTTAGGCTACCTTGCTTATGTTTTGCATCCTAAACCTTATCCAGCATAGGTCGATTGTATGGTGGTCTATTTTACTATCTACTTTAGTTTCTAGATTTTATATATCTTTTAGTGTCCCTTGGCTTTCAGAGGTTATCTTCCTCCATATCCTTATCATACTCCAGCATTCCTTAGCATCCATACTCTTTTGTTATTTATGGATTAGGATTAGATTTTTCCCAATCTCCTTCTTCAACAAACCTATTTTAAAATTTTTAATTAGTTGATCAAATCATACTTCTCTATCTTTATTTAGAATCTAGATCTATTTCACTATTTAGAGTTTCAAATTCTCCTTTAGCAAACTTGGTAAACTTTTATCTATCCAGAGTATTTTTACGAGTAGTGAATCCAACCATTTGTCTTGATATTATTTTCAATTGACTTTCTTGGGACCAATCCCGAACCAAATTCTTCTGGAACCATAAAGCTCCAAGGTTAATTATTACCAAAAGAATTGGTTCAACTTAGCTTGTTCACGAATCTTCCAAGGGGATTATTTTCCAAAAAATAATTCCAATATTGATTGATATTTTCTAGGTTATTCTAAGACCAAGAATATTTTCATTTGTTGACTTCCTCCACTCAACCTGAAACCTTACTCTCTCTAAGAACTTCTTGATCAGTTCAAGGCCTAGAAAGCTTCCAAAACTCAAGACTTGAGTATCATGAAGCAGGAACGGTCAGAGAATTGATTCTATTATATTATTGAATTTTTCTTTAGTCATTAAAAAATTTTTTGAATTGTTGAATTATTTCTTTGAAATTTCCATGGACAAAGTTAAGAAAATATTTAGTGACCTAATATGGCTTCGCACATATGCGTCGCAACCATCTATTTGAATTATAGAAACTGCGAGTATACTGCAGCCAGTTGCGCACTGGCGGGACATAGACTCTAAGTTGAAGTGATTCAGGTGTTGATAGGTTTTTGGATATTATTGAGACTACGTCCTAAATGCATAAATTCGTCTCCTATGTTGTTCAGCCAGGAAATGGATAAAGTTGATAGACTACTCGAAAACCTATTACTATTCAAATTATGGAGCCAAAATTTTACTGCAGTCAGGTGCATTCTGGCGAGGCATGCATTTGAGGCAAAGTGACTTCGGATATATTTGGATTTTCGAATATTATTAAGACTATATCCATAATATGGTTGTCTTTTCTGTACCATCAAATTATTCTGACTGTTGTCCGATTAGAGGATTTGTATTTCTAGCGGCTTTCCATTTTCAGACATCTCTTATCACAACTAGAAAGAATCGTTTTCCTATGAAATTCTACTTGATTTTTCCTAGAACTTATTAGGACCATATCAATCTGTATTGCCTCAATTCCTTCCAAGGTTCATTTTTAGTATGTTGCATATATTTTGTGGATAGTTATATTTTTTGCTGCTATATTATAAAGCAGATTGATAGTTATATGCGAAAAAAACCTAGATAGTTACCCACCAACCTTATTATATTATTCTGGTAAGAGCATCCTTAGAGGATCGGTATTCTTCTAATGAGATTAGATAGCTAAAGGGTAGAGAAGGTAGAAGAATACCTTGAGTAAGCTAGCCTTGAGGGAGTGGTATATCTAGCTTGTGACTTATTTGGAATAGAATTGTTAGTAGTGTTCGCTAGTGTCTAAACCTCATTCAAAAAATGATGGTATTTGACGATTTTGAGTTTTATGCTTAAATGAAGAGTTTTTGAAAATAAAGGAAGACGTAGGTAGAGTTAGCGAGGAAAGTATAAGATTTGGTAAGATTCTCCCATGGAGGAAGTGAATCTGGATAATATATAAACATGTGAATATAATGATCAAGTAAAGGAACACTTGACGAGGATCAACTTTTATGATTAGATGACTATTATACCTAGAAGGGACGGATATAGCCATGGAAGGAATAACACGAGCAATGGAATGATAGGTTCTAGAGAAGAAATAAGCAGAGAGGAATTGAGATAAGACCATTGGCATACAACTTTAGAAAGGAGCAATTGAATTTGCAATTTCTACCAAACATTGGAGGCTCATATTGGTTATGGTAAGAACGATTGGGATTCTGTGGTATTTTGCTAATGCGTTTGGATGAGAACGATTGATAGGTGCATAGTTAAAGATTAAAATTGATTAATGATTGTAATTCTGTCAAATGATTTCAAGAATTAAAAATTCTCGAATATAGGTCATGGATCAACTTAAAAAATTTTCTAAGGATTTACTATGGCAAGTGAAAAACGTAATTTTGATGTAGTCAGTTTTGGAAGAATGGCTGACAATTGGAAGTTGATGTCTGTAAAATATTTTGATCAAGAGGCATACTTGAAATTGAAATACATTTGGCATATGAGTTACATACAACGACGGAAGAAAATTTTGATTTAGGTGATTTATGATTCCAAATAGAGTAGTTCTAATACCTTGGCGGCTGCCTTAGTTTTCTGTAGATACTTAGAGTTCAACTAGTTTAGCAAGTTAGAAATTGAATTTTTGCATGGGGTATTTGTAGTGCCCCGTCCCGCAAAGTCAATCGGAGGAATCGAAACGCCGACGGTGTTGGAACTTAGCCTTGCAATAGCTGCTCGAAGGCTCGCTCGTCCGAGGCGACTCCTCGCACAGGTGGGGTAGTTTCGGTGAACTTACCTCATCTTAGCCTTCACATAATAACTCGCAATGTTTTCAACTTGCACAAGTAGGCTAATCTAAAAGCTACGAACGCACATAGCTAAGGGAATAAATCCCGACCCGTCGAAATGTCTTAGAACATGGAAAATGGTCCCACGGTCTGCATAGAAGTCGGCTCAGCGTGCTTTCAAATGACACACGATCCTTCGATCCCGTGGCTTGGAAGAAAGAAGTTGGCTTAAGTTGCTAAGTTGTCCCGACACTTGAAATAGCCTAAGTCATAGGCGTCGCCTGCTTGAATGCTTGATAAAGCATGCACTGTCCCGTCATTTTGCCCCAACGCTTGAAATAGCCTAAGTCATAGGCATCGCCTGCGTGAATGCTTGAAAAGCATGCACAGTCCTGTCCCGCAAGGCTTGGCATAGCCTTCGCACGTCCCGCAAGTTAAGTCGTCTTGCACGGCTCGTTGGCTAAGTCTAGGCACAAACTTGGTTGTTCAAGTCGGCCCCGTACATAGCACGTTCCCTTAACGCGGAGCTCGGCGTAGCCTTTGTTCGTCGAGTCGTCGCCCGAACAAGTTAGACAAGAGTTGCGTTGGGCTATCGAAGCCATTTCTAGCACTGTCCCGCTCTATCTGCGGTTGTCAAGTCGCGTAGTCCCTTGAGAACAAGGCTCATCGTATAATTCTATGACTTGAGCGTTAGCGTCGCCTATAGAACCAGGTATATCTAAGGCACAAGCTACGGTCGGTTTAGTGAAAAGCTTGCCACGAACAAAGGAAGTCCACGCGACTTGTTGTCGCCGAGATCGGTCCTACTACTTGGGAGTCTCGCTATGTCTTGATAAGTCCTGCACACGAGATCGGTCCCACGGCTTGGGAGTCTCGCTAAGTCGTAATATGTTCCCGCACACGAGATCGGTCCCGCGGCTTGGGAGTCTCGTTAAGTCTCGATAGAAAGAAGGAATGCATGGTCATGTTAAGGAAGGATTTGTTAGATCGAGTTGAGACTTGCATGGTCATTGGACAACTTGGCGACAAGGTGTAGTCTTCTCGAATGATAGCCGGGGCACCGGGATCATTCGGCCCGGGGGAAGCGAGTGTGGCTCAAAGTAGGATGTTGGATAACTGCATGGAAGACTTCGGCGCCTCCGGGCTAGCTACCCGTACAGGGACGAGACCGATATCCCACGAGCCAGTCCAAGATAGCTTGACATTGCTAGTGACCACTCATGTAGATGTGTTGGCAGATAGCGGCACACCGCGTGTATGCCTTTGGATTTGGGTCTAGAGCGTGAATGCAGGTCTAGTCGGTAACACAAGGTCTGGGCCTAAGACTGGGCTGCAGCATAGGCACCGTGCTTGGCACGATAGATGGCATCAGAATATTCATAAAATCAGCACTATGTTTCACAAGTCTTGTCTAAGTTAGCAAATGAGTCGGTCAGGAAGGCCGCAAGACGGTAGCATAATAAGTCTTGATATGTTGCGAGGCGCGGCCTCAATCTTGAAGCACGAACAAGTCTAAGCAAGGTCTAGAGGCACGACCTGCACGAGTGTCCCATTGTCGTCTTTGGCATTTGAATCGTTGGCACGAGAATTGGCCTAGTGAACTTGAGTTTAAGTAAAAGTCTTGGCACACGGCCGAGTCCACATAAGTTGCTCCTCGGCAAAGTACAGTCTTGAATACGTTAAGGTCCCAAATAGAGTATGGCACGACCCTGCCATCCCGAGTTCAAGTTCGGTCAAGTTCATGTACGATGAGGCACTGCCTCGATCGAAATACACGTTGGTATTGTAGCACGACCATGTCATTGCACGTCGAGTTGGTTAGATGTCAAGTCTTAAAACTGATCCTAAGGCAAGACTAGAAAGACAATCGAAAGGGACTTAAGCTGCACAAAGTAAATGAACGTGTCGGTTATGTATGGGTGGGCGAGAAGCTCACTCTACCAGTACAGTTGAGTACTGACACCCACACAGTGTTCATGTGCAGGCACAGGTAGAAGCTCGTGGCACGGAGCTTGCTTGGATGCGTCGAGGCACGGAGTTTCTTGGCGACTCGAAGCGTACGGCCGCGTGGATTGACGACTTATACATGACATAATGTATGGACATCACCTTCCGAAGCTTCCGCTGACATCAAATATTGTATCGAGAGATGAGAGAGGGCAGAGTGAATTGTAAAATGAGAGAAAAGTAAGCACGGGAGATTTATAATTTGGCCTTATGCCCACAAATGTAATCTTGTATTCAATATCAATAAAAGAGTTTCTTTTGAATGACTTGTGTTCATGTGTTCTTGTTGCAAATTTCCGCTGCATATTCAATGTATCTGCTTGGGACTTCTGTGCGACGACCCCGTCGCCGTCGCTGTAATCGGCCGTTATGGAACCTGCCTTATACGAGCGTAATCTAGGCTCGTGCGGCATCACGCCTTAGCGAGGACGATCGCTCCTACGGGAGCGGGGCGTAACATAATGGTATCAGAGCACGGCTTTACGACCTTGGACTTCACGTCGAATTTCTCAGTTTTGAACGCTCGTCGTTGGAAAATAAGTGTGCGCTCTCTCTCGATTGTCCCTCGGCATGTCCATACAATAAGTCTAAATATTTTCAAAAGCTCGTACAAGCGTTCAACTAAACGCATCGATAGGCAACGGCCTTTGTGCCAAACGATGTTAAACTTGACTCGATAAAGAACACATGCTAAGTTAACATGTCATGTGCATGCCTAACTAGTCATACGTTGACCCTAACAAATGAGCGTGCAAACTCGAATATAGTCCGTACGGGATAGCCATGCGCACGGCCTTTTGGCTAAGTTGCGTCGCGTATCGCGCACCTCGACTTTTGGTACAAACGAGTTACGAGGGATATCAAGTACCGCTCGGCCGGGAATGAAGCTACACTTAGAGTGTCTATCGATAGGAACGCTATCGAGTTAACGCTTAGGCGTACACGGAAGATTGACTTGGATTTTGAGGAAATAGTGCGAACAACTTACTACGTCGATGCGACATGAGCGATTACGCTAGGGATTCGTCGAACGAATCCGAAGGATGTCTTAGCGAATGACGCGAACGTGATTGTAGGCTAGATCGGATGGCTCGAATCCGAGTGGTGTATGGATTTTCTTGGAAATCATTCGAGCAAATATTAAGGAATACGAGTAATGGCGAGTATATCGGCGAGGCGATGCGATCGCGCAAAGCCTTAGAACGCGTCACGCTTAGTTGATCGTAACTTTGAATGTCCCGAACGAGATGTCATCGGACGACTTGTAAACAGGCAATGCAAGTTAGAAAATGATATCAAAATGATTCGAAACGATGAATGAAAATGAATGGTCTTGATCGAGAAAACTTAGAGGATCGCACGTACGATTTCGGATTGATTCAAATGAATTGTGAATTGAGTTTTGAATAAAAATCTTGAAACAAGCTTGAAGAATAGCGATCAAACTTGATCTTGAATATCGAGGAAATTGTGGTATATCCAGTTCGGACAATAGCATCAGTCATACGATTCAAAATTGGTTGCAAAGGAAGATCGTCAGGTTACGCATATCGTCGATGGTATTGAGGCGTATCAAAGACCGATATGCGATAACTCAGGGGTACTCTGACTCGGCAAATGACGATCGTGCAAATGTCATTGTTTCGATGGATGCTATACTCGGGATATTGAAACGTATCAAGGAAAAGAGAAACTTGGCTCGAGGATTTTCTGGTTGAAAGAATGACAAACGGACTATCAAAATTGAAATCTTGACTTGGATGGAAATGAAATGTTTGGATTTACTTCGTCGATAACCACAACTTCGACATTCTTTTCTTATGCGAGCGCAACTCCAGCCTCGTACATACGTCGCGCCGATTAGGACAATTACTCCGCATGAGCGCTGATATGGTGATTCATACAGCGGGAGTGATTGAACTTGGATGGCATGGCAATCTGATTGCTTCGACTTGTGGTTTGACGCGAAGGTAACTCAAGAATAAATTTATGTGCTTGAAGAATTGAACTTGAGGATTGAGTAGGTCCAATCCGCGTATCGAGAATGAGTTAATCTAAACTCAAACAAGAGTTACGCCTCGATGAGAATGATTATTCTGCGGGAGCATTGCATGGTGATTCATGAACCACCGCGGATAATCGGACTCGCGTGAGATTGGGGCACAACGTATTGTCGAGCTAGATGATCTCGTGATTGAAAACATGAATTGGTTAGAATTAGTGATTTGAATTAATTCAAATATGCGCAACGAATGCATTGATGCGAATAGGTGATCGTGCTCGATGTTTAAAAATCTGAGTGAGGCGAGCTTGGGTAGAAATTCCCGTACTACCGACTTTGGTTTGACCCTAGGATTGGGCATTATTGTTGGGGAACTATGATTCCAATCCTGACATTGACTTAGCCTCGCAAAGATTGGCCTAGCGGTTAGGCGAAACGCCCCTGTTGTAAGAGTTATCAATCGAAGAATTAATCTTGAGGATTGGTTTGAATGGATAGCATGAATCACGAACGTAGGAAACCCTGCTCATGAGACTCGGCTGACATGCATATATTTTAGGGACGCCTGGGTATGTGCACGAGGCGACTCGAGTGAGAATGACAAATTCTCTATCATACGGCTTGGCTGAATGCATGTATTTTGGGGACGCTTGGAATGCATGCACGATCCAGCCAAGTGATACGTTGAATGGAAATGAGACTTAAAAAATGGGAGTGTATCGAGAACATAAAATTGTGTTAAGGGAAAGAATAATAATAGTGCGAGCGTGGCTCGGAATCGAAGGAACGCGTAGGCGGAGTGTATACGATTAAGTCTTGGCCATAGAAATGGTAGGATGGCTTGCCTTCAGAAAAGTCTCGAGGACGAGACTTGTTCTGAGTGGCGTATGTTGTAGTGCCCCGTCCCGTAAAGTCAATCGGAGGAATCGAAATGCCGACGGTGTTGGAACTTAGCCTTGCAACGGCTGCTCGAAGGCTCGCTCGTCCGAGGCGACTCCTCGCACAGGTGGGGTAGTTTCGGTGAACTTGTCTCATCTTAGCCTTCACATAATAACTCGTAATATTTTCAACTTGCATAAGTAGGCTAATCTAAAAGCTACGAACGCACATAGCTAAGGAAATAAATCCCGACCCGTCAGAATGTCTTAGAACATGGAAAATGGTCCCACGGTCTGCATAGAAGTCGGCTCAGCGTGCTTTCAAATGACACACGATCCTTCGATCCCGTGGCTTGGGAGAAGGAAGTTGGCTTAAGTTGCTAAGTTGTCCCGACACTTGAAATAGCCTAAGTCATAGGCGTCGTCTGCTTGAATGCTTAATAAAGCATGTACTGTCCCGTCGTTTTTTCCCAACGCTTGAAATAGCCTAAGTCATAGGCGTCGCCTGCGTGAATGCTTGAAAAGCATGCACGGTCCTATCCCGCAAGGCTTGGCATAGCCTTCGTACGTCCCGCAAGTTAAGTCGTCTTGCATGGCTCGTTGGCTAAGTCTAGGCACGAACTTGGTTGTTCAAGTCGACCCCGTGCATAGCACGTTCCCTTAACGCGGAGCTCAACGTATTCTTTGTTCATCGAGTCGTCGCCCGAAAAAGTTAGACAAGAGTTGCGTTGGGCTATCGAAGCCATTTCTAGCACTGTCCCGCTCTATCTGCGGTTGTCAAGTCGCATAGTCCCTTGAGAACAAGGCTCGTCGTATAAGTCTAGGACTTGAGCGTTAGCGCCACCTATAGAACCAGGTCTGTCTAAGGTACGAGCTACGGTCGGTTTAGTGAAAAGCTTGCCACGAACAAAGGAAGTCCACGCGACTTGTTGTCGTCGAGATCGATCCCGCTACTTGGGAGTCTCACTATGTCTTGATAAGTCCTGCACACGAGATCGGTCCCGCGGCTTGGGAGTCTCGCTAAGTCGTGATATATTCCCGCACACGAGATCGGTCCCACGGCTTGGGAGTCTCGTTAAGTCTCGATAGAAAGAAGGAATGCATGGTCATGTTAATGAAGGATTAGTTAGATCGAGTTGAGACTTGCATAGTCATCGGATAACTTGTCGACAAGGTATAGTCTTTTCGAATGATAGCCGGGGCGCCGGGATCATTCGGCCCGGTGGAAGCGAGTGTGGCTCAAAGTAGGATGCTGGATAACCGCATGGGAGACTTCGGTGCCTCCGGGCTAGCTACCCGTGCAAGGACGAGACCGATATCCCACGAGCCAGTCCAAGATAGCTTGACATTGCTAGTGACCACTCATGTAGATGTGTCGACAGATAACGGCACACCATATGTACGACTTTGGATTTGGGTCTAGAGCGTGAATGCAGGTCTAGTCGGTAATACAAGGTCTGGGCCTAAGACTGGGCTGCAGCATAGGCACCGTGCTTGGCACGATAGATGGCATCGGACTATTCATAAAATCAGTACTATGTTTCACAAGTCTTGTCTAAGTTAGCAAATGAGTCGATCAGGAAGGCCGCAAGACGGTAGCATGATAATTCTTGATATGTTGTGAGGCGCGGCCTCAATCTTGAAGCACGAACAAGTCTAAGCAAGGTCTAGAGGCACGACCTGCACGAGTCATCCCGTTGTCGTCTTTGGCATTTGAATCGTTGGCACGAGAATTGGCCTAGTGAACTTGAGTTTAAGTGAAGGTCTTGGCACGGCCGAGTCCACATAAGTTGCTCCTCGGCAAAGCACAGTCTTGAATACGTTAAGGTTCCAAATAGAGTATGGCACGACCCTGCCGTCCCGAGTTCAAGTTTATTCAAGTTCATGCACGATGAGGCACTGCCTCGATCGAAATACACGTTGGTATTGTAGCACGACCATGTCGTTGCACGTCGAGTTGGTTAGACGTCAAGTCTTAAAACTGATCCTAAGGTAAGACTAGAAAGACAATCGAAAGGGACTTAAGCTGCATAAAGTAAATAAACGTGTCGGTTATGTATGGGTGGGCAAGAAGCTCACTCCACCAGTACAGTTGAGTACTGACACCCACACAGTGTTCATGTACAGGCACAGGTAGAAGCTCGTGGCACGGAGTTCGCTTGGATGCGTCGAGGCATGAAGTTCCTTGGCGACTCGAAGCGTGCGGCCACGTGGATTGACGACTTATACAGGACATAATGTATGGACATCGCCTTCCGAAGCTTCCGCTGGCATCAAACATTGTATCGAGAGATGAGAGAGGGCAGAGTGAATTGTAAAATGAGAGAAAGGTGAGCACGAGAGACTTGTAATTTGGCCTTGCGCCCACAAATATAATCTTGTATTCAATATCAATAAAAGAGTTTCTTTTGAATGACTTGTGTTCATGTGTTCTTGTTGCAAATTTCCGCTGCATATTCAATGTATCTGCTTGGGACTTCTGTGCGACGACCCCGTCGCTGCCGCTGTAATCGGCCGTTATGGAACCTGTCTTGCACGAGCGTAATCTAGGCTCATGCGGCATCACGCCTTAGCGAGGACGATCGCTCCTACGGGAGCAGGGCGTGACAATATTAATAAGATTGTCATTTTGTAAGTTATTTTTCCGCATATCCTATCTTTGATCCTTGAAATAGTGATACGATATTTTTCTATCTCCTTTGATTATCACTCAGTCCTCAATGGAATTATCTTATCTGATTACATTCTAATCATAGATATATTATTCTAATCATCCTCGCTAACCTTCCATCATGCAACTTGTTGAGTTCTCCTTAGTCATAAACCCTTATATCCTATTCCAATTTGATCTGGAATTGTTAGTCCCTTAACTCAGAAGATTTTATCATTTTTGCATTCTCAATAAACTGTTGACGTTCGTTTCTTTCTTGCCTTTTCTATTTTACGAGACCTCATTTTCTCCTATTTTTGATCATAATTGTACCTAGATTTTTCTCGTGCCTAAAATAATTTTTTTATCACAACAACAATCCAACCCTATCTCAGATCATATCAGGATAATTCTGATCGTGCCGATATTTTATCATTGTATCTAGAAATCATGCCTAGAATCCGATCGTGCCTGATGATTTAAATTTCATATTTGATCAAGGTTAGGTGATTTTGATTGTACCCTGGCCTTTATCTTTGAAATTTCGAGGACGACATTTTCTAAGGAGGAAAGGTTATGAAACCCGCTTTCTGGATTTATACTAATTATTGGATATTTAGATTAATTAGGATTTTAGTTTAGATTAGGTTATTATTATTTTTATTATAATTATTATTGTTATTATTATAGTAGGATCAGGAAAATATTATTTTAAAAATTAATTATTGGATTTTTGATTATGGCTTGTCCCGATCCCGTGCCCGGAGTCCGATCCCGAACTCGAACCCGACTTCTATTTCCTGAACCCAATTTCGTTTCCAGTCCCGAATCCATCTTTAAAATCCTTTAACTAATATTAGCCTTGATATTTATGTATAATTCTATTTTTGGTTATTAATTAATTAAAAAAAATCCGTATTCCTAATCTAACCCCGACCCAGCACTTCCCCTCTCCCCACGTTCTCCTACAATCCCTTATCTCCACACTACTCCCCATTTCCTCCCACACAACTCTTTTCATAAACCACTCCTCACCATTTCCTCCTTCACCAAACCCTCATCTTCCCACTCCCCTTTAAACACCGCAGCCGACCCTCTCGTCGGCGCTGACCCACGCGCCCCTCGGCCAACCCGCGATCGCCTTCACGGTCGACCCCCTGACCGCGCGCCCCTCCGTACGACTACGCCCTCCCCGGCGGCCCCGTCCAACCCGAGCCCCGCTTGGCCACCATGCCCTAGCCGCCCGCCGGAGCCAGCGCCTTCGCCCGGCCATCTCCAGCGCCCCGGCGACCCCTGTGGCCGCCCGCTCCAGCGCAACTCCGGCGCTCCCCCGGCCCGCTTCCGACCGTGCCCAGCCCCGATCCCGCGAGTAGGAGCCCCGCTCGGCCCGCTTTCGACCGTGCCCAGCCCCGATCCCGCGAACAGGATCCCCGCTCGGCCGTTGTCCGCTCAGCGCGCGTCCACACGTCTCTGGGCCGTCTGTCCCCATTTGGTTGCCTTTCTGTAGCCTGGCTTTGCCGCTGTATCGTACCGATCTGCTGTCCGGTGGCTTCCCGTGTGTCTCGACCCCCGGTCCCGCGAGTTGGCCGCTGTCCGGACGCTATTCCCGGTTTTCCCGAGTTTTTCTGCGGCCTTTCGGCAACCCACGGGTTTCCTGATCCGCTTCTCGGCTGTAGCCGCCGCCTCTCGGCCACCCCGAGCTTCGTCCATTGTTTCCGTGCCCCGATCCACCGTCCGCAGCATCTCGTGGGTCCATATCTGCTATTCCCATGGTCGATCTTTGCTGTTCACATATTTTGGAGTTTTTTCGAGTCTGCGGAATTCATTTTTCTCCTATTTACATCTGAGAGCTCTAGCCGAGCACCCGAGGTATAATCCCGTGTTCCTGTGTCCTTCCCGTAGTTAGTCGATGATGACGCGGTCCCGATTCCGGTTCGGGATTCGGTATTTTGATATATTGTTGGTTTTGGGTGATACGTAGAGTATCGGTTACGTCGCGGCATATTTTCTATTTCGGATATGTTGTGCTGTGTTCAATTTTTGGTTGGATATTCATTTTTGGGTTGGAAATGTTTGATCCCTGGTTTGGGATATTTAATTGTGTTGTGGTTAGCATCCTCCTAGGATTGGGTTGTCCCAATTACAGAGGAGATGCTGCCCACATTTTCAGGAAATATTTTTAAAAAGGGATTTCCTTATAAAATTGGCAATTTGAATAAAACCTATTTTTCAAAGAAAACCGGTCTTTACAAAATGATTTATAGATTGGATTTTGTCGGTTTTTGGATTTTATGGATTTTGTATCACCAGTTAGGCGACGACCATAACGGTCGAATGAGCCTCGGCAAAACGCAAACGCTACAGGGTTTCCTGTACGTTGAGGCGTTAGCCAGCAACATGAGATTGCACGACCAAGTCTGAGACTCTTTAATTTTTAAATTAATTATAATTTATTTTAGAACTGGTACTACTTTTAGTATTTATTGTGCAGGGCCTCGGCCTACTGTTTGGACCGTTCACGGCACTCAGAGCTCGCCTTAGGTTTAATTAATGTAAATAATTTGTAAAGGGCAGAAGCCCAGTTTTTTTTATTTCTCTGTGACCATGTATTGTGTAGCGTAGCTTTTTCTTATTTTTCTGGAATGTTGATTTTGCCGTTAAACGCGTAGAATATAAACTGGATGTATATATTTTATAAAAAAAATTAATAAGTTTTCTCACAATAAAAAATCTGGTAATTTAGCAATTCACATGTTTTCTTATTTAAAAGAAAAAGCCTAATTTTATATATATATATATATATATATATATATATATATATATATATATATATATATATATTTAAAATACAAAGTTTTGCCAAATTAACCGGTAATTGCTATTTTTTCAATTAATCAGTAACCGACTTATTCAATTAAAATGATAACGAACATAGATTGCGACGCTAGACATTTTTCGATAGATAATTAATAACTTAAAATCTGGCTAGGGTATGCTTCTAGAGATTATAACTAGCACACCAAGAATTGTTTCATTATGCTTCTAAGTCAAGGTTCTCAATTGTAGGATCTCGAAGACATACTTGACTTCCTCCTTGGTACCCGACATTCCCGATCCAGTCAATCAACAGAGGCAAGTTACGGTTATGTTTTCTTGCATTTTATTTAGTAATTGTCAAGTTGCATGTTTAAACCACATTGCTACACGGAACCCTCTCCTAGGGTTCAAATATTGATTGATATTGATTGTGGGGATTGGGGGAATAGTGTAGCGTTTATGACCAATACCCCTCATATTGCATGATTGTGCAAGCTTACCCCTCTTACACACGAGGATAAGCCGTATCGCGTCACTAGGATGCTATTGTACAACCCAAGCCGGTCATAGACGTTTACACATTCAAATCACATTGTTTTAAATTGTTAAATTGCTGAAAAATATTGTTTCAACTGTTTAGCCTGTACTTTTTCATTATTATTTGAAATATGAGATACATATTCGTACTTGCTCCCTCCTGACTGGAGACCAACATTTTTAGGTAAAATTGAGGATGCTGAGCTATTGTACAATAGCTACTATGACCCGGTATTGTACCCTGTGGTGTTGCCAGAGTCCCCTTTGGAGGACGCAGAACCTGAGGCCGATGAGCCGACCGCCTAGCTAGTTGTTTCCAGTTTTCTAGTTTTATTATTTTGGAGTTTGTTATTTGAATTCAGTACTTTATTTCAGTTCTTTCCTTTCCAGTTGTACTTTTTAATTGTTGAATAAAAAAAGTTTTAAAATTTTAGTATATTCGAGTTGTGACAAATGTATAGATGTTGTTGTGAATACCTGCATATAGAACAGCTTACTGCCGCCATCTCACAACGGTGCAGGCTGGGCATGATTCGGTTCAACCCAATAATTTGGGATCGGGTCGTGACAGGGTTAAAATTTGGGGCAAAAGATTCAGCATTATTTTAATCAATATTGTATTATTGAGATATATTGATTAGAATTTGTTTAGGTGACGAAGTCAAGGAATATATATGATATTTTTAATGTCTTGTTACTTGCCTGTGAGACTATAATTTGCTATCTTCGGATGGGTTGGTATTGTTTATGCAGCATTTTTTGGCCAACATTTTTTTTGTTATTTTTATTATTATTATTTTTTAATCAGATGCATCATAGGTTTGAAATCCTATGAATTAAAAGAGAATAATATATTGCATTTGTATCTCATATTCTTATCAACAGATGTATCATGGCTGATTGTAATTCATAGTCGTCGTTTTTTTAATGTAATCTTATTATCAACGATTTTTTATGAATAGATGCATCAACAGTTTTTCTTATCAACAGATGCATCAAAAACTTTTTTTTTTCCTTTTATTATCAATAGATGCATAAACATATTTTTCTTTTCGTTTTAATTCTTTTATCAACAAATGCACCAAAAATTTAGAAATTATTTTTTTCCCTCGTCAACTCAACAAATGCATCATGACGGTTTTTTTGGTCAACGATGAGTGGCAAAGTATGAGAAATCTAAAAGAGGCACAACGCACTTGGACAAAGTCAGAAAACTATGAAACGCAAGAAAAAGAGAAAAAAAGTCATTATATTTTATAGGACAAATAAAAAATATTTATGACTTTTTAAACAAAAATTTTCGCTTCTCCTCATTAACTCCACCAATTTGGGATTAAAAAAGGACAAAAAAAAAGGCTAAACGAACTCTCATTTGATCATTAATAGAATGCCATCTAATTAGTTGAAAACAATAGAGAGAAAAAGGCTTAATGGCACTTTGCTACCCTCAACTATTCTGCTTTTTCAACTTGATACCCTAAACTTTTTTTTTGTAACAAGTTAATACCCAAAAAAAATTTGGGACGAAAATACCCCTGCTCAAACCTTAAAATTACCCCCCCTCCCCCAACCCCCCCCCCCCCCCCCCCTCCCCCACTCCGGCTACCCCCTCCCTCCCGCTTCGCCTCCCCTCCGGCAGCCCCCTCTCCCGCGTCCGGCCAACCCCCCTACCCCCACCGCCGCCGGTCGCCGCGGCAGCAGCAGCAGCCGCAGCCGCCGCCGCGACGGTGGCGCCGGAAGCGGGAGGGGGGGGGGGGGGTTGGCCGGACGTGGGAGAGGGGGTTGGCCGAAGAGGAGGCGGAGCGGGAGGGTGGGGGTGGCCGGAGTGGGGGATGGGGGGGGGGGGGGGGGGGGGGGGGGGGGGGAGGGGAGAATGGAAGAGGAAAGGGATAAGGGCATTTTGGAGTTTTTTGAAAAATTAGGTATCAAGTTGAAAAATAATAATAGTTGAGGTATCAACTTGTTACAAAAAAAGTTTATGGTATCAAGTCGGAAAAACGAAATAGTTGAGGGTAGCAAAGTGCAATTAAGCCCAAAAAAAAAACATATTAAGGAGTATTGCATCATCATGGGCCTAATGTGGGCTAAACTTTACAAAAACTCGGGTTGGGCCTAACTCTTCATATAAGTTGTAGTATCCGTCAAGTAGCTTAGAAGCCCACCATGCTGGAACTTGGAAGAGTTCTATTCTTTTCTTTTTCTTTTTTTTTCTGAAAAAAGAAGATGGATTTACAATGTTATCATTTTATCTATTTTCAATATTCTATTTTTATTTCTAGAAAGTATGGACACGTATCGGACACATATTGAACATTTTTAGACATTTCAAACTATACTATAACACATAAAAAATAGATGTCATGTTCTTCCTCTATTGTAATTTGTATTACGGATTGGAAGAAGGCTTGAACGAGAATGAGATGACTCGTGAGCGGAGACGTTGTAGGAAAAAAAAAAACAGTACATCTTCAAGAGAAGAAAAGAAAAAGAAAAACTTCTTTTTTACTACTTAGGAGAGAATATAAAAAAAAACCTTGTACAAATATTGTAAATAAAGGTGGGTTGGAAAAGATTTTGAGAATATTTAATTATGATCATTCATGATAAGAATTAATATGTTTAAATATTATAAATTCTTAACATAAGTATCCATTGATTAATTCATGGCCACATGAGTAACTGGAAATGTGTGAAATAAAAATCTTGTCGCTTTTTCCCACCTAAGTCCGTATATAATGTTGTAATAAATCTGTATAATGAAAAAATGTTCAGTTTCATCTCAATTTTTTTTTTACAGATACATCCTTGTATATGTTTGCTAGTTAAAATTATTTATTAGATTTAATAAGAACAAATAATTATGACAATTGCCATTTGGTCTTTGTAAATAGTGGTGCAGGTAGATATAAAATAATATAATAATCAATTTGGAATATTAAGACGACTGTCCTTAAGTCTTTTAAGTAGTCTTTAGAATAATTATTATAGCCTTTTAGTCTTCCTAATAATAATCCACAAAATATGTACAAAGTAGGTACATATATACTACTATATATTAATTTAAGCTCTTTAAGTTATTGGATTTCCGCACCTATTACAATTTTGCTATTAGTAAATTTTTTTTTTTATCTTTACGATGTCCGGCTTAACGCACGGAACTTTATGCACACTATGTCATTTGGACATACTATATCCAATTTTCACACATCCACACCCATCTCGCGGTTTGATTTCGAAATCGTCCGCCTAGCGAGGTTATACCTCTCTTCGCTTACCACAAGAGCCAGCTGACAGTTGTTATTAGTATGTGTTAACCTCTCTTTTTTAGTAGTATATGTTAAACTAAAAAAATCTATCAATTTTTTGATGCTAGATAACTGCGATGTTCCTGCCGTCCTTTGGTTGTCCTATGTAAGAATAAATAGACAAATAACGAAATTGTAGAAGACTATTATTTTTCCTAATTGGTACACAAAAGAACAAATATTTTCCAAGAAAATTTGGAGTCATTCGCACGATTATTCCTATTATTCTATTTTGCAATACTAACTACAACTTCATGACCGGCTTATTTGACAAAGTACAAAGTGATTACTAGAGAAATTTTGTCGCGTTCTCCCTTTTATTACAGTAAATTCTCCTTAGGATCGAACACATGATATAAAACATAGCACGAAACATCTTGAATGATGTTTTGTCGATTGGTAATATCACTCATGCCTAATACAAGAGTTTACTTCATAGTATAAGCTTGAAATTACGTACACTTCTTGTCGATGGAACATGTATTCAATTATTAAACATATAATATTTTCGTGTGTGTGTATATATATATATATATATATTTTCGTGTGTGTGTATATATATATATATATATATATATATATATATATATATATATATATATATATATATATATATATATAATTTTTTTTTTTTTTTTAAAAGCAAACTAGGCATTTTATTGAAGAAAGCCCACAGGGGCGGGTACAAGGCCCAAAAGCAAAGTTGAGCCCGCCCACAGGGGACAGACCCCGCCTGACTAGTCAACAGCCATACAAAATACAAGCTACAAACGACAAAAAAGGGGGCACGTGTATATATATATATATATATATATATATATATATATATATATATATATATATATATATCATGAAATGTTATTAATTATCAAATTTACTAAGGACATCACCAAAAATCATAGGAGTGATCACATAACAATCGGGGTATCACACAATTTGTTAGGGGACAACACACAATTTATTTGTTAGGGACAACACATCATTTCAAACACCCAAATTATTCTTCCTCTCACACAACTTCTTCATCCTCTTGCAACTTCCTTCGTCTTCAAAAATCATTATTCGTGGGTCCGAATCTCATTATAGGAATTTAGAAGTTTTAGAAATTATGACAGTCGGAATTGCCAAGATTCTGATAGTCCCGACAATGTTAGGATTTAGGACTGGATGATAGTCCTAACATCAGTCCAGTAGTTCTAGGACGTACAGTACAGAGGTGTATATAACTATTTGTCCTACGATATTTGCTAGTCCTAACAATAGCCAAGACTGTCATAATCATGTCAGTCCTTCGTCGTCTACAACTTGACCGTCACGATTTCTAAACTTCTAAATTCCTATCACATACGTGGTTCGAAATCAACCATAAAGAGTTTACTTCATAGTATAAGAGAAAGAAATCAACGCTAGAAAGAGGAATATGTTGTAAGAGAAAGAAAAAATTGTGTGAGAAGAAGAGTCTATATGAGTTTGGCTTAATATTGTTGAAAGATAATTTGGGTATCAAATAATAATTATTAATATTTTAAAAAAAATATGATAGCCACTGTCACTTTGTTGCCCTAAATAATATTTTTGTTATTATCGATCGGAATAGATCGGAATAAGTAT
>JANAVB010015600.1:11958962-12261728 GCA_029216955.1 Iris pallida
AACCATAAATATCCATCACTTGTCACCATAAAAAATAATCCACCAATACTACAAAATGAAACAAAAAAGTAACAAACCATATCGGAGCACATCCCTCCATATCCACAGCATTTCCCTATTCACAGCATGCAACACCTTCATTTTTCAGTGAGTTCCTGAGAGAACAAGAACACATATTAACAATACTTCCCTACATGTTCTTCTACAGATATTGAACACTATTACAGAATTATATGGTTTTTGTACAATATCTTAAACATCCAAACTCGAAGTAAAAGATATGCCCGAACTATCAACCACACAGTTCAGCAATTCTAGATAAAGTATGACAAAAAGATTGATCATGCGTTGCAAAATATTTTATGAGGCTGGTCTAATGTAGGGTCAGCCTGACAATCATCAAAAACTTTCACTTGTCGTAACATTATAGCAGTAGAAAAATACTATAGAATGGTTCTGAATCTACAAGCAAAGGAATAAATATAACAAAAACAAGATGAATGTTTGAAACTGTTCCACATGGATAAAGTTTTTCTTCAAGAAAGAAAAATGTAACAGAAGACATGAATTTGGAAACTACCGCAGAAGAAACATCTAGGTTTGAAGTCAAACTTACTATCAAAATAAGACTTCATAATTTCTTTGTTTAATAAATATTTTAACTCTTTGAAGTCAAAATTACGATGAAAATGTTTCCTGAAAAATGTCCATCAATATAACCAGTGCGCCAATCACAAAATATGGGCAGATTCCATTAACCACTTACATTGTGACCACACCGGCACCAAACAAAAAAATTAAACTTTAAAATATTCTGGGAAGAGTAAATGCTTAGTACAAATGAGCTCATATTCTGGGAAGAGTGCTCAAGTGATTAGAAAGTGAGTGAATATACTTCTAACATCAAGTTGGCCAACTGTACTAACGGCAACAAACAGAATGGATCGAACAACTAGTTGAATATCAGCATCATCCATCACAATTATAGCATTATTTCCACTAAGTTCAAGCAAACATTTTCCAAATTTCTCACTAACTGTCTGTAGCATCATCCATGACTAAAGTAAGGAAACACCAAAGCTATAAATAAACTATAAATAAACTGTCAAAAAGATGTATCGTATTTCTTAATGAACACCAAAGCAAACTAATGACAAAATAAACTGTCTGTAGCATTATTTCCACTTAGTACCAACAAGGAACACCAAAGCTATAAATAAACTGTCAAAAAGATGTATCGTATTTCTTAATGACACCCTTTGGATAAAAAAAGATGCACGTTGCTAGTGCTAATTGTAGTTGTCAGCTTAAACTTCTTCTCTAGACCTTCTTTGACAACATACTAGATATTAGATGCCACTTGATAGCACCTAAACAAACTTTGAGTATCAAAGTGTCAGTTTACTCTTTGACTACATACTAGCTACCATTTGACAGCTCCTTGACCATTCCAGATATCATCTGCTCAGCAATTTCCATAAAATCAAAGCTTTGGTTAAACTGTGATATATAAGCTTTGACAATCTAATTCTATACACCTGTAGACAACATGTAATGTAAGAAGAAAAGTGCTTTGGTTAAACTGTAATATACTAGCTACTCAGCTTCCTTTTTAAGTCTAGGAGGCATGCATACTCCAAAACGTGTGTCGTATGGTAACATGGACATGTATTGTGCACAAAATAGACACTCTTAACTACACAAGGAGACACTAGAACAAGTGCTCTGGCCCAATCGCAATATCCATATCCAAGTCAGATTTTTCAATACGATTTAGGTACCAGAAGAAAAGAAATATATAGATAGAAGAAGAATAGTGATCTGACCTGCTTGAGTTCGGGGCGACAGAGCTTGGTGCCGAAGAGAATACTTCTTCAATATTGTGACCTGCTTCTAAATAGAAGTACAAAATAACATTATCAAACAAACGACAATTGCCACAATCATAACAGTATTATTTGTGTGAAAAAATTAGAGACACCATTCCTTCAGTTTTATTTATATGTTAAAAAATAGAGACATAATTCCCTGATCAAGTAGTTTTAAAATTATTTCATTACTTGCAAGAGTCCCAACTGCTCTGTTCAAGATGCCCTTGATGGATGCTAATAAATAACATTTTAGAAAGTATAAACTACTGCTTACATTACACGACAAGTATGTACAACCTTCTGTGTACAATTTTAAAAATTATATTTGATTATTAGTATTCAGCAAAAGGTATAATTTTGCGGTCCAATGGATTGGTGGTACAGAATATTGGCATGTTCAAGTTCCTTGGAGCTTTCATCCAATACAACTATGAGGCATTTCTCCAATAGGAACTCAAAATTCACCCAGGCATATATTTTGTACTCTAAATCAAAATATACATTTTGACATTTTATACAACTTCATCTTTGTATCATGTTTCGCAAGACACATGGTGAGTTCCTATGCATGGTACTTTTATGAAACATCAGTACATTCCCAAAGTCACTTATAAAACTCTATATCCCAATTTTCCTTCATTTACTCTACATTGTACTCTTGTTCCTAGTTCCTATGCATGAAGTACTTCAGTTTCCTAGAATAAGTCTTTACAAGTGAATAAGGTAAAGAGATATAACCAAAATGGATAGAGCTAAAGAACAAATACATACAGCATATGAAGGAATAAGGTCTGGTTCTGAGATGGGCTATAACAGGGCACATATTAGACAGTAAAAGCTACACCTATCTTAGATGGTCTAAGATTACATTTTAAGGAGAAAATGTTGGAATTGATGTTCTTCTCATTTGGGCACAGAGCCAACATGTTTGTAAGAGATCAAGTATATACAACAAAAAAAGATACATGACTCTTACAATTTGCAAGCTCCACAATTAATATGTGAAACATCCAAATGCACAACACGAATGCCACCGACCAAGCATGAGCTTACATGATTGCCACAAATAAGTTCTACGTGACGATGCCATTTTCGTGTCCGCGACATGAACAAAGAAGCATCGACTTGGTAAAGTTACGGTTAGGGTTTTTACCGACACTACAACAAAAAGACCTATTAATGACGCTCGACAAGAAGTTTTAATGACGGCTGATACATAAGCGTTATTAAGTTAAAAAATACCTTTTTTCTATGACGGTTTGGGCTAATTCTGGGCTTTTTATAACGTTTATAAAACAAAGTGTTATTAATAGTTTAGAGCGGTGGCAAACTTGTAATATTTGTTAAGTTCATTTTTTGACAAAATCTCGCGCTTCAACAAAATTTTTTCTCTCCCTCTGGTTCTGGTCTTCTCCTTCTCCGATCCTTTCTTCTCCCTCCTCTCCCCCAACTCCAAAATCCCATAGATCCAAACCCTAACTCTAGTTTAGCAACACCCTCCTCTCCTTCTCTTCTTCTCCTTCCTTTCCCCCAACTCCAAAAACCTAACCCTAGATACAAAACCCTAAACCTAGTTAGAAAGGGAGGAGGAGATGGAAAGGGAGCTGGCGGCGCGGGTCGGCTTCAGATCGGGTTTAGTGGGATCCGCCAAGCAGTTATCTTCTTAGCTTCCGCTGGTCGTCGATTCCCCTTCTTCTCCCTCCTTCCCCCACTCCGATCCACAAATGAGCTCAAAACTCTAACCCTAACCCCACCCCATCCCTCCCCCGAAAAAGGAAAAAAAATAGAGACATCACCGATTGACGCATCCACCTCCCTCCCCTTCGCGAAATGGAGATCGGACTTCTCCCGCCGCTTCCAGTACTTCCTCGACCGGTCGACCCCCCACCCCGTAGGGAGGTGGCTGGGGACCCTCGCGATCGCGTCCCTCTACGCGCTCAGGGTCTACTTGATCCAGGGGTTCTATGTCGTCTCCTACGGATTGGGGATCTACTTGCTCAACCTCTTGATCGGCTTCCTCTCGCCGGTCGTGGATCCGGAGTTTGGGGGACTGGACGGGGCCTCGCTGCCGATGAGGGGGTCCGACGAGTTCAAGCCCTTCATGCGCCGCCTTCCCGAGTTCAAGTTCTGGTAGTTACTTACTACCCTCTTTTTTTGAGCTATATCGGTTGAAATCTGAAGATTTCTAGCAGAAAAGCCCTGGCATTGGGTGCCGTGTCTGTGCCTTGTAAATGCGCTAGGACACTATGTGTAGTGTCGGTATCGGATTTGGACACCAGTCGTGTCAGTGTCCTGGCGATAAAGAGGAAGGATATTGGTTTTGGTACTGCAGGTATAGGTATTGGTATTGGTTAAGCTGCATGGAGAGAGGTTCTGTGGGTTAGCCATTGAAGTCGGGATTCAAATTGGAGGTGAAGAAGATGTTAGGATCCATTGGTGAAGAAGATGTTCTCATACACTTACCACCCCCCCTCTATTGTTCATCTTCTGATGTTCAAAATTTTGGAGGTGAAGAAGATGTTATGATCCATTGGTTGCATCTTCTGTTGTTCATGGCCGATCCATCGACCATAAGAACATGTAACATACACTTACCACCCCCCCTCTGCTGCAAAATTCTCATTTTCTTTCCTATATATATCAGCAATCCATGAGCTTGTGACTTTGGGAAAATTTCGAGATAGATATGCTGCAAAACTCGGTTAAGCATTGTATGCTGCAAAACTCGGTTAAGCATTGTAGGTATATCGAGCCAACAATCTTGATAGATCCTCCATTAAATTGAATGAGTGTATAGCTCCCCTTAGGCGATGATGACAACTAAACAAAGAAAGTATACTTTCTCCTTTATCCCTTCTTGATTCTTTTAAGGTTGGTGGCAAGTAAAACTGTTTTAGTAGAAAGTGATGAGTTCCCATTCATTTGCAACTTGCTGTGGAGCTGGTGCCATTAATCTTGCACTTTTTGCTAATTATAGAGAAAATTAACATTGTATTATATGATGTCTGAATTCATACTTTAGACTACCATTTTTTCTTGTCTTGTATTCTCATTTATCCTTCAATTTCTTCTCTGTTTCTCTTCCTCGGCCAATGGCGAGGCACACAGTACAGCCATTACTTGTCAGGGGAATTAGAATTAAGGAGAGGAGAGGAGAGGAGAGGAAAAAAAAGGAAAAGGAAAAAGGAAAAAGGAAAAGAAGAAGAACAAGAATTTTTTTTGGCAATGATGATTTGGCTGCTCCTTCAGATGGAGAGGCAGCTCCATTGCAGCCATTTGTTGGAAGAAGGAATGATGAGAGTGGGGGTCCACCTCCAATTGTGAGTGAGTAATCATGGACTGAAGCTGAATCTGAGCCTCTTCTCGCTAATTTATGTACCTCTTGGAGCTATTTATGTTATCATTTTCTCTGCTTATGTTATCATTTTTAGGCCAATGAACTGAAAAGAGAAGATCTTAAAGGTTCAAAGGTAATTTCTTTACTATTTTTTTAGTTATAGCTGTAAGCAAAGTGAGTGGTCCATAACTAGCTTCAAGTTTGGCTTGAAAATTTGATATTGTTTGACAATTTGTTCAGCAAGTTGAGCTTGGATTACTTAAGTTTATCATTTGGCACATCAAGGTCTCAAAGACTAGTCGTCTATTAGTTTTTCTGGTTCCAGTTGCAGATTTTTTTTCTCTTTTCTTTTTTTCTTTGTCATTTTTCCTTCTCTCTTATTAATCTACTCTAGCAAGTAAAGGACTTATTAAAGATTTTTGAAGGATACGTCATTATTCTGTTACATAAGTGGGTTAAGTTCATTTGTCATTGCAACGGAGGACTATTGGAAGTTCATTGTTTGCTACTGGTTTTTGCTGCACTTTGGAGCTGTATGAGATATCTATTTGCAGTTGGTGGGAAAAGCCCCTGCAGGTTCCTTACTTTATTGCAAGCTACTTTATTATACCTTAATCCTCTGATAATGGTGATTTCTCCATCTGTCTTCCAGCTTGCAGAGTAGTGTATGCAACTTAATTTTCTACCCTTTCATGATGCTATTCCTATTTGAAGTGTGACATTCCAAATGCAATATGGTTGTAGGTCAAAGTCTGTGACATCTATCTGTGGAGATGCTGGCCAAGAGGAGTTAGTTGCCATCTGTAGTAGATGTACTGATGGCGCTGGTGAGGGTTCAGGCGAGAGTAAGGGATCAGAGGATGAGGCTCTTCCACGACTGCGCCGGCTGCAGCAGCACCAAGTCGTCGCTCAGCTGCGACACTACTTTTCTTTGGGACTCCCGATATCTTCAAGAGATGGCAGAGAGAAGATCCATGGTCTGAATCTACATAAGTAAATATTTCTAATAATTTGGTTAGCAAAAGAGAGATTTATTCCTATTTTTTTGGTACATTCTGTATTTGGATATTCAATGTAATGAAGATGTTGATATGTACTCTATTTTGAGAAATGTAATAAAGATGGTGATATATAATGTTAAGTTTTTGGAATGTAATATATACTGTGCAGTATAGAGCGTTATAAATGTGCTAACTTGAATAGTATAAAGTGTTATAAATGTGCTGCATTGAGCCTGTACGTATTATCTACTCATGACGTTTTAAAATTGTTCTGAATTGTGCACTATATATTAACTATTCATAACGCTTTTATAGAAACTATTCATGACGGTTATTTTATGACGCTTTTAAAAAACATTTATAACACCCGTTTTCATAACGGTTGCTATGGAAAAAAAAGCGTCATGGTTCGTCATTAATGACGCTTTTTAGCCGTCATTAAAAGGGTTTTTTGTTGTAGTGCGAGAACTTCCTGGGTCCTCGTGGTACGGATGATGATCTCTGTCCTCATTGGAGTCACCCTAACCTCCACACCAGAGTACTCGTCCTCAATGAGCTCGTGCGTGACCACCTCGTTGAGCTCCATAAAGAAGATGCCATTGGTGACGAACTGAGAAGCAAAAAAATTGTCAAAAAAATTCAGATCTACAGAGAGAGCAAAGAAAAAATTAGGGTTAGCTATTCAAAAAATATCAAAAAAATTCAGATCTAGAGAGAACAAAGAAAAATTAGGGTTAGCTAGGATTTAAAAAAAAAAGTCAAAACAATTCAGATCTAGAGAGAGCAAAAAAAATGTCAAAAAAAGTCAGATCTAGAGAGAGCAAAGAAACAATTCTGACCACACCCGACCTCATCCTTGCACAGCTTCATCCGGTACTGGGCTGGATGAAGCCAACTCTCGAACTCCTTGTACACGTACTCGCAGCCAACGCCATTGCGGTAGGACCCTAGCGGAACTCCGGGCAAAGGACACAGTTGTTTGGCGTCCACAAAGCCGTGAATGCGTAGGAGGTGGTACGGTCGACAGATCTGGCCGAGTTTCACTCCAATGTCGACTTGAATGTTGAGTTGCTTCGCCAAGGTCGGGCAGAGGAAGGAGAGGTAGGGTTAGGGTTTAGGATAACATCGGATGGATTTGGGGATTAGGGTTATATGAGAGAGAAATGAGGAGAAAGATGAAGAAGAGGAGAAAGAGGATGAAGAAGGGCTTTCCTTCTCCATCTAATGCGAATGAGAGAAGGAGGAGAGGAA
Source organism: Iris pallida (assembly GCA_029216955.1). Taxonomy (NCBI): domain Eukaryota; kingdom Viridiplantae; phylum Streptophyta; class Magnoliopsida; order Asparagales; family Iridaceae; genus Iris; species Iris pallida. The sequence goes on from JANAVB010015600.1 coordinate 11,966,423, forward strand.
GGGAGAGCAGAGAGAGAGAGGGGGGAAGGGAGAGCATAGAGTTATTGAGTAAGGAGAGTTTACGAGAGGTTGGGAAAAAGTTGTTGTGCTCTCCAATAAAAAAAGAATCATAACCGTTAATAGATATAAAAATTTAAAATAATAACAATAATGGCAGCAAAAAAAATAGCGATATTTTTTTCGTACATGCATTATTTGACGGTTATCAACAAACCGTCAATATAAAAAATGTTCTTTCTTGACTGATCCTTTGCAACCGTCAACATACATGCTATAAAATTGCTACCATAACAAAAAAGGGCATCTCTTGACGTAAGCCTAAATCCGTCAAGATAACCACTATTGTTAACAGTTTTCGACGGCAGTCAACTTATAAACCGTCAAGAATCGTCATTTTTCTTGTAGTGAAAATAATTAGTGAAATATTTAGGTAGTTATTTATAATTATTTTTTTAAAATTTATTTAAATGGTTGATAATATTCATACGGCTTAGACGGCTCACTTCTGAGCCATTTTGAAGACTCTTTATATATATATATATATATATATATATATATATATATATATATATATAATAAAATATAAAAAAAGATGAGCTCTGAGTTGCACTTGCGGGCACCTTGGGGCGATCGACCCCCTTTGATTGTTGTCTTCTTTCGCCCGGCGCCCGACGGTGCCTCCAGCCACCCCCGTTCGCTTTCCTGTATCCTCCTGCTCTTCGCCTCCATGTCTGGTTCCACCCCCCTATTTTCTCGGTGGTCGACGGATCAGACGCTCGACCTTCCCCTCTCGCAGTCCTCTGCGGCCACTCCCCTCGCCTTCGTTTTAGCGGCAGCTGCGGACGATTTTCCCTCCGTCGGCGGGCCTCGATGCTTCCCCTCCACGTGCGTGTCCAGTTTTGGTGGAGCTTTAGGTGTCGCCCTTCCTCAGGGTGGCGTTGGCCGACCGGAGCTGACGCCCAACGTTGAGCCATCGCCGGCCCCCCCGACCTCGGTCGTTGTTCTGCCTCGGGGAGCACGCTGCCTCGGGCACCGCTTTGGTAGATCAAACAGTATGGAAGCACGTGGATCCCGTCCTTTTCCTGCCTGAAACGGTCGCCTCGAGCATGGACTCCTCGGGTTGCGTGCTCTCTTTGGGTGCAGTGCCCCCTGGCGCAGTCCAGGGATGTGCGCCTTTCCCGGGTCTCGCACTCTCGTCGGGAGCAGCACACTCTGCGCAGTCCAGGGTGGTGGATCCCTCGACCACGTGCTTTTGCCAGCGACTGGCGTACTTCATGGTGCGGGAGCTGGGCACCCGGGCACAATCGATGGCCGTGGTCTCCCTGGCCACGTGCCCTTGGGCGCAGTCTCCGGTTGTGGCCCCCCGGGCCACGTGGCCTCTTCTGCTTCTGGCACAGTCAACAACAGCGTGCCTTTCTCGGGTCCGACGATTTCATCGGGAGCCGCACACTCAGGCGCAGTCTCTTTTGGTGCAGTGCCCCTGGCGCAGTCCAGGGATGTGCGCCCCTGGGTCTCGCGCTCTCGTCGGGAGCCGCGCCCTTTGGCACAATCCAGGGAGGTGGTTCCCGTGGCCATGTACTTTTGCCAGCTGTTGGCACTATTAATGGTGCGAGAGCTGGGCACCCGGGCGCAATCGATGGCCGGGGTCTCCATGGCCACGTGTCTTTGGACGCAGTTTCCGGTTGTGCCCCCCGGGCCACGTGGCCTTTTTCGCTTCGGGCGCAGTCAATGGCGGCGTGCTTTTCCCGAGCTCCTGTCCTTCGATGTCAGCACCCCCACTTCTCCCGCTGCCGTTCTTTCTTCCTCGATCCCCGGCTCCTGGCGCCACGCTGGGCCGGCCGCGGTCGGTGCTAGGGACCGGAGGCAAGCTCCGTAAGCGCTCCGGATGCCGACGGCATTGGAGTTCCCCCGCTCCGTCGTCCCTCCGTCACCCCTTTCTCCCTCGTCCTCCCCATCGGTGCCCTCGTAGCCCCGCCCCGGCTTGGACGAGGGCGCAGTTGGCCCTTGTCGGTCTCTCCGGGCCCGGTATCGTACCGAAACTTCGGTGGACCCCCGATCAGGCTCCCGGCCTACTCACCGCCCCGACCGTTGCCTCTCCGCTATGGTGGTCGCCGATCGATGGCACTGTTTATCCCCCCGCTGTCGTCGATGTGCAGGGGACTGCAGTGGGCCGCTCAACTAACCCGACTCTGGGTGGGATTTCTCCTCCGGGTCCCTCAGGACCGGCGGAGCTTGGGACAAGCGCCCGCGGTCTCCCCGGGGCATGCCCTCTCCTTGCCATCGCAGGCCATACGATCTACTCCACAGGCAATGCGCCCGTCTCCTCTCCTCCCAGACTTATGCCCAAGCCAGCAGGCCATGCATCATACCCTCAATGAGGCATGCGCCCACTCTTCCCTTGGGTCTGCCGCTTTCTCCGGGCGCCCGGGGACCTGCGCCTGACCATCTCCAGCGGTGCTCTGCCCTGCCTTCTCCATCATTCATCCCTGGACCTCACCCAGCGGGCGTGATGCCCCTTGCGCCCGGAGCATGTACCCTCTCATCTGCCGACGGCGGTACGGAGACCCCGCCAGGCCCCATCACCACAATGTCCTCTTTTTCTGTATTAGTCACTGGTGCCTGATCCTCCTCCGCCCGACGTCCCCAAGGCTATGCCCACTGCTACTTCCTATGCTGCGGCACTCCGGCCTGACCGAGGTAGACAGATTGACCCCCTAGTGCGGGAGATAGATCTCCCGGATGTGGAATTCCAAATTTCTACCGACGGTCAAGACATCCGCATCCCATTTTCCTCAACCGAAATTACCTCGCTCTCCTCCTCTTTTGCAAAGACTTTCGTTCTGAAATTTTCTACGGGTTGCCCTAAAATCGCGATAGTCAAGGAGGCTATTGCAGGATGGGGCCTCTCTGCAGCTTACCGGGTCGCCCTGCTAGACCCCAAACACCTGTACCTCCACCTCTCCTCCCCTTTCGACTTCACCAAGGTCTGGGCTAAAGGTTCCACCAGAATTGTATCCCAGATCGTTAAAATCGTCAAATGGTCTCCGGACTTTAGCACCAAAGTTGATTCAACGTTTGTTGTGGCATGGATCACCTTATCCAACCTTTCCCTTGTTTGCTTCGTGCCGGCTATGCTGAAGCGTATTGCCAGCTCTTTCGGGACGCTGGTGGCGATAGTCGAAGAAACAAGAAACCTCTCAAAAGGCAACTACGCCAAGTTCTGTGTCGAACTTGACCTTGCAGACGACCCACCCACCCAGATTCAGCTCGAGCTAGGGGATCGTACACACCACCAGACGCTAGTGTATGACAACAACATCCTATTCTGTAAATACTGCCAAATGAGTGGACACGCCCTTCAGTACTGTTTCCGAGCTCATTCCGAGCTGAAGAAGGCTGGCACCTGTAAATCAAAAAATTTGAAGGAGGCTCCCACTGCTCCCACATCCCCAATCTATCAACAACCCAATCTCCATCCTTTCTCCAACAACAGCAGCCCGCCACCCCCTGCCCGATTAGACCACAGGACTGTGCCATCATCTCCTACAACCCGCAAATATAAGCCTCGACAATCCATTCACCATCCTCGCATCCATCCCAACAGAGATCAATCTGGAATGTCCCTTACCCCCATGTTCGAGCTCAGAGGCCGACCACGGCTAGAATGACGAAAATCTTCAGGCAAGTGCGGAGGAAGAACAACAGGCGCTTATCAGCTCCCCAGGGAAACCTTCCTCAGATATTGCCGTTCACAATTTCGACATCGCCGACGAAGCCTATAGCTTTGACTTCGTTCAGTCGGACAGATTCCTCCAAGCGAAGGACGCAGGTTTCCTGGATCCAAATAATCCCCTGAATACCCTGGCAGAAACAGACCCAGCAGACCCCCTGCTGCTAGAGCTCTCTGACAGCCGTTATCAAAGCCCGCCTGCCTCATAGGGGAAAGCCCCCTATCCAACTCAGAGGTCCCCCAAAAACCCACACAAGAAGAAGAAAAAACATAACACAGAGCTGACGTCGGCCATGACCACGAGGGCCACCACGAAACTCACCAACCACCCACCACCTCCTCTATTCAATGCTTAACATCCTTTCTTGGAACGTTCTAGGTCTGGCCAATAAACTGACGCTGAATAGAATCATTAGCCTCAAGAAGATGCATAAGATTGATATTTTGGTCATTATCGAACCAAAAATTCCCACAAAAAGAATTAAAGCCATCCAACTTCAGCTTGGATTTTAGGCTGCGGCCTACGGCTGCAACGACATATGGATCCTCTTCGCTGCTGATATCAGATTTGGCATCGCGTAGGACACTAGACATGCGCTCTCTTGCTGGATGGAACATTCGCTTCTCCCTACTCGCTCCCTCCTCTCTGCTGTTCACGGAAGCTATGACCTCCCGAAGCGCAAGATCCTCGCGAATACGTTGCTGGAGACTTACCCCCAAAGCAACAACCTCTCGTGGCTGTGTATTAGCGACTTCAATACTATCTCTTGCAGCGAAGAGAAGTCTGGGGGTCATCCGCCACCACAGCAGGGCATGAATGATTTCAACAACTTCATCTTTAACGCCCATCTCAGCACTCTTCCTTTCACAAGCAACGCTTTTACTTGGTACAACATGCAAGAAGGGGATAGAAGACAATACTCTCACCTCGATCGCGCTTTGACCAATATTTGGTGGAACGACATGGGTCTCATCACCAAACTATTCTACCTTAACACCACTGAATCGGATCATTCTCCCCTTCTGATTGAGCTCAGTAGAAGTAATAACCCTATCAAAAAAGCCTTTCGGTTCCTGGACTTCTGGAGGCATCACCCGTAATTCAGAAACATCGTCGCGTCGACGTGGCTCTCTAAGGACGACCCGGAACCCCTCACCCGGATTGCTGCTAGACTCAAAGCAACCAGGAAGGCCCTCGCTTCGTGGAGCAAGTCTGCCTTCGGTAACATTTTCCAAGCGGTCAGAACGACGGAGGATGACGTCAACAGAGCTAAGATCCAGTTTGCCACGGACAGATCCCCACAGGCCCGGTCCGCACTCAACTTGGCCACAACCATTCTCAAGTCCCGTCTGAAGGTGGAGACAAAATTTTGGAAGACGAAGGCCAGATTAAAATAGGATGCGGAGGGATACCGCAATTCGAGCTATTTTCTACACCAAATCAGCGACATAAACGGAAATCGGTTAGATGAACAGACCCGCATTCAAGAGGAGGCCACCGACTTCTACTCCAAATTATTCTCCAGAGAACCCATCACAAAGGATGATGAGTTCCTGGCTAAAACCCCCAATTTGATCTCCGATGGGGATAATGAGCTGCTCCTCACCCCTCCCTCTTTCGAGGAATTCAAGAACGCTGTCTGGGAACTCGATAAAAATAGCGCTCCTGGGCCGGATGGTTTCTCGGGTGTTTTGTAACACCCAGTTTTCCAGAAGAGGGTAATTTTGTAATTTTAGTCTTTTAATAATGATATTTAAATCATGATATAATTTTTGGTAATTTTTAATCATTTAAAACTATTTTAAATTATGACTTATGATTTTGGTATTTTGATAGTGTAACCTTGGAGACTGGTTGACCTAGAGCCTAGCCTTAAGATTAGGGCATTTTGTTTATCATTTCTATTTTAAGGGTATTTTTGTCATTTTTGGGGTTATTTGAATTTATTAGAATTTATTTGAATTTACGGGAATTTTTAGGATTTATTTTGGAATTGTTTGAATAAAGGTTGACTAGGTTGACTTTGACTAGCTTTGACTTGGTAGACTAACCTAGAAGCTGACCCTAGTTGAGTTGGACTTGGTTAGATTATGAAACCCTAGGTTAATTTAAGTTAACCATATTCTAGTTATTAGAATCAATTGGAAATAGGAATTAGAATAGGGAATTGACTAATGGCTTGTGACTTCACAAGTCATGACTTGTGACTTGAGCCCATAGAAGTCCATAGGCCCATACCATGGAACCCTAACCCTAATTCTTGGCTGGCCACATTGGTTTTTCCCTCTATTTAATGACTCCTAGAAGTTAGGGCTAGCCTCCTTTAGAAATTTTCCAAGTTTGAGAAAGAGGTAAATCTCCAACTTCATTAATTCATAGAAAATCCATATTAACTCCTTTTTCCCTCATACAAATTGTAATAGGTTTTAAATTAAGTTTTCTTGCTGTTTATGGTGATCAACCTCAGCTTTGGGGCAATTTGAAGAAGTTTGCTAGCAAGAAGAAACTCCTCTATTGGTTGCATTTTGACACCAATAGGTAAATCTCTATAAACACCATTAAAATTCCAGTTTCTTTGCATGTTTGGATAGCCCTAGGTCTACCCTAACTGTAGGTATGCCTAGACCTAGGTTTTGTGTCCATTTCGTATCCTAAATGGACACGTATCAGTCCCTTCCTATAGGTGTTCGATGAAATGCCCCAAAGGGTATTTCGTTTGGATTTTTAAATTATGTTTGAATGGAAAATTAGATCTAGGTCTTGTTTATAGGTTTCCAATTGACTGAGCATGTTTTAGTGTGTGTCGGACATGCAATGGGACACGAAACCCATGTATTTCTGTACCGTACAGCTCCTCTGCTACTCTGGGCTGTATCGGACACAATACGCAACCAGGACACGTGCCACTTGACAAAGACCTAGGGGCAATGTCTGACAAGACATCCCCAAAGTTTTGTATCGAGTCGTGTCGTGTCGAGTGAGAAAACGCGCTCGCACTGGTTCCTTACTGCACTGTACGAACACAGTTTTGAGCACTGACACGTGAGTCGTATCGACTCTGGACACATTTTAGACACCTTATGTTGACACGAGTGTGTAGCCCAACACGTGGGCTACACGTGGACATGACCATGAGGCCCCACGTGGCTCATGTCGTGTCCACGAGACACGTGAACCACTGCATGACGCGGTGCTAAACCGCGTGTACCAGTCAAGGAAATTCGACTGATACGGGTCTCGTATCGACACGTGAGGAGACGTGGACACGAGACAGGCTATTCTAACCCTAGACCAACCCTAGGTGAACCTAGGGACACAACTACGAGACTCTAGGACACTTGTGTCGTGTCCTAGACTTGCACGAACACGTGTACGATGTTGTGTATTAGTGTGTGTCTGTGTTGTGCTCGTTTTGGGTTTCTGTGATTTGGACACGTTTGTGTCCACTTGGGTAGACAGAAACACACTGATGGACACGTACACTATTAGTGTTATCATTACCAACCATTAATTATATATTTTAGCTCGATTTTGAATCTCATATTCCCAATTCCCTAAATTTCTGATACAAGAACAATTCCTGTTTTTCCAGTTTTGATAATTGATTTTAGGCAGCTAATTAAACCTATTTAAATGATGTTAATTGTTGGTTTTATATCCTAAAATGGTTCTCCAACGTGTTTTGTATCTATGGTTCAATTTTTGGGTCGTTTGGTTGTGTCTTGAATCTGAAATAAGGTTTTTAAAGTTTGAATAATTATGAACTAAAAACTGTCAATTGTTGAACTTAACTGGGTTTTGTTGAACCTGAGTATGCTAGACCTGGGAATTGGTTTGCTTTTCTACTTCTTAAACTAAATTGAATGACCTATTAATGAGAATTCTCATGCAAGTATTAGTGTCTTAAGTTAAATTTGAAGGATTGAATCCTTCCTTAACTAGATTGGTCACATATATCAACTGATTTATTTCATGTACTGTCAATCGATTTCTATTTCCTTTTCTCACTGATTCCAGGTTTACACACACCATGTCACTGATACATTTTCCATTTTTTTCACATTTTGAACTGCCACTGTTTCCAGGTTAGAACATGTACATTGTTCACTGTTTTTCCCTACACTCATCACACACATGTATTCCCTGAATTCTCTTTGTATTCACTGTTATATACTTTACTAATTTCAGTTGCCATGTTACACCCTTGACATATGTATCACTTTACTGTTTTGTGTCCAGGATATCACCCACATCCTCACTTGACATACCCTCATGTATAACTCACCCATACACTCTCATGTCTCACTAACACACACACAACTCTTTTGACACCTCACTTCACTCATGACACACACATACATTAGCATATATATGTGACACCCTTGAACACATTCCCTTTTCCCTTTCTCTACATGTATATATATATATGTATGAGATGTAGGTAAATATATGTATCCTATATATTGTGGGTGTACTTATATATATATATATATACTAGATATATTTGTATGTGTAGAATACATATAGGCAGCCTACATGTTATATGTATTCTTAATAGATTATGTTAATATAGTAATATGTGTATTGTGTTTTAGATATAGGTATTGTCATGTGTATAGGTGATTGTAGGTTGGTTAGGCATGGTATTGCCTAATAGCCTAATAGCCTATGGCCTAGTCTCTTAGGCTATGGGTGTATCTGTGTGTCAGTTTAGAGTCTAGTTAGACTTGTGTGGTCTTGTTAGGCCTAGAATAGACTAGTTAGACTATTATAGACTAGTTTGACTTAGGTTTGACTTGGTTGACGTAGTTTGACTTCTAGGGTTGACCAGAGTTGACCAAGAGTTGACTTTGGTCTAGATTGACCTAGATTCATGTAGAATGCATTGTAGTGCATCTTTTTACCATTCTGGATTTGTTGTGACTTATGCTGTTCTGATTAGGAGCCAGACACCTCTCATCGGACAGTACATTTCATCCGGACACTCAGATACAGGCGAGTACATTCTCTGATCATTTCATATCCTGCTTAGAATTATTTTTCTACATTAAATTACTTTACTTGATACTGTCACGTTGGTCACACGGATTAGTAATATATGGATCCCTTCTTGAGATGTTATCCTTTCAGGGAGCATCGGGTACTACATGTTCTGTGTATTTCACTTACATGGTGTATCACTATGCTTCATTGGTTTATTGTTCACTTGTGACATATATTCTTATGATTACATAGTCTTTCTTGAATCCTTATCCCATTTATTGGGTTTCCCAGAATCCCCATTTATGGGACTACTATGTACCACCCTTCGGGGGCCGTTACATAGAATCATAACATAACCTGGTTGGATCCTTGTGTATTGATTGGGGGTACGGAGGAGTTGAAGTAGACATGTGAATAATATCCAAGTAGTATCTCATCAGAATCATTCTATAGTGTAGCATCAGAATCATCCTATACCATTTACATGTCTATATTATACTCTGACTCACTAGCCACTGTTAGTTCTTTACTTATAGTAGATATTTCTATTACAGTTCTCTCTCTCTGTTTACATACTGCATTTCTTCAGTACCTGTATCTTACTTTACTGCATGATTATATTTTTTAACCTGCTATGAACTGTTGAGATGTATTGTGCTCGCTTCTGTCCTGACTGGACCTGTTAGAAATATTACAGAGGACGAGGAGGAGGCGTATGAGGATACCTTCTATGGGACAGCTTTAGCTGACGACTTTACCCTTCTGCCTAGACTAGCTTAGTTAGACCTTATCTTACTTATGTTGTCTTGAGACTAGTAGATAGACTTTATTTCTGCCTTTGAGATCTGGGTTGTATATTCTTTCATATTCAGTAGCTGAGACCATGTATTTCTGGATATTGCTGAGATGTTATCTTAGACTTTCTGATCATCTATATTTTCCTTTAGTTCTATATCATATTGTGCTTCTTCTTCCTTAGTTGTGATTGAGTTTACTTTCTATTATGTCAACCCCATTCGGAGAGTATAAACTGCTTAGTGTTATATTGTTAGATGTTGTGACCTAGGATAGCGTTCTACCGTCGACACTGTGGCGTAGGCTGGACGTACCCACGTCTTGTGCCCTTACTCTAGGGTGCGGGTCATGACACGTTTTTAGTGGTGGCCCATGCAGGTCGAGTTTATGTAGTGGTATTCGAACTAGAGTATCACTACAGCCTGCAGTAAGATTAGAATATATTTTTGAAGGTACTCAATCATAGTTAGGATTCCTTGAGAGATTCCTGGGACGGCCCTTGAGAATCTTATTTAAACTTCAATCATTTCCCTTGTTTTGTTGCTCTCACTCCTTGATTACTGAATTTGATTTTGATTGGATCGTTGTTGATTTTGATTTTCCTATCGAGATGAATTTTAAGGCCCGAGTTACGATATTTTTCTGATAACATATGTTGACGGGAATACAGGGATGGTAAAACGTCTACTTGATTATGGAACCTGTAGTTTATCGCAACCATATTAGCTGGCATGGCGGAAACATAGAGACCTGACTTCGGATGTATGTATCTTGGTTATGAGATTTGGAATTTCTCGCAACTATACTAGTCGGCATAGCGAGAATTCTAGACAACATGATTGTAGAGGTTCATACCCCAGTTATGGAATCTGTTATTTATCGCAGCCTTACTTACTGGCATGACGAGGACTCCGAATAACATGATTTTGGACAGACACATTTGATTATCAGATTATATCTTGAGAAGGTTTTTAAACATATCATCTCTATCATACCATTCTGTTGTTATAAATTGTATTCCATCATCAAAAAACTTAGGAGTAGGAGTATGAGTGGCTTAGCTGTTATTATAAATCTAGTGTAACGTCTTGCTATAAATTTCTTCTTAATACAATGAATCGATGATATTTGGTAGACCTTAACTTGGATTTGATATTATAACTCTGATTTCAAAATGGTTCTTTCTTTTAAACAGATAAGTAGAACAGATTTTATTATTATTATTTTTTTCGCCATTATTTCTTGTATTACCTTAGAATATATATATATATATATATATATATATATATATATATATATATATATATAGTGGACACAGATGCTTGCTTGACACGTAGGCATGCTACACTTGATTACCAACCTATCTAAATGCATATTAATATGTTGATGTTAATTTCTCAAAATCCCAATAATTCTAATATAGGACAGTATCAGTGACTAGTTCTCCGTTTCCCAGATTAATTTCGTAAATTAAATTTAAATTTCATGTTATTAGTTGTTGTTTATATTACTGCACATGTATGTTACATGCAGGGTTTCAAGTCTTAAAGAAAATTGGTTGAAATTGATTGAGTTTTGTGTTGAATTTGTTAAACCTGATACTGTGTACATATTAAACCTTTAACCCTGGATTCTAAGTGTTTAGTTCAATTTGCAGTTTTGAATGGTAATGTTTGAGCCGTATACATTGTTGTGTGTAGGTATATAATGTTAGGTTTCATACATGTTAGGTTGTGGTGGTAAACATTGAGTTGGTTTTGATGTTCGAATTTTTCCAAAATTTTGAAAACTGAATGCATGTTAACATTTTTACATTGCTTTCAAATGTGTAGTTCAATTTCAGATATAATATGTAATGTTGAACTAAACTGAAAGATCGAACCCTTTATTTCAAGTTTTAACCCATGTACACTTGACACTCTACACTAATGTTCACAACTGCCATGAAAATCTATCCCTTCATCTCTATGTTATGTTCATATATCTATATTATATATATATATATATATATATATATATATATATATATAGTTCTGTATACATGTTATAATTTATGTAGATGCATAATTAAATCTCTACCTCTCTATACATATATATATGGTTAGCCATGCATGGTATGAGTAAATAGCTTGTGCCTTGTAGACTGCTTAACAAATATGCCATGAATAATGTAACTTGATAGCTACAGTTGAGACCCAAATCCTCCTATACACTTTTATGTATATTTCACACAAACCACATAACCCTTACATAATGCTAGCTTCTCCCTCTCTAACACACTCTCTATATATATATCATGATTGGATTTCAATGCTATTGACTTTCGTTCCTTAAACTTTTGATCTTGATTTTTTTTTAAATAGTACCCCTTTATATTTATTTTATTTTTGATAATTACCAGTTTCAGATAGGATGGTAGACTACCGTACAACCTTGATGATTGTTTTTTTTATCCTTTCCAGTATGGCACCCATGACCCGAGCCCGTCGCCTGAGAGCAGCTGCAGCTACTGAGAGTGTGCTTCCACCTCCTATTGTTCAGGAGGTAGTGATCCTTCTATCTGATCAGGGGGTGGTGGCACCTCCTGCCATTGAGGAGATGGTGGTAGCCTCGCCAGAGAGTCTTCCTTCATCTCCTATCGTTCAGGAGAGAGCTGCAGATTTGCCTGAGATCGAGAGCCTTTTCCTACCCCTTGTACTCCATACTGTACCACCCGGAGGTTTGTTACTTGATGCAGCCCAGGTGTTTGGATATTTCCAAGAAAGGTTGATGGAGTCACAGAGAGTTCATGATGAGGCCATGAGGGAGCAATACTAGAGGTTGCTACGTCTGTGGGACTCTGTGCTTCCAGGAGGAGAGCCTAGCTCCAAGAGGGCGAGGTACAGTACCCAGTCCTACCCAGAGTTTGAGGAGTACCCATATATCTAGCCTATATCATCATACCCAGCCCAGTCTCCTGTCCAGCAGAGGCCAGCTGAGCCAGAGCCTATCTGTGCCTACTGTAAGAAGTCTGGACACAGGTGGAACTTCTGTAGAAAGAGACTAGGATTGTGCCTATTCTGTGGGTCAGTTGCACACTGGATGCAGCACTGTCCTGATATACCTGCCCCAACTAGGGCCCTGCTTCCAGGAGGGAGTTCTAGTTCTCAGACCTAGCTGGAGGTGAGTTTTGACCTAATCTTAGTATCCTTTTTTGAGAATATTTGATGCACCCCTTGCTTGTATGTTTTGATACCTTGTGATTGCCTAGTACTGTAGCATGGTTGGTGTAACTAGATGAGACCCCAGACTGATATTACATGCCATGATCCCATAGGTTACACTTTCCAACTGTATGATTTAAATAGGTTTCTGAGACTATGATTGCTAGGAGCTTAACCTAGAAGGGGTACGATCATCTTAATTTTGAGGACAAAATTTTTATAAGGTGGGTAGGATTGTAACATCCAGTTTTTCAGAAGAGGGTAATTTTGAAATTTTGTAATTTTAGTCTTTTAATAATGATATTTAAATCATGATATAATTTTTGGTGATTTTTAATCATTTAAAACAATTTTAAATCATGACTTATGATTTTGGTGTTTTGATAGTGTAACCTTGGAGACTGGTTGACCTAGAGCCTAGCCTTGTGATTAGGGTATTTTATTTATCATTTCTAGTTTGAGGGTATTTTTGTCATTTTTGGGGTTATTTGAATTTATTATAATTTATGGAAATTTTTAGGATTTATCTTGGAATTGTTTGAATGAAGGTTGACTAGGTTGACTAGCTTTGACTTGGTAGACTAACCTAGAAGCTAACCCTAGTTGAGTTGGACTTGGTTAGATTATGAAATCCTAGGTTAATTTAAGTTAACCATATTCTAGTTATTAGAATCAATTGGAAATATGAATTAGAATAGGGAATTGACTAATGGCTTGTGACTTCACAAGTCATGACTTGTGACTTCACAAGTCATGACTTGTGACTTGAGCCCATAGAAGCCCATAGGCCCATACCATGGAACCCTAACCCTAATTCTTGGCTGGGCACATTGGTTTTTCCCTTTATTTAATGACTCCTAGAAGTTAGGGCTAGCCTCCTTTAGAAATTTTCCAAGTTTGAGAAAGAGGTAAATCCCCAACTTCATTAATTCATAAAAAAATCCAAATTAACTTCTTTTTCCCTCAAACAAATTGCAATAGGTTTTAAATTAAGTTTCTTGCTATTTGTGGTGATCAACCTCAGCTTTGGGACAATTTGAAGAAGTTTGCTAGCAAGGAGAAACCCCTCTATTGGAAGCTTTTCTTGTATTTTGACACTAATAGGTAAATCTCTATAAACACCATTAAAATTCCAGTTTCTTTGCATGTTTGGATAGTCCTAGGTCTACCCTAACTGTAGGTATGCCTAGACCTAGGTTTTGTGTCCATTTTGTGTCCTAAATGGACACGTATTAGTCCCTTCCTATAGGTGTTCGATGAAATGCCCCAAAGGGCATTTCGTTTGGAATTTTAAATTATGTTTGAATGGAAAATTAGATCTAGGTCTTGTTTATAGGTTTCCAATTGACTGAGCATGTTTTAGTGTGTGTCGGACACGCAATAGGATACGAAACCCATGCATTTCTGTACCATACAGCTCCCCTGCTACTCGGGGGCTGTATCGGACACAACACGCAACCAGGACACGTGCCACTTGACATAGACCTAGGGGCAATGTCTGAAAAGACATCCCCAAAGTTTTGTGTCGAGTCGTGTTGTGTCGAGTAAGAAAACGCGCTCGTACTGGTTCTTTACTGCACTGCACGAACACAGTTTTGAGCACTGACACGTGAGTCGTGTCGACTCTGGACACATTTTGGACACCTCGTGTTGAAACGAGTGTGTAGCCCAACACGTGGACTACACGTGGACATGACCACGAGGCCCCACGTGGCTCGTGTCGTGTCCACGAGACACGTGAACCACTACACGACGCGGTGCTGAACCGCGTGTACCAGTCGAGGAAACTCGACTGATACGGGTCTCGTGTCGACACGTGAGGAGACGTGGACACGAGACAGGCTATCCTAACCCTAGACCAACCCTAGGAGAACCTAGGGACACGACCACGAGACTCTAGGACACTTGTGTCGTGTCCTAGAATTGCACGAACACATGCACGATGTTGTGTATTAGTGTGTGTCTGTGTTGTGCTCGTTTTGGGTTTCTGTGATTTGGACACGTTTGTGTCCACTTGGGTGGACACAAACACACTGATGGACACGTACACTATTAGTGTTATCATTACCAACCATTAATTATATATTTTAGCTCGATTTCGAATCTCATTTTCCCAATTCCCCTAAATTTCTGATACAAGAACAATTCCTGTTTTTCCAGTTTTGATAATTGATTTTAGGCAGCTAATTAAACCTATTTAAATGATGTTAATTGTTGGTTTTATATCCTAAAATGGTTCTCCTACGTGTTTTCTATCTATGGTTCAATTTTTGGGTCGTTTGGTTGTGTTTTGAATCTGAAATGAGGTTTTTAAGTTTGAATAATTATGAACTGAAAACTGTCAATTGTTGAACTTAACTGGGTTTTGTTGAACCTGTGTATGCTAAACCTGGGAATTGGTTTGCTTTCCTACTTCTTAAACTAAATTGAATGACCTATTAATGAGAATTCTCATGCAAGTATTAGTGTCTTAAGTTAAATTTGAAGGATTGAATCCTTCCTTAACTAGATTGGTCACATATATCAACTGATTTGTTTCATGTACTGTCAATCGATTTCTATTTCCTTTCCTCACTGATTCCAGGTTTACACACACCATGTCACTGATACATTTTCCAGTTTTTTTTCACATTTTGAACTGCCACTGTTTCTAGGTTAAAACATGTACATTGTTCACTGTTTTTCCCTACACTCATCACACACATGTATTCCCTGAATTCTCTTTGTATTCACTGTTATATACTTCACTAATTTCAGTTGCCATGTTACACCCTTGACACATGTATCACTTTACTGTTTTGTGCCCAGGATATCACCCACATCCTCACTTGACACACCCTCATGTATAACTCACCCATACACTCTCATGTCTCACTAACACACACACAACTCTGTTGACACCTCACTTCACTCATGACACACACATACATTAGCATATATATATGACACCCTTGAACACATTCCCTTTTCCCTTTCTCTACATGTATATATATATGTATGAGATGTAGGTAAATATATGTATCCTATATATTATGGGTGTACTTATATATATATATATATATATATATATATATATATATATATATATATATATATATATATATATTAGATATATTTGTATGTGTAGAATACATATAGGCAGCCTACATGTTATATGTATTCTTAATAGATTATGTTAATATAGTAATATGTGTATTGTGTTTTAGATATAGGTATTGTCATGTGTATAGGTGATTGTAGGTTGGTTAGGCATGGTATTGCCTAATAGCCTAATAGCCTATGGCCTAGTCTCTTAGCCTATGGGTGTATCTGTGTGTCAGTTTAGAGTCTAGTTAGACTTGTGTGGTCTTGTTAGGCCTAGAATAGACTAGTTAGACTATTATAGACTAGTTTGACTTAGGTTTGACTTGGTTGACCTAGTTTGACTTCTAGGGTTGACCAGAGTTGACTAAGAGTTGACTTTGGTCTAGATTGACCTAGATTCATATAGAATGCATTATAGTGCATCTTTTTACCATTCTGGATTTGTTGTGACTTGTGTTGTTCTGATTAGGAGTCAGACACCTCTCAACGGACAGTACATTTCATCCGGACACTCAGATACAGGCGAGTACATTCTCTGATCATTTCATATCCTGCTTAGAATTATTTTCCTGCATTAAATTACTTTACTTGATACTGTCACGTTGGTCACATGGATTAGTACTATATGGATCCCTTCTTGAGATGTTATCCCTTCAGGGAGCATCGGGTACTATATGTTCTGTGCGTTTCACTTACATGGCGTATCACTATGCTTCATTGGTTCATTGATCACTTGTGACATATACTCTTATGATCACAGAGTCTTCCTTGAATCCTTATCCCATTTATTGGGTTTCCCAGAATCCCCATTTATGGGACTACTATGTACGACCCTTCGGGGGCTGTTACATAGAATCATAACATAACCTGGTTGGATCCTTGTGTATTGATTGGGGGTACGGGAGAGTTGAAGTAGACATGTGAATAATATCCAAGTAGTATCTCATCAGAATCATTCCATAGTGTAGCATCAGAATCATCCTATGCCATTTACATGTCTATATTATACTCTGACTCACTAGCCACTGTTAGTTCTTTACTTATAGTAGATATTTCTATTACAGTTCTCTCTCTCTGTTTACATACTGTATTTCTTCAGTACCTGTATCTTACTTTACTGCATGATTATATTTTCTAACCTGCTATGAACTGTTGAGATGTATTGTGCTCGCTCCTGTCCTGACTGGAACTATTAAAAATATTACAGAGGACGAGGAGGATGCCTGTGAGGATACCTTCTACGGGACATCTCTAGCTGACGACTTTACCCTACTGCCTAGACTAGCTTAGTTAGGCCTTATCTTACTTATGTTGTCTTGAGACTAGTAGAAAGGCTTTATTTCTGTCTTTGAGATCTGGGTTGTATATTCATTCATATTCAGTAGCTGAGACCATGTATTTCTGGATATTGCTGAGATGTTATCTTAGACTTTCTGATCATCTGTATTTTCCTTGAGTTCTATATCATATCGTGCTTCTTCTTCCTTAGTTGTGATTGAGTTTACTTTCTATTATGTCACCCCCATTCGGGGAGTATAAACTGCTTAGTGTTATATTGTTAGATGTTGTGACCTATGACAGCGTTCTACCGCCGACACTGCGACGTAGGCTGGACGTACCCACGTCTCGTGCCCTTACTCTAGGGTGTGGGTCGTGACACGTTTTCTTCAGATCGTGCTGGGATCTGATCGCAGATGACTTCCTCGAGGCCACCATCGCTTTCTTTCAAGGGGCTACCTACCCCAAAGCCATCTCCAGTGCCAACCTTATCCTCATACCCAAAAAAGATAATCCGGAGACCTTCAAAGACTTTAGACCCATCAGCCTGTGCACTTTTACCAACAAAATCATTTCGAAGATCATCAACAAACGCATGTTCACTCTTCTTCCGAAGATTATCTTCGAAGAGCAAAGTGGTTTTGTCCCTGGCCGGAACATCATTGTCAACGTCCTCCTAGCCCAAGAAATGATAACATGCATGAAATTCCCATCCAGAGGAGGTAATGTCACCATTAAACTTGACATGGAGAAAGCATACGACCGCCTGGACTGGCAATTCATGATTTGGGTTTTTAGGGCGTTCGGTTTCTCTGAATCTTGGATCGACATCATCTTTTGCTCCGTAAGCAACTCATGGTTCTCTACAGTCATCAACGGTCAGGCTGCAGGTTTCTTCACTGCCAGCTGTGGGGTTAGACAAGGTGACCCGCTCTCCCCCACCATCTTCATAATCGTGGCAGAAGCTCTCAGTAGAAACCTCAAAAGCATGGCCAATACTCCTAGATTCTATCACTTCCATACTACAACCGGCTGCCCGCTGATTACGCACCTGGTATATGCTGATGGCTTTCTTATTTTCTCAGCTGGAGATCTCAAATCTGTCGAGGTGGTCCACACCATGCTGGAAAAATATGCTAGATGCTCGGGCCAGCGCATCAACGTCAGCAAAAGCGTCATCTACACTCACGACAAAGCAGACAGGACTCACTCGACGATGCTCTCCACCTTGACTTCCTTTTCTACAGCTTATCCTCCGTTCTCCTACTTGGGTTGTCCATTGGTTTATGGCAAGTCCAATACTGGCATCTTCGCGAATCTTGTTAGCAAAATCAGATCCAAAATTGAGAGATGGCACAACGCGACCTTTTCCCCGGATAGCAAGTTGATTCTGATCAAGCATGTCCTATCCTCCATCCCCATATACACCCTGGCCATTTGCGCCCCTCCGAAAAAACTCCTTTACTCACTTGAAGCACTATTTGGCAACTTCTTCTGGGGTCACTCTGACAGAAAGGATAAACACCACTGGGCCAGTTGGGATTCCATGGCCAAACCTACAGAGGAGGGAGGTCTGGGATTCAGCAGACTTACCCACATCATCGACTCTTGTTCTATGAAACTTTGGTGGAAGCTGCGCTCGGACAAGTCACTTTGGACTAGGTTCATGATGGCTCGATATTTCAGACTCTCTCACCCTGCGTCTGCTGTTGCCAACTCTAGATCTTCAGCTTCTTGGCGGTGCATCCTACATGGCCAGAGCCTCGCCGAACCCCTCATCCGACTCAAGCTCGGAGACGGCCGCTCGCCGATGTTCCACGAACGTTGGATGGGGGACGAGGTGATCCAGCAGTCTCGGACTCACTTACATCCTCATGAAATTCGGGAGCTGTGGGACAGTGCCCTTGGTTGGAGATGGGACAGGGTCTGCACTCGGCTTGGCACAGAGGCGGTCAACGACATCGCTGCTGCGGACTTAAGGATCGTAGATACCCCGGATACTGTGTGGTGGTCACCCAACCACGGCGGTACCTTCTCCTTAGCTTCGGCTAGGATTGTGGCTAGAGGCATTGGTACCCCGGCCCCTTATACTGCTCCGTTCTGGCAGGCATGCATCCGTATCAAATGGTCCATTTTGATATGGAGAGCCCATAGGCGGAAACTCCCAACCGACGATATCATAACATCCTTCGACTTCAGCCTGGCATCGCGGTGCCACTGCGGCTCATCTCACCAAGTTGAAACCACGGAGCACATTCTTCTCGTCGGCGACCTCGCAACTCAGTTGTGGACGTTTCTATCCTCCAAATGTCGATAGGACCACCAGCTGGGCGGCCTCAACGATCTCCTGGCCCACTGGAGCAGATCTCATGGTCATCAGATCGTCACGACCGCCGGTGTTTGGGTTCTGTGGAAAAATCAAAATAAATGGAGATATGAAGATCGACAATACAATTCAGACCTACTCATCAGGGAGGCTGCCAGACAAGTGCGCAAAGCGGCCCGGCGCTGCCGTCACTCCCCGCCTAGCTTTTGGGAGGCTTCCACCTCCACTACCGCTTAGGCATGTCGCCGTGATGGCGAGGTGCCGTTTTGGGCATCCTTTTGCGTTTGCGGCCTCTTATTATTTTTTTTGTCTTCTCGTGCGTGGCGTGTATACCTGTATAGGCTTCAGCATTTTGCGTCTAATACATCAATAAGTCTCCTTTTCCTATATATATATATATATATATATATATATATATATATAGGCTTAATTGTACTTTGATACCCTCAAATATTTTTGTTTTTCAACTTGATACCAAAACCTTTTTTTTCAACTTGATATCCTGAATTTTTTTGGACAATAATGCCCCTACTCAAAATTTAAAACTACCCCCCAACCCGCACCTCCCTCCCACTCCCCCCAATCCGCCCACCCGCCCCCTCCCTCCCTCCAGCCACCCCCAGCTCCCTCCCCCCCTCTGCCTTGCCCACCCCACCCCCCATACCCCGCTCTCCCCTCCGGCCACCCACGCGCCTGCCCTCTCCTTCCACTGCCCTCCTCTTCCGCCTCCACCCGCGCCCCCTCCTCTCACCGTCGGTCGCCCCCACCCCCCACCCCCTCTGTCACATCCCGCACCCTAGAGTTAGGGCACGAGAACGTAACAACGCCCAGCCTACGCCGCAGTGTCGGTGGTAGAATGCTGTCCTAGGTCTCAATGCATCTAACAGTATAAGACTAAACAGTTTATACTCCCCGAATGGGGGTGACATAGCAGAATTTAAACTCAATCGCATCTAAGGTAGAGCATAAAGGAAGATAGATAAAACATGAAATCGAAAAGAGATACAACAGATAGAAGTCTAAGTGTCTAAGATACAAACTCAGAATACATCTCAAAACTCAAATACAGTAATCCATAAATACAACTCAAGATGACTGAAAATAAACTATAAACAAAAACCCTAGCTATCTATGCAACCTCTACTGTCTCCTCTAGGCTAGCAGGCAACCTCCAGGCTATCTGTAAAATTTATCAACGGGTCCAGTCAGGACTGGAGCGAGCACAGTACATCTCAACAGATCATAGCAGGTTAGAAAATATAATCATGCAGTAAAGTAAGATACAAGATCTGAAGGAAATACAGTATATAAACAGGAAAAGAGAACTGCAATAGAAATATCTACTATAAGTAGAGAGCTAACAGTGGCTAGTGAGTCAGAGTACAATATAAACATGTGAATGGCATAGGAGATTCTGGGAACTATACTGTGGAGTGATTCTGGGAACTGCACTACTTGGATATTATTCACATGTTTACTTCTACTCCCCCGTACCCCCAATCAATACACAAGGATCCAACCAGGTTATGTTATAATTCCATGTAAAGGCCCACAAGGGGTGATACATGGATAGCCCATAAATGGATGATTCTGGAAATGCCCACAATGGGGTAATTCTGGGAATGCCCATAAATGGGTGATTCTGGGAAGACTCTGTGATCATGAGAGTACATGTCACAAGTGATCGAAGAACCGTGAAGCATAGTGATACACCATGTAAGTGAAACGCACAGAACATGTAGTATACGATGCTCCCTGAGGGGATAACATCTCAAGAAAGGATCCATATAGTACTAATCCATGTTACCAACGTGACAGCATCAAGTATAGTAATCTAAAGCAGGAAAATAATTCTAACAGGATATGAAATGATCAGAGAATGTACTCGCCTGATATCTGAATGTCCAAGGTAAAGATACTGTCCGAGGAGAGGTGTCTGGCTCCTAATTAGAACAGCACAAGTCACAACATGTCCAGAAGGGTAATATAAAGCACTACAATGCATTCTACATGAATCTAGGTCAAACTAGGCCAAAGTCAACCCTTGGTCAACTCTGGTCAACTGCACTAGTCAAACTAGGTCAAACTAGGTCATGTCCTAACCCAGCAAGTCTTACTAGGCCTAACCAAGACTATCCTAGCAAGCACACATCAATACAAGGCTATACAAGCCAACATACACCCAACTCTATATAGCATGCAATTATTCAATACTCAAATAGGCAAGAATTCACATTGGATATACACTAGGTAATCTATTACTTTAAGCTATATATGTCTACACATATATACACATGCATATATTGGTATTCAACATTAGGTCTATAATCATGGCATTTCAAATGGTTATATAAACTTATATATTATAACACAATATGCTAACATATATATAATATACATACATAGCTAAGTTAACTATATTCATAAATACTTATTTAAGAGGCTATGTGTGTGTATGTGAACATGGCAAAGGGGCAAGTGAGGGTTAAATGGGCATACATAGTGTATACATATCAAAGAGTGTCAAAGTGTAAGTGAACAAAGTGTCAAGTGTGATAGTGTCAACATAGTGTAAGGGGGTACATGAGGTAATATAGGATTTGTGTTAACATAGAACATTACATCTCATTAACTTGTATATTGTATACATTATATCTATTATTACATTACATTCATGCTTGCATTCATTCATCATTCATTTATTCTCTTGCACTACTATATGCACCATACATTAAATACTATGGAACCTACATATTTATTACAAGCCATACTTATACATGCTTACATTAGATAGGATACTTACACCTCATACATCATTTATTTAACCATTTACTCATGCTTGCATTCTCTATTTAATTACATAATGTATATACTAACATGGGTTAAAATCAAATAGAACATTATATTACACACAAGGGTGCACAAAATACATATGCCGAATAGTAACTCCTACTAATAATCAATACTGTACCATCTTAGCATGAATTAAAATCTAGGATTAAAGTATGTTATAGATCTATGTGTTAGCTTTCCGAAACTTCAAACGGATCGCGTTTTCGTTTCCGAAAACTCCCGGAATCGCGAAAACACCGAGAATGCGTTTGTCTTTCGTGCAGCTGACACTCAAATAATTCTCCAGAAAGTTATAGAAATAATTAGGCCTATTAATACATGTTTTTGAAAGCTAACTTCAATATGCTTCTTCTAAAAAAATGAGAGATTAAACCGAGCTTTGAGCTAGAAGTTATGACATTTCTAAGTTATGGCTGAAATTAAAAACGTGGATAAAAATCATGACGGATTTGGGTAGTTTGAGACAAAAGAACACAAGTATATAACATAATATATCAAGAACTCACTCTCTACACTAATATATATATATATATATGAGACACTATAGAACATATCTCCAATACAAAAATATGATATTAAACATGTAGTAATTCATTCATACATAACAACAACACATAGTGTATCCAAATTTGGGATTTTCCCACATGGACACAACCACAACACAAAGGACACTCCTATGACCTCCAAATGGACACGAAATGGACACAAATGGAGATACAACCATGGGGGTCATTCCTATTAGGTTCAAAATAGACCTATATGCATGAGAAAATGAAAAGAAGAAGGAATTTATATCTTCCGGTAGATCGAATCGAAGAAAAGCCTTCCCGGAGCGACACCGACACGTAGAGATTCCAAAAGGACACGAACGAGCTTCGAATCCTCCCAAACTTGGGTAGCTTCCTCCTTGGCTAGAATGGAGAAGGAAAGAAGAAGATTTGGTGGCGAAATGGAAGGATTTGGTGGAGAAATTGCTAGGGATTGCTCTCTAGGAATTTGGGGAAGAACAAGAGAGAGAGTGTGGATGAGAATAATGAAATTAACTTGAGCCTATCCTCTCCCAAAGTGGCTGGCCATATGGGGCTATTTGTCCTATTATGGTAAGGTCCAAAATGCCCCCACTAACCTATTCTATGAGTATTAGGAAAGGGCTAATTGGTTGGGGCTAAATTAGTTATTCTAAAGTCTCTAAGCACACTAACCTTATCCATAATAATTAGTCTAACCTCTAACTAAAATATTTTTATCATGTGGACTAAAATTAATATCATGTGGGCCGTGTCTAACTAGTGTGTGGGTCCCACTAGAGTCAAACTACCCCCGGGTCCCCGTTTCAAGTCGGATTGAGTTAAAATTTGAACCCGACTCAAATAACCCCAAAACAATATCATAAATAATAAAATACTATCAAAATAATTCAAAGAGGTCAAATGCAAAAATATTCTTAGGCCAAAAATGACATTAAAATATCATAATCACATGGTTAGGCTCTAGGTCAAACAGTCTCTAGGGTTTCTCTAGCAAAATGTCAAAACCACAAGTCATTGATTTAAATAATTTTAAAATAATTTAAAATCACCAAAAATTATATCATGAATTAAATATCATTATTAAAATAATTATAAATACGAAATTTCAAAATTATCCTCATTTGGGAAACTGGGTGCTACAACTCTACCCACCTTAGAAAAATTTCGTCCTCGAAATTTAAGATCGATAGTACTCCTTCTAGAGCCTCTAACCTACCCAATATCTAAGGTAACACTTCCTAACACTGGACTAATAAACGGACATCTAAAAAGTGTTAATCTAGAAATACCTCCAATACTGCTCTGCTGTACGGCGGTAATGGAACTTCAATAAAATATGGACTGGAACCTATATCCAAGGGACTGGACCTATTTTAAAGTGGTCTTAACTAAGGATGAAAAGGAACTAATCATAGGCTATAGGTATGCTCAAACTATTATCTTCCGATTAACCATCTATTAATACATTCTATTACCATAGGAATGATGCATTACTAAGACATATAGGCCCCTATCTCTCATAACACATTTATACTCACCAAAAGACTAGTACATCCTATCAAGGCTGATACTATAATCTCTCATAAATCTTCTAAGCTACATGTTTATAGACACACATCCCCACATCAAGGACTAACCTATATATATCTACAACTGATACTAATGTGGTGACGTCCCTATTTTCCAACAATCAAGGTCTAATTTTTTTTTATCTAAATCATGCAATTTGAAGGAATAGTATACAAGGTCAGGGCATACCGTAGCAGTTGGAAGTCTCACCTAGGTACACTGGTCATTCTAGGTCAAAACAGTACTATGGTATCAACACACAAACAATCTAGGGTGTCCTAATTGGGAAGGTAAGGGAACAACAATCATCAAGGTTGTAGGGCTGTCGACCATCCTATATAAAAATTGGTCATTAACAAGCAACTAAGAAATTATTAAAAGGTTACTATTCCATAAAATGGCAAAAATTAAAAATTTAGGCACAACAAATCACAAATAGATTTTTGTCTTGACACGATCTAAGTTGATCAATTTTGGGATAAAACGAGATTTTGGCAAGAAGGGAAATCAATAAAATCAAAGTATGAGCACGAGCATCCAATGATGGAGGTTCAGGTCATGATTAAATTTAATTCGACTGAGTACGAATACGAGGTTCATAGGCGATGAAAAGATTTCAAGGAGAATTGTCAAGGCTGTCGCGAATGAGACTCTAGGGTCAAGTTTAACTATGTCTCCATTCTCGTAGATTGATACATGAAAAAGCGAACCAAAGTGCAATAGGTTGATCAGACCATCATGTACCGGTTCTGATTAGATAATATGTTAGTGGGTGGTCCACCCAATAAAATATGTCATGACCAAGCTCGAAAATAGATAAGCTTGCAAAACTAAGGCTAATTTAGCAGCACAAGATATAAGGGTGGTAATGATGAAAGGAATTACATAGTCCAAGTTTCTTAACCAACGGGTCAAGTAATCAGATAAGGTACAAGGTTAAGCATCTAAGGAAACAAGCAGAACACCATCACATGTCGGGTCGAAAGAATTGAGTCAAGGCTGGATTTCTAATTAAAATAAGAAGAAATTTAGTATAATGGTAGAGGTTATAGTTTAGCCAGTTGACCAGAAAATTATATCAAGAAAATAGAGTACAAGAAGACGGGTTTTAGTGGGACATGATATACCTACACGAAGGTGAGCTCGTCTAGGTCTTGCATATAAGATTTGTTGGAGGGTAACAGCTAGTATTACATTCCGAATATCAAAGTCACGATAAGGAATGTCAAGGATCTCAATTAGAAAGTGGGAGTTCAAGATATGGTAATTAATGCACAAAATAATGAAGATCGAGTTAGTCATCTGCTTCTGATACTCTTAAGTTCATCTGGTCATAACTTGCCAATCATATCTTTACCTCACCAGTCTCCATATGAAAATTTAACCTTTACTTAAACCCTTACCATGACTACCGTAGGCAATTTCCAATTTCCAAACATCACTCTTGAAGCACAACCCTCACATTTAGGAATCAACATTAACCATTTATTTAAATTTCCAAGTTCTTTCACCTTGTCTTAAATTTGACCCAAAACCTCTAAATCCCGTTTACGAATTCCTTGAACTTGTTCAAATTGTTCTCCTCGTATTATTTAATTTAAATCTCTAGGCCTTACAAAACTTATCTTTCAACATAAAATCAACTTCCGTATTTTCTTCGACATACACCCTTGAATATTATTCTCCTAAAAATATTTAACAACAATCTCTAAACTTCCATAACTTTGTGCTCTCTATATCCCTAGTCATTTCCTCGCAACATCTTGTTTAATATCCTTATTAAACACAATTAACTTCTCTTTTCCATTACTAACCTTCTACATAGCCTCAGAGTAAAAGTTTTTTCCAGAATCAATAACCAAGATTTTCTAAGTTCTCAAAACTAGGTTGACCTCTGATATCCTCATTAGTTTTGAATACACCTATAAACTATCTCATAACCCCAAAATTTCTCTAAATGTAATTGTTTCCAGATTGGCAGTATACATCTCCTTATTCTATTCGAGACCTTTACCACATTTCTATCTCAAGTTTCCATATGGAACACTCCACATTTGATTTCCTTTAAATCATCATAAAATAACCAGTTACGTCTTCTCTGAGCTACATAATTTACGTCACTTCCTTAGCCTTTCCCATGCAAAAGATACGAAGATTCAAGGGTTTCGAAGTACATCTGGTAGGGACGACAAGATATGGGTAATTAATGTAATGAGACAGAGTTTAAGATAGGAGGTAAATAAGAATGCAAGGGAATAATGGCGAGAAAGAATATTGAAGATATGTTCCTTCTCATCGGTTCAAACGAGAGGAACCCATCAAGCTTAAATTCAATAGCAAGGAATGAGGGTGAATCCAAACAAGAGGAAAATGAATTCTAATTGAAGTTCAAAATAAGTTTCTCAGGGGTCGTCCCAGAAATCTTTCAAAGAATCCTAAGTGTGATTGAGTACCTTGGATTTGAAAATATTAATCTAAATACAAAATTAAATCAACAACTACAAAATTTTATCAAAATCATCAACTAATACCAGGATTCAAAGTTCTACAATGAATCCACAAAATCAAATTCAAATCAAGAAAAAAGGTGAATCAAAACAAGGAAAATGAGTTTAAATCGGAATTCAAAATAAGATTCTCAAGGGTCATCCCAGGAATCTCTCAAGAAATCCTAACAGTGATTGAGTATTCTCTCATCCTAACATCTTAATTTATATATCCTATAGCAGGCTCGTAGTAGTACAACTAAGTCGTTGCGCTACTACAAAATTGCACTAATGCGAATCTCGACCTAAATGGGCCACCACTAAAAATGTGTCACGATCCGCACCCTAGAGTTAGGGCACGAGAACGTAACAACGTCCAGCCTACGCCGCAGTGTCGACGGTAGAACGCTGTCCTAGGTCTCAATGCATCTAACAGTATAAGACTAAACAGTTTATACTCTCCGAATGGGGGTGACATAGCAGAATGTAAACTCAATCACATCTAAGGTAGAGCATAAAGGAAGATAGATAAAACATGAAATCGAAAAGAGATACAACAGATAGAAGTCTAAGTGTCTAAGATACAAACTCAGAATACATCTCAAAACTCAAATACAGTAATCCATAAATATAACTCAAGATGACTGAAAGTAAACTATAAGCAAAAACCCTAGCTATCTATGCAACCTCTTTTGTCTCCTCTAGGCTAGCAGGCAACCTCCAGGCTATCAGTAAAATTTATCAACGGGTCCAGTCAGGACTGGAGCGAGCACAGTACATCTCAACAGATCATAGCAGATTAGAAAATATAATTATGCAGTAAAGTAAGATACAGGATCTGAAGAAAATACAGTATGTAAACAGGAAAAGAGAACTGTAATAGAAATATCTACTATAAGTAGAGAGCTAACAGTGGCTAGTGAGTCAGAGTACAATATAAACATGTGAATGGCATAGGAGATTCTGGAAACTATACTATGGAGTGATTCTGGGAACTGCACTACTTGGATATTATTCACATGTTTACTTCTACTCCCCCGTACACCCAATCAATACACAAGGATCCAACCAGGTTATGTTATAATTCCATGTAAAGGCCCACAAGGGGTGATACATGGATAGCCCATAAATGGGTGATTCTGGGAAGACTCTGTGATCATGAGAGTACATGTCACAAGTGATCGAAGAACCGTGAAGCATAGTGATACACCATGTAAGTGAAACGCACAGAACATGTAGTATACGATGCTCCCTGAGGGAATAACATCTCAAGAAAGGATCCATATAGTACTAATCCCTGTTACCAATGTGACAGCATCAAGTATAGTAATCTAAAGCAGAAAAATAATTCTAACAGGATATGAAATGATCAGAGAATGTACTCGCCTGATATCTGAATGTCTAAGGTAAAGATACTGTCCGAGGAGAGGTGTCTGGCTCCTAATTAGAACAGCACAAGTCACAACATGTCCAGAAGGGTAATATAAAGCACTACAATGCATTCTACATGAATCTAGGTCAAACTAGGCCAAAGTCAACCCTTGGTCAACTCTGGTCAACTGCACTAGTCAAACTAGGTCATGTCCTAACCCAACAAGTCTTACTAGGCCTAACCAAGACTATCCTAGCAAGCACACATCAATACAAGTCTATACAAGCCAACATACACCCAACTCTATATAGCATGCAATTATTCAATACTCAAATGGACAAGAATTTATATTGGATATACACTAGGTAATCTATTACTTTAAGCTATATATGTCTACACATATATACACATGCATATATTGGTATTCAACATTAGGTCTATAATCATGGCATTTCAAATGGTTATATAAACTTATATATTACAACACAATATGCTAACATATATATAATATACATACATAGCTAAGTTAACTATATTCATAAATACTTATTTAAGAGGCTATGTGTGTGTATGTGAACATGGCAAAGGGGCAAGTGAGGGTTAAATGGGCATACATAGTATATAAATATCAAAGAGTGTCAAAGTGTAAGTGAACAAAGTGTCAAGTGTGATAGTGTCAACATAGTGTAAGGGGGTACATGAGGTAATATAGGATTTGTGTTAACATAGAACATTACATCTCATTAACTTGTATATTGCATACATTATATCTATTATTATATTACATTCATGCTTGCATTCATTCATCATTCATTTATTCTCTTGCACTACTATATGCACCATACATTACATACTATGGAACCTACATATTCATTACAAGCCATACTTATACATGCTTACATTAGATAGGATACTTACACCTCATACATAATTTATTTAACCATTTACTCATGCTTGCATTCTCTATTTAATTACATAATGTATATATATTAACATGGGTTAAAATCAAATAGAACATTATATTACACACAAGGGTGCACAAAATGTATATGCGGAATAGTAACTCCTACTAATAATCAATATAGTACCATCTCAGCATGAATTAAAATCTAGGATTAAAGTATGTTATAGATCTATGTGTTAGCTTTCCGAAACTTCAAACGGATCGCATTTTCATTTTCGAAAACTCCCGGAATCGCGAAAACACCGAGAACGCGTTTGTCTTTCGTACAGCTGACACTCAAATAATTCTCCAGAAAGTTATAGAAAGAATTAGGCCTATTAATACATGTTTTTGGAAAGCTAACTTCAATACGCTTCTTTTAAAAAAACGGAAGATTAAACCGAGCTTTGAGCTAGAAGTTATGACATTTCTAAGTTAGGACTGAAATTAAAAACGTGGATAAAAATCATGACGGATTTGGATAGTTTGAGACAAAAGAACACAAGTATATAACATAATATATTAAGAACTCACTCTCTACACTAATATATATATGAGACACTATAGAACTCATCTCCAATACAAAAATATGAGATTAAACATGTAATAATTTATTCATACATAACAATAACACATAGTGTGTCCAAATTTGGGATTTTTCCACATGGACACAACCACAACACAAAGGACACTCCTATGACCTCCAAATGGACACGAAATGGACACAAATGGAGATACAATCATGGGGGTCATTTCTATGGGTTCAAAATAGACCTATATGCATGAGGAAATGAAAAGGAGAAGGAATTTATACCTCTCGGTAGATCGAATCGAAGAAAAGCCTTCCCGGAGCGACACCGACACGTAGAGATTCCAAAAGGACACGAACGAGCTCCGAATCCTCCCAAACTTGGGTAGCTTTCTCCTTGGCTAGAATGGAGAAGGAAAGAAGAAGATTTGGTGGCGAAATGGAAGGATTTGGTGGAGAAATTGCTAGGGATTGCTCTCTAGAAATTTGGGAAAGAACAAGAGAGAGAGTGTGGATGAGAATAATGAAATGAACTTGAGCCTATTCTCTCCCAAAGTGGATGGCCATATGGGGCTATTTGTCCTATTATGGTAAGGTCCAAAATGCTCCCACTAACCTATTCTATGAGTATTAGGAAAGGGCTAATTGGTTGGGGCTAAATTAGTCATTCTAAAGTCTCTAATCACACTAACCTTATCCATAATAATTAGTCTAACCTCTAACTAAAATATTTCTATCATGTGGACTAAAATTAATATCATGTGGGCCATGCCTAACTAGTATGTGGGTCCCACTAGAGTCAAACTACCCCCGGGTCCCCGTTTCAAGTTGGATTGAGTTAAAATTTGAACCCGACTCAAATAACCCCAAAACAATATCATAAATAATAAAATACTATCAAAATAATTCAAAGAGGTCAAATGCAAAAATATCTTTAGGCCAAAAATGACATTAAAATATCATAATCACAAGGTTAGGCTCTAGGTCAAACAGTCTCTAGGGTTTCTCTAGCAAAACGTCAAAACCACAAGTCATTGATTTAAATAATTTTAAAATAATTTAAAATCACCAAAAATTATATCATAAATTAAATATCATTATTAAAATAATTATAAACACGAAATTTCAAAATTACCCTCATTTGGGAAACTGGGTGCTACACCCTCCTCCACCCGTGCCCCCTCCTCGCGCACCGCCGGAGGAGGGGAGGGGGCATCGATCGGAGAGGGAGGGGGTGCATGGGAAGAGAGAGAGGGAGCTAAGGGTAGTTTCAATTTTTTGTTTGGAAGAGAGGGAGCTAAGGGTAGTTTCAAATTTTTTTTTGTTTTAGGTATTAAGTTGAAAAACTAAAATAGTTGAGGGTATCGAGTTGTTGAGTATAGAAGTTTAGGGTATTAAGTTGAAAAACTGAAATAGTTGAGGATATCAAAGTGCAATTAAGTTATATATATATATATATATATATATATATATATATATATATATATATATATATATATATATATATATAGGAACCTGGTAAAATTTATTAATAGAAAAAGAATGTGTTACACTTGTCAGCTATCTCCCCCAAGCTGTCGCATCGCTCGTATATCTCTTTCTATATTGTGTAACACATTCTTTTTCTATTAATAAATTTTACCAGGTTCCTATATATATATATATATATATATATATATATATATTTATTTATTGTGTGTGTGTCCCCAAGGCACTAGCCTAGTTGTAGTGCAGGAGGCCGTCCGAGCAAAGATCTCAGGTTCGAATCCTCCCCCGGACGGCTGAGTGGCTTTGGGCCCCGGCCCGGCTTGGAGAAAGGACACCTCAAAAAAAATGTGTGTGTGTGTAGACACTTCTGGTTTCTTTAAGAACGAGGGATCGGGGCACACGTGTTGTGTGTGCAATTTCGAGTGAAGAAATATCGTACCACAGAGAAAGAGAGACAGAGACTAATATAGTCCATATTCATATTATTTTAATAGTAATAATAATCATATTATTATTTAATTTGATTATAGATCATAAGCAATTAAATAATAATCTCTTGTCTTTTAAGATACTTATATTATATTGAATTTAAAAAATAAATTTTGGATTAGATATGTTTAAAAAAAAAGTTTTAACTAATAATTCTTTTCTAGGAAAATACAAAATTGAATGCACTTTTCTCATTAATTCAAATTTATTTTCTCGTCTAATATAGGTAACAATTTAGTTTTTAAAATAAATTCAACTATCCTAAGTATTATTCTTTTGGATTATTATAGTAAAATATTAAAAATTAGATTAGGTTGAATTTAGTCGTATTCAACCGGTTAAGATATTAACCTAAAGGATTCACTCATTCATCATAAATGAGTAGATGATTGTTTTATCCTTAAATCTTTTTATTTTTAAGTAAGAAAGTGTTAAAAAAAATAACCATACTATTTAGATTATATATTAGTAGATGCTATGTCTCAAAATCATAATCATTTGAGTTACACATATTTGAATATATGAAATATATAGCATCTTAGATTGAGGATTAAAAATGTATTTTGTTGACATTAGTTGCTTGTATATGACAAATGGGAACATTTGTAGAAAATGTGGACCCTGATCCTCTACTGACATATGGCCAGTTCTTAGCAAGAGTGATGTAAGATTATGGGGCTTAATAATTACAGAAATAATACTTCCAACTGATCATTTTTCTACCGACAAATGGCATCTATTCCATTCTTATAGTAAAATGTAGATTCAAATTGTTTTTTTAAGTGTACACATGATCAGCAATTCAATGTAGCAGACCCTTTTAAAAACTATTCTCTCTGTATTTTCTTCTTCTTGTCCATTCAAAGAAAGGGTTTTTTCTATAGAAAAGATGAGATGGTAAACCTTCATACTTTATTAAAGAGTGGTTTATACATAATATTAAGATAAACTCATGTAGAAAGTCCCAACTACAAGAGAAAGTCAAAAGATATATCACTGTAATCCAAAATTAATGTTAGCTAATATATTTGATGCAAGTTGAAACTTAGAGTTCGACTAGGAACCCAAAATTCCTAAAGGAACTCAAGAGTTCTTAAAATTAAAAACTCGACCATTAATAGTTGTTGGGTTACATGTATCTTATTCTTTAATTTTTTTAAGAACCTCAAGAGCCTAAATGTAAAAAAAAGTAACCCTACATGTTATAACCAAAGTACCTATTTGAATTTGTGTAGCCAAACTCATAAAATTATTATTTCTATTAAAACATCTATACACCTCCCAACAAAATGGCCCTTACACAAGTGTTAAACCTAACCCAATTATGCTTCATTAGATTTATCTTTGGGCAAATAGCAATTTACATGTTAGCCATAGGAAAATTTGGATCTTCATTAGATTATCTTTGGTTAAAATAGCAATTTTGCATGTTAGCCATAGCAAAATTCAAAGGTGACCTAATAGACCAAACAACTTTGGCATACTCTGCCTCAGGCCCTCAACTCCCCCCATTAGTAATGTGCCAATATAATAATTCAATATAATAATCTAACAGTAAAGGCATTATTATTAGTCCACCACCAATGTAAGTATCCATTGCTCCCTCCAAAGGAATCTATTGTTGTATAATATTCAGCAGAAGTAATACTATGGGGATACGAATTTTTTTTGACATACTCCATAGTTATATTAATTTGGTAATATATTATAAGATGTCAATTATTTTTTTTCTTTTAAAAAAAAATTGATATCCAATAATACACCGTCACATCAGTGTGACTATGAAGTGTATTAAAAAAGTGTATTCCCATAACATTATTATTACTATTTTGAGATTTTCGTTGACACGCACGAAAATTTGAACACGCTACATTGCATGTCTATTAGACCCATTATTCCTAGCTCTCACCAAATAAATAGAAGAATTAATACATCTTCGTGACTCGATCCACTGATCTTCCGCCTCCCAACCAGAGCGTTTTACCTCTCCTCGGTAACAACAAGAGCCACGCTAGTTCGGTTTCATACCTCTCTCCATAACATTATTGATTCACAAGACTGCTCCCCTCTTCCCTCTAATCTCTATAAGGAAGCATTTAAATCATGGTTTCCAGCAGCCTCCCCTCCACTCTGCAAAAACCAGACCCCATATATTTCAGGCCTCTTTGTAAAGCAATATGAATTACTGAACATTTATTTTCAGTAACATAGGGTGAAATGAGCACCATTAAGGAATATCCATTTCATCTTGTGACCATGCTTTCGCATGATATCTGACCTAGTTGTGGAGTTCCAACCTGAACTTCTCCATGTCCCCTCTGTAATACCATTTTTCGTGATGTTTTCAAAAATGTTATAGTTGGAAGAGTTGTAAAAAATTTGAGATGTTTGTACAACATCAGGCTATTGTTACACAACATGTTGTAAATATTTTTTTTTTTCAACTGTGTTTTATTATTTTAACAATGATTTCGACACGTAATAAATATTAGTTTTAACAATGGTTTCAATTTGTTGCCATTATAACTTTAACAATGTTGTATAAATATTGTAAACCACCATTTACGACATTATTTCAATATTGTCATTCTTACATCAACAACTGTTTAAAAGACGTTGTATAAGTATTTCAGTGTTTATCGCTAATTGTCGTACATGTGTTAACAACATTTAGTTAATTTTGTAAAATGGCTATTACACAGTCTGTTGTCATATATTAAGCGGTAATTATAAATTATATACGTTATAATTGACGATATTAGCAATAACTCATAAACGTTGTGAAACAATTATTTACACAACATTGATTAATGGTTGTTAAAATTATATTTTTATTTTAAAAAAATCGACAATACTAGCTATTATATATACTACATTTGATTTGGGCAAAAGACTGAAGTTGACAACCACTAAAGCAATAACAACATATATTTTACCCTCAAATCATTGGGATCAAAGCTGGTAATACATTGGGAGAAAAAAATAAAATGTTGATGGTATCAAAACTTTAAGAATGTAAAGTAGTTAGGCTTGGATTACTCTCGAGAATATTTTTGAAAAGTACCAATCGTTAGGTAACAACTAATAAGTATAAGGGTTGAAGTGTCAGCTATCATAATCATGACTAGATTCCATATGGGTTTTTATAAAAACATATATATTTCGATTGAGCATTTTCTACAACACTACTAACCCTCTTCAACTAGGATAAGACTACTGCAATATTCCCACTATTCTGGTCCTCCTGTCGTCCTCTGAAGCATCAGGAAACAATCGAAAACCAACACGATCAAGTGCATCCTCCCCAAACATTAACATCCGTCGATGCTATGAGAGATGAAAGATGTTGCTGCAACTATCAAAGTTAATTGAATGAGAAGTATGCATGTAACAAAAATGATCAATTCGCTCATAATTGTACAAAAACTGAATAAAGATCAGCATGAACAAAAGAATGTATCAAAAGGATTAAAGGTCCACACCAAACGATGAAAATCAGCTTTAGGAACGTTGTCCTCAACTTACATCTACAAATAGATTGAGGTGTATGATTTATGAGCATGATTTTTTTTTTTTATAACTTACACAAGTTACACAATGGAAGAAAAGTTGGTTTATACTACAGATCTACATATGACAATAGGGCTAATATCAGAAATCTGCTCCATAATTTCATACTAATATAAAAAAAGAATGTTTTAGTGTCGTCCTGGGAATACGAGGAATACAAATACGGTTCTATAACTTCAAAGTTTAGGTGTAGGCGTAAAAATTTGTTGGATATTCATGAATTGGGCCCATGTGCCCTAAAAGAGAATTCTCATATAAGGTCCATCTCTTACAACCTTAGCACCCCTGCAACCTTTTGTTCGTTCCCACCAGCGGATGCTCTGAATAACCTTAGCACACCCAAGGTTCATTCATCTTAGAGAAAGTCTAAAGACTTGTGGAGTTCCCAAGGTTCATTCATCTTGCATGAACGAATCTTGGAGGAGAAGGTTCATTCCTTTATGGCTATATAAGGAGATGGTTTGGGAGATGTTTGGATTAATCTTCCCTTGTGATCTTGGTGCTAGAAGTGTTGATACTCCTTGCTTGCGGTGTTCTTCCGGGCGGTACTTCTACCTCGGGTGCTTCTTCACCAAAGTATCTTCCATACTTGTGTATGAGAGAGATCCTCTTGAGTGTATCCAAGAGAGAGTTTGTAATTCTGTAATCCCACTATTCTTAGTGGAGGAAGAAAGAAAAGAACTATTGTTATCAGAGGACGTAGGCACATAGCCGAACCTCGTTAATTCTCTTGTCTTTTGTGTGTTTGTTTTTCTTTTCTTTTCTCTAGCCTCCGTGTTAAGCGGATAAGCTAAACTTTAACTCATTGTAGCTCTCACGTTAAGTGGGTAAGCTATCTCCATCCCAATTAGCGGTATCAGTGCATACCCAACAATTGGTATCAGAGCCACACAAGCTTATTGATCGTGATGGCGGAATCATTGTCTTCTACCTCCTCAACCATGATCAAGCTCACGTCTTCAAACTATTCCATATGGAGGCCGCGGATGGAAGATATCCTCTATTGTAAGGATTTGTACGAAGTATTACTCTGCAATGGACAGAAGCCAGAAGACAAATCTGAAAAAGATTGGACCATTCTAAATCGAAAAGCTATTGGAGAGATCAGTCCTTAGATCGACCAAAGCGTTTTTACCATGTTTCCAAAGAAACCGATGCTCATCAAATGTTGATGAAGTTAGCATCGATGTACGAGCGAGAGACTCCTCAAAACAAAGCGTCACTCATTCGACGTTTGGTGAACCTGAAATACAAAGACGGACGAAGTGTTTCTGAATACTTGAGTGATTTCTGAGCGTTGGTAAATCAACTCTCAACCATGAAGCTGGTGCTGGAAGATGAGCTATTGGCACTTTTGCTACTCAGCTCGTTGCCGGATAGTTGGAACACACTTGTGGTTTCCTTAAGCAACTCCGCTCCTCAAGACGTCATCACTTTAACCTTAGTGAAGGATAGTTTATTGAATGAAGAAGCGAGGCGGAAAGAACAAGGCATAACAACCGAGTCAGATGCTCTTGTTTCTGAGAATCGTGGAAGAACTCGTCAAAGAAAATTTCACAACAGTGACCGCTCCAAAAGCAGGCCAAAAGATCATTCCAGAAGCACTTTCAAACCAAAAAAGGAGATGAAATGCTTTCATTGTGGCCTTAAGGTTCATATGAAAAGAGAATGCAGAAAACTCAAAAAGGAAAAGAGAAATGAATCCAATGAGAAGAATGAAGCCAAAGACACAACTTCCACTGCTTCAAAAGGCGATGAGATAATCACCATTTGTGATGATGGTCTGGTTAATCTAACCTCTCAAGATTCATGCTGGATTGTAGACTCTGGTGCATCATTCCATGTTACTTCCAGAAAGGAATTCTTCACAACCTACACAAGCGGAGACTTCGAAAATGTGAGGATGGAAAATAAAAAAGTTTCCAAGATTGTGGGAAAAGGAGAAATAGCTCTTGAGACCAACATAGGTTGCCCCTTGATTCTCAAGAATGTGAGACATGGTCCAGACATGCGTCTCAACTTGATATCCACTGGCATGATGGATGATGAAGGCTACACCAATGAGTTTGGTGGAGGCAAATGGAAACTCAACAAAGACTCCCTAGTGCTTGCTAGAGGGAATAAGGAGAACACACTCTATATGACATATGCTGAGATCAACAATCAGCATGTTAATGCAACAATCGACCAATCAGGATCAACAATTGGGTTATGGCACAAGCGAATGGGTCATATGAGTGAGAAAGGATTGCAAATTCTAGCCAAAAGAGAGGTATTGATCGGGCTAAAATTGAAAGGTACACCTCTTGAACCTTGCACTGATTGTTTGGCTGGAAAATAACATAGAGTTTCATTTTACTATAAGGCTGCAACTAGAAAATTCAATGTACTGGATGTTGTTTACTCTGATGTTTGTGGGCCTATGACTACTAACACTCTTGGTGGTGCAAGATACTTTGTCACCTTCATTGATGATCATTCCAGGAAAGTATGGGCATATGCAATCAAATCTAAAGATCAAGTCTTTGATGTGTTCAAACAGTTTCATGCCAGCGTTGAACGTGAGACTAGTACGACTCTGAAGTGCATTCATACTGACAATGGTGGAGAGTACATAGGAGACTTCAGAATCTATTGTAAGAATAATGGGATCAGACATGAAAGATCGGTTCCAAAGACCCCTCAGCACAACGGGTTGGCGGAGAGGATGATCAGAACAATCGTTGAGCGGATCAGAACCATGTTATCTCACTCCAAGCTGCCAAAGGGTTTCTGGGGTGAAGCATTAATGACAACAGTTCACTTAATTAACTTGTCTCCATCATCTTCACTCAATGGTGATGTACCGAACAAGTTCTGGACAGAAAAAAATGTGTCCTACCAATACTTGAAGGCGTTTGGGTGTAGAGCATTTGTGCATATTCCTAAAGATGAGAGGTCCAAGCTTGATGTCAAATCAAAAGAATGCATTTTTTCTAGGCTATGGAGATGAAGAGTTCGGCTACAGACTTTGGGATCCTGTCAATAAGAAGATTGTCAGAAGCAGAGATGTGGTCTTCTTTGAAGATCAAACTAGAAGGGAGAAAAGGTTTATAGCTCCAGGGAATTTCCTGTCAACCTAAATCCAGTTTCTCAGCCTCGAGAACAAAGGGGAGATCCGGTCGAGAACAATGAAGCTGAAATCCATGATCATGTCGAGGACAATCATGATGATGATATTGTACATGAAAATGTTCAAGAAGAGCAAGCTCCTGAAGGACCTCAACTGAGAAGATCAAACAGACAACCGAAGCCTAA
This sequence comes from Iris pallida, assembly GCA_029216955.1. Taxonomy (NCBI): domain Eukaryota; kingdom Viridiplantae; phylum Streptophyta; class Magnoliopsida; order Asparagales; family Iridaceae; genus Iris; species Iris pallida. Next base: position 12,004,949 of record JANAVB010015600.1, read on the forward strand.
CAGCCTCTATAGTCTACAACAGTATGTATTGCAAACAGATGCAGGAGAACCTGAAAACTATCAAGAAGCCGTAACACACGAGAAAAAGGGGGAGTGGCTGGAAGCCATGCAAGATGAGAAGAAGTCCTTGCATGATAATCACACTTATGATTTGGTAAAATTACCAAAAGAAAGAAGGGCACTCAAGAACAAATGGGTGTATAAGCTGAAGACAGAAGAAAACAAATCACAACCAAGATACAAGGCGAGGCTAGTTGTGAAAGATTTTAGTCAGAAGCATGGAATTGACTATGAAGAGATTTTCTCACCAGTGGTGAAGATGTGTAACACCCAGTTTTCCAGATGAGGGTAATTTTGAAATTTTGTAATTATAATTATTATTTATTGATTATTATTTCATATTATGATTTTTGGTAATTTTTATTCATTTTTAAACTATTTAAAATTATGACTTGTGATTTTGACATTTTACTATTGTTTGGTTTTAATTTCGAGGAATTTGTCATCCCCAGTTTTCAGGAACAGGGATATTTTTATCATTTTATATTTTTAAAATATTTTTGAAATTTATTTTATTATTTATGATATTGTTTTGGGATTATTTGAGTCGGGTTCGAATTTCAGCTCAATCCGACTTAAAACGAGGACCCGGGGGTAGTTTGACTCTAGTGGGACCCACACACTAGTTAGGCATGGCCCACATGATATTAATTTTAGTCCACATGATAGAAATATTTTAGTTAGAGGTTAGACTAATTATTATGGATAAGGTTAGTGTGATTAGAGACTTTAGAATGACTAATTTAGCCCCAACCAATTAGCCCTTTCCTAATACTCATAGAATAGGTTAGTGGGGGCATTTTGGACCTTACCATAATAGGACAAATAGCCCCATATGGCCAGCCACTTTGGGAGAGGATAGGCTCAAGTTCATTTTATTATTCTCATCCACACTCTCTCTCTTGTTCTTCCCCAAATTTCTAGAGAGCAATCCCTAGCAATTTCTCCACCAAATCCTTCCATTTCTCCACCAAATCCTTCCATTTCGCCACCAAATCTTCTTCTTTCCTTCTCCATTCTAGCCAAGGAGGAAGCTAACCAAGTTTGGGAGGATTCGGAGCTCGTTCGTGTCCTTTTGGAATCTCTACGTGTCGGTGTCGCTCCGGGAAGGTTTTTCTTCGATTCGATCTACCGGGAGGTATAAATCCCTTCTCTTTTTCATTTCCTCATGCATATAGGTCTATTTTGAACCCATAGGAATGACCCCATGGTTGTATCTCCATTTGTGTCCATTTCGTGTCTATTTGGAGGTCATAGGAGTGTCATTTGTGTTGTGTTGTGTCCATGTGGGAAAACCCCAAATTTGGACACACTATGTGTTGTTGTTATGTATGAATGAATTATTACATGTTTAATCTCATATTTTTGTATTGGAGATGTGTTATATAGTGTCTTATATATATATATATTAGTGTAGAGAGTGAGTTCTTGATATATTATGTTATATACTTGTGTTCTTTTGTCTCAAACTACCCAAATCCGTCATAATTTTTATCCACGTTTTTAATTTCAGCCCTAACTTAGAAATGTCATAACTTCTAGCTCAAAGCTCGGTTTAATCTCCCGTTTTTTTAAAAGAAGTGTATTGAAGTTAGATTTCAAAAAACATGTATTAATAGGCCGAATTCTTTCTATAACTTTCTGGAGAATTATTTGAGTGTCAGCTGTACGAAAGACAAACGCGTTCTCGGTATTTTCGCGATTCCGGGAGTTTTCGGAAACGAAAATGCGATCCGTTTGAAGTTTCGGAAAGCTAACACATAGATCTATAATATACTTTAATCCTAGATTTTAATTTATGCTGAGATGGTACAGTATTGATTATTAGTAGGAGTTACTATTCGGCATATGCATTTTGTGCACCCTTGTGTGTAATATAATGTTCTATTTGATTTTAACCCATGTTAATGTATATACATTATGTAATTAAATAGAGAATGCAAGCATGAGTAAATATTTAAATAAATGATGTATGAGGTGTAAGTATCCTATCTAATGTAAGCATGTATAAGTATGGCTTGTAATGAATATGTAGGTTCCATAGTATGTAATGTATGGTGCATATAGTAGTGCAAGAGAATAAATGAATGATGAATGAATGCAAGCATGAATGTAATGTAATAATAGATGTAATGTATGCAATATACAAGTTAATGAGATGTAATATTCTATGTTAACACAAATCCTATATTACCTCATGTACCCCCTTACACTATGTTGACACTATCACACTTGACACATTGTTCACTTACACTTTAACACTCTTTCATATGTATACACTATGTATGCCCATTTAACCCTCATTTGCCCCTTTGTCATATTCACATACACACACATAGCCTCTTAAATAAGTATTTATGAATATAGTTAACTTAGCTATGTATGTATATTATATATATGTTAGCATATTGTGTTGTAATATATAAGTTTATATAACCATTTGAAATGCCATGATTATAGACCTAATGTTAATACTAATATATGCATGTGTATATATGTGTAGACATATATAGCTTAAAGTAATAGATTATCTAGTGTATATCCAATGTGAATTCTTGCCTAGTTGAGTATTGAATAATTGCATGCTATATAGAGTTGGGTGTATGTTGGCTTGTATAGCCTTGTATTGATGTGTGCTTGCTAGGATAGTCTTGGTTAGGCCTAGTAAGACTTGCTGCGTTAGGACATGACCTAGTTTGACTAGTGCAGTTGACCAGAGTTGACCAAGGGTTGACTTTGGCCTAGTTTGACCTAGATTCATGTAGAATACATTGTAGTGCTTTATATTACCCTTATGGATATGTTGTGACTTGTGCTGTTCTAATTAGGAGCCAGATATCACTTATCGGATAATATATTTTACTTTGGACATTCAGACCTCAGGCGAGTACATTCTCTGATAGTTCTTTCATTTACTTGTCAATTACTGTACTTCAGTTTTAGATAGTTTTATGTGATTCTTACAACACGTATGGATATTTCTGGATTCATGTATGCGACACACATACTATTTGTCTGGCCTCTATTTCTGGAACCACTACTGGCATCACCTTCTGGAACCACTACTGGCATCACCTACTGGAATCACTACTGGAACCACCTACTGGAATCACTCTGGAATATTTTGCTGGTATCATTATGTTTGGCTGGACTCATCTCGATTCTTGTGTCGTTTTCTGGATTCACTTGTACTTGTGGGCGGGGAAATATTGGGAATAGGCATGTGAACATACCCAAATACTGGAACCACTCCATTGGAATTATACTAGAATGATAGCCATCCCACACTTGGCCGAGTGTGCGGTGTGCCGTATTACCTACAGCCGTTCACATGTCGATCCCGATATTTTAAAACACACTGTTAGAGTATAGGCTGGACTCACCCTGGAACCTTTGATCACCAACTGGACTCACCTTATACCGGACTCATCTTGTACTGGAATCACCTGGTATCAGATTCATGTTATCTGGATTTACTTGGGTTTTACACTTGTTTACATTTACATTCTGGACTTATTATGTTACTTTAGTTCAGCTAGATTTATTTTACATTCTTCATTGCCATCATTCTTCTCTTGTTTTAGTTACTTACTTTTCTTGTATCTTATCTGTTCTCCATACCATCACCTGTATATAAACTGCCATATTCATCAATAAAACTGTCTATAACTGCTTTATAGTTCTCTGTCATTTAATTGGAATTTCTTGATGAGTTGTACTCGTTCCTGTCCTGACTGGACCTGTTGATAAATTTTACAGATAGCCTGGAGGTTGCCTGCTAGCCTAGAGGAGACACAATAGAGGTTGTATAGTTAGTTATTTCAGTTGTATTGAGTTGTATTTATTCTATGGATTACTGTATTGAGCTTTGTGATGTATTTCTGGGTTTATGTGTCTTAGACACTTAGACTTCTATCTCCTGTATCTCTTTTGGATTTCATGTTTTATCTATCCTCATCATGCTCTACCTTAGATGTGATTGAGTCTGTATCTGCTATGTCACCCCCATTCGGAGAGTATAAACTGTTTAGTCTTATACTGTTAGATGTATTGAGACCTAGGACAACGTTCTACCGCAGACACTGCGGCGTAGGCTGGGCGTTGTTACGTTCTCGTGCCCTAACTCTAGGGTGCGGATCGTGACAAGATGACATCTATCAGAGTAGTGCTCAGCTTGGCTACAAGTCTAAATATAGAAGTGGAACAACTAGATGTGAAGACTGCATTCTTTCACGGAGAGATTGAAGAAGAAATCTACATGGAGCAGTCGAGGGTTTCAAAGTCAAAAGAAAATAAGATATAGTCTGTCGACTAAAGAAGAGCCTGTATGGACTGAAACAGGCACCACGCCAATGGTATAAGAAGTTTGATCTCTTTATGACCAAGCAAGGATACCTGAGGACCACTTCTGATCATTGTGTGTTTGTCAAAAGATACTCTGATGGTGAACTGATTATACTCCTTATATATGTTGATGATATGTTGATCGTAGGTCGTGACAATGACAAGATCAGCAAGTTAAAGAAAGAGCTCAGCAAGTCCTTTGCAATGAAGGACTTAGGTCCAGTAAAGCAAATTCTCGGAATGTATATCTCTCGTGATCGAAGGAATGGGAAGCTGTGGTTATCACAAGAGCACTATATCGAGAAGGTGTTGAAGAAGTTCAATATGGACAAGGCAAAGCCTGTAGCAACTCCACTTGCTAATCAATTTTTGCTCAAGTCAAGACAGTGTCCTACTAGCAACAAAGAAAAAGAAGAGATGGCATCGGTGCCATATGCCTCAGCAGTTGGCAGTCTTATGCATATGATGGTGTGCACCAGACCTGACATGGCACATGCAGTTGGTGTCGTCAGCAGATTCTTATCCAATCCGAAAAAGAGCATTGGAAAGCGGTGAAGTAGATTTTGAGATACCTCAGAGGTACTTCCAAAATGAGATTGTGCTTTGGAAATAACAAGCCTATGTTGATTGGGTACACAGATGCAGATATGGCTGAAGATTTTGACTCCAGAAAATCTACTTCAGGATATTTAGTTACTCTTTCAGAGGGAGCTGTGTCTTGGCAGTCAAAGTTACAGAAGTGTGTTGCTTTGTTGACTACAGAAGCAGAATATATCGCAGCGACAGAAGCACGCAAGAAACTACTGTGGATGAAAAGATTCCTACAGAAGTTGGGTCAAGAACAACGAGAATACGTTCTTTATTGTGATAGCCAGAGTGCTATCCATTTGAGCAAGAATTCGAGTTTTTACTCAAGGATAAAGCATATTGACGTGAGATATCATTGGATTTGTAACGTTGTGGAATCTAAGCAACTTCAGATTGAGAAGATCTATACGAATGACAACGGCTCAGACATGATGACTAAATCTTTACCTAAAGACAAGCACATCTTTTGCTAAAGTGCAGCTGGTATGACGGAGCCTTCCACTTAAGTCGGGAAGGGAAAATTGTTGGGTGGTCCCTCCTTAATTGGAGAGAGGATTTGGAGTTCCCAAGGTTCATTCATCTTGGAGAAAGTCTAAAGACTTGTGGAGTTCCCAAGGTTCATTCATCTTGCTTGAACGAATCTTGGAGGAGAAGGTCCATTCCCTTATGGCTATATAAGGAGATGGTTTGGGAGATGTTTGGGTTAATATTCCCTTGTGATCTTGGTGCTAGAAGTGTTGATGCTCCTTACTTGCGGTGTTCTTCCGGGCGATACTTCTAACTCGGGTGCTTCTTCACCAAAGTGTCTTCCATACTTGTGTATGAGAGAGATCCTCTTAAGTGTATCCAAGAGAGAGTTTGTAATTCTGTAATCTCACTATTCTTAGTGGAGGAATAAAGAAAAGAACTATTGTTATCCGAGGAAGTAGGCACATAGCGGAACCTCGTTAATTCTCTTATCTTTTGTGTGTTTGTTTTTCTTTTCTTTTCTCTAGCCTCCGTGTTAAGCGGATAAGCTAAACTTCAACTCATTATAGCTCCCACGTTAAGTGGATAAGCTATCTCCATCCCAATTAGCGGTATTAGTGCATACCCAACAATTGGTATAAGAGCCACACAAACTTATTGATCGTGATGGCAGAATCATTGTTTTCTACCTCCTCAACCATGATCAAGCTCACGTCTTCAAACTATTCCATATGGTGGCCGCGGATGGAAGATATCCTCTATTATAAGGATTTGTACGAAGTGTTACTCTGCAATAGACAGAAGCCATAAGACAAATCTGAAAAAGATTGGACTATTCTAAATCGAAAAGCTATTGGAGAGATCCGTCCTTGGATCGACCAAAGCATTTTTTTACCATGTTTTCAAAGAAACCGATGCTCATCAAATGTTGATGAAGTTAGCATCGATGTATGAGCGAGAGACTCCTCAAAACAAAGCATCACTCATTCGACGTTTGGTGAACCTGAAATACAAAGACGGACGAAGTGTTTCTGAACACTTGAGTGTTTTCCAAGAGTTGGTAAATCAACTCTCAACCATGAAGCTGGTGCTGGAAGATGACATATTGGCACTTTTGCTACTCAGCTCGTTGTCGGATAGTTGGAACACACTTGTGGTTTCCTTATGCAACTCCGCTCCTCAATACGTCATCACTTTAACCTTAGTGAAGGATAGTTTATTGAATGAAGAAGCGAGGCGAAAAGAACAAGGCATAACAACCGAGTCAGATGCTCTTGTTTCTGAGAATCGTTGAAGAACTCGTCAAAGAAAATTCCACAACCGTGACCGCTCCAAAAGCAGGCCAAAAGATCATTCCAGAAGCACTTTCAACCCAAGAAAGGAGATGGAATGCTTTCATTGTGGCATTAAGGGTCATATGAAAAGTGAATGCAGAAAACTCAAAAAGGAAAAGATAAATGAATCAAATGAGAAGAATGAAGCCAAAGACACAACTGCCACTGCTTCAAAAGGCGATGAGATAATCATCATTTGTGATGATGGTCTGGTTAATCTAACCTCTCAAGATTCATGCTGGATTGTAGACTCTGGTGCATCATTCCATGTTACTTCCAGAAAAGAATTCTTCACAACCTACACAAGCGAAGACTTCGAAAATGTGAGGATGGGAAATGAAAAAGTTTCCAGGATTGTGGAAAAAGGAGAAATAGCTCTTGAGACCAACATAGGTTGCCCCTTGATTCTCAAGAATGTGAGTCATATTCCAGATATGCGTCTCAACTTGATATCCACTGGCATGATGGATGATGAAGGCTACACCAATGTGTGTGGTGGAGGCAAATGGAAACTCAGTAAAGACTCCCTCGTACTTGCTAGAGGGAATAAGGAGAACACACTCTATATGACATATGCTAAGATCAACAATCAGCATGTTAATGCAGCAATCGACCAATCAGGATCAACATTTGGGTTATGGCACAAGCGATTGGGTCATATGAGAGAAGGGATTGAAAATTCTAGCCAAAAGAGAGGTATTGATCGGGCTAAAATCGAAAGGTACACCTCTTGAACCTTGCACCGATTATTTGGCTGGAAAACAACATAGAGTTTCATTTCACTATAAGGCTGTAACTAGAAAACCCAATGTACTGGATGTTGTTTACTCTGATGTTTGTGGGCCTATGACTACTAACACTCTTGGTGGTGCAAGATACTTTGTCACCTTAATTGATGATCATTCCAGAAAAGTATAGGCATATGCAATCAAATCTAAAGATCAAGTCTTTGATGTGTTCAAACAGTTTCATGCCAGCATTGAACGTGAGACTAGTACGACTCTGAAGTGCATTCGTACTGACAATAGTGGAGAGTATATAGGAGACTTCAGAATCTATTGCAAGAATAATGGGATCAGATATGAAAGATCGGTTCCAAAGACCCCTCAGCACAACGGATTGGCGGAGAGGATGAACAGAACGATCGTTGAGCGGATCAGAACCATGTTATCTCACTTCAAGCTGCCAAAGGATTTCTGGGGTGAAGCATTAATGACAGCAGTTCACTTAATCAACTTGTCTCCATCAGCTCCACTCAATGGTGATGTACTGAACAAGTTCTGGACAGAAAAAAATGTGTCCTACCAATACTTGAAGGTGTTTGGGTGTAGAGCATTTGTGCACATTTCCAAAGACGAGAGGTCTAAGCTTGATATCAAATCAAAAAAATGCATTTTTTTGGCTATGGAGATGAAGAGTTTGGCTACAGACTCTGGGATCCTGTCAATAAGAAGATTGTTAGAAGCAGAGACGTGGTCTTCTTTGAAGATCAAGCTATTAAAGATTTTTAGAAGAGAGAAAAGGTTTATAGCTCCAGGGAATTTCATGTCAACCTAAATCCAGTTTCTCAGCCCCGGGAACAAACGGGAGATCCGGTCGAGAACAATGAAGCTGAAATCCATGATCATGTCGAGGACAATCATGATGATGACATTGTAAATGAAAATGTTCAAGAAGAGCAAGCTCCTGAAGGACCTCAACTGAGAAGATCAAAAAGACAACCGAAGCCTAACAGCCTCTACAGTCCACAATAGTATGTATTAAAAATAGATGCAGAAGAACCTGAAAACTATCAAAAAGCCGTGACACACGAGAAAAATGGGGAGTAACTGGAAGCCATGCAAGATGAGATGAAGTCCTTGCATGAGAATCGCACTTATGATTTAGTAAAATTACCAAAAGGAAGAAGGGCACTCAAGAACAAATGGGTGTATAAGCTGAAGACAGAAGAAAATAAATCACAACCAATATACAAGACGAGGCTAGTTGTGAAAGGTTTTAGTCAGAAACAAGGAATTGACTATGAAAAGATTTTCTCACCAGTGGTGAAGATGACATTGTCACGGCCCGCACCCTAGAGTTAGGGCACGAGAACGTAACAACGCCCAGCCTACGCCGCAGTGTCGGCGGTAGAACGCTGTCCTAGGTCTCAATGCATCTAACAGTATAAGACTAAACAGTTTATACTCCCCGAATGGGGGTGACATAGCAGATACAGACTCAATCACATCTAAGGTAGAGCATAATAATGATAGATAAAACATGAAATCCAAAAAAGATACAGGAGATAGAAGTCTAAGTGTCTGAGATACATAAACCCAGAAATACATCTCAAAACTCAAATACAGATACAATAATCCATAAAAATAAATACAATCTCCAGACAAAATGAAATAACTACCTAACAACCTCTACTGTGTCTCCTCTAGGCTAGCAGGCAATCCCAGGCTATCTATAAAATTTATCAACAGGTCCAGTCAGGACTGGAGCGAGCACAATACATCTCAACAGTTCATCGCAGGTTAGAAAATATATTCATGTAGTAAAGTAAGATACAAGTACTAAAAGAAATGCAGTATGTAAACAGAGAGAGTAAGCTATAATAGAAATATCTACTATAAATAGAGAACTAGCAGTGACTAGTGAGTCAGAGTACAATATGAACATGTAAATGGCATAGGAGATTCTGATAAGACACTATGGAAGAGATTCTGATAAGATACTACTTGGGTATTATTCACATGTCCATATCTACTCTCCCGTACCCCCAATCAATACACAAGGATCCAGCCAGGTTATGTTATGATGCTATGTAACAGACCCCGAAGGTGATAGACCCCGAAGGTGATAGACCTCGAAGGTGATAGACCCCGAAGGTGATACATAGTAGTCCCATAAATGGGATAAGGATTTTAGGAAGACTCTACGATCATAAGAGTATATGTCGTAAGTGATCAAAGAACCAATGAAGCATATGATACGCCATGTAAGTGAAACGCACAGATCATGTAGTACCCGATGCTCCCTAAGGATAACATCTCAAGAAGGGATCCATATAGTACCAATCCGTGTGACCAACGTGACCGTACAAGTAAAGTAATCTACTGCAGAAAATAATTCTAAGCAGGATATGAAATGATCAGAGAATGTACTCGCCTCGATAACCTGAACAGCTGATAAGTATAGAGGGGGTTCCACTGAAGCCACAGAGTCCTATTTAAAGCAACACAGGTTACAAGGTGTTCAAGTTGTAATAAATGAATCTCTATAATCAATCTACATTATTCTAGGTTCTTCTAAGTCAAAATAACTCTAGGTCGACTCCGGTCAATAATCTAGTCAAACTAGCACTACACCAAAAAAGGCATTTAGGAACAGTTTTTATATGTTCCTAATATTTTTAGGAACATATCATAACCGTTCCTAAAAGTGGCGTTGCAATATTTGGAACGGTTATAATATGTTCCTAAATTTAGTTTGGAACGATTATCAAGCGTTCCTAAAATTAGATTTTGGAACATATATCATGCGTTCCTAAATTATTTTTGGAACACCCTTGAAACGTTTCTAAATGTTACTTTGAAACAATTTACACTCGTTCCTAAATGTAATTTGCAACACTTTTGCATTGTTCATGTGACCAACTTTGAAACATTTTATTAATGTTCCTATGTATTTTTTTTAATTCCAATTTCACATTTAATTTTTCATTTGAATCACAAATTTGATGATTTCTAAATTGACCATTGTAACACATAATAAACGCTACATATTTTTTACACATTCCATGAATCAACATCTAAGAACTCCATCAAATTAAATAAAATTGTCAACTTAATATAAAACAACTAATAACATATCGCAAAAGTTAATCTTTATACAATGTCATCAGAAGTATATAAAATAAAAATTACAAATAATATAGGAAATCTAGACTAGACTTTAAAAGTTAATATGTTTACAAAATCTAGTTCTCCGGAAGATGATCATAAGTAGCAATGGAGAGTTGCATCTGTTAATTGCTTCAACTATAAAGTCCGGTGACGTCAATTGTCTCAACTATAAAGTCAAAAATAGATGTCATGTCAGCTTCTAAGGCTCTCCAGTCGACGAGGCACCTATATATTATAGAAGCTGCAATAAGCATCTTGTCTTCAAAGCCCAAATCCTCTTTAATACACCCCAGAAGTAGTTCATGCTTTCCCTGCATGAGAAGACAGTTCAGATAAAATTTGGCCATGCATAAACTGATAACACAGAAACGTGTATTAGTTTTGATCTGAAAGATACAAAGAAAAAAGTCTGATTGAGACCATTAATGCACTTGCACATATATACTATGAAGTTTGTAGCTAATAAAGTGAAGCAAAAAAATACCTCATGTTGAGTTCTTATGTTCAACTAAAAAGATCTCACATTAGATAGCAGTATGTCTACCAGGCCAACTCATAAACAAAACTAAAATAAGTAAACCTACAACATAAGATAGAAACTCTAGGAAAGTGGCAAGACAATACTGAACAACAGTCCTTCAATGTTGTTTCTACAACATATAAGGACTACATTTACAACTGCATTTTGCATACAAAGGGATATATATATTGAAAAATGCCAAATATCATGTATTTAATGACAACTCTATCTGTATACTTCAACTGATCATTTTGTAACACTTTACTATATTTTATTTTTTGAATAGTTGTGTCAATAAAATATTCACTTTTCAGTTGAAACCCTCTTGTTTATTGATATACTAGATTAGGATGCCATGGAAGCAAATTTTGAATAGTTTTGAAATGTTTGGATCAACTTGAGGGTTGACTTACACATAGCATCTTGTAATTTCTTATTAAATATCTGAATAAGAGAGAAATACAAGAGCGTCAATCAAAAGTGAGAGTAAGCCATAAAGGCATGATCGTCGTTGATACCAAAATTACGACATAGAGATACAAAGCTTGCTTTTAGAAATTCAGTTGCTATTAATAGGTTTAATACATGCATGTGAGATATGAATGAACAACTTGTATAGATATATGAACCAAATCAAGATACTAAAATAATAAAATCCTAGCATCCATGACCTCCAATAATGCATAGAATCCTCTCCCTAAGTTTTTGAATAGTCTGCATGTAGTCAAACAAAGAGAGTGAAACATGTTATTAAAAGAATAAATATTGTGCCAATTTTATATTTTTGTACAATAAGTCTTATTGAAGTAAACATGTTATTTTCGATGTGAAAAACCTGTTATTGAGATAATGGTATAATTTATTGCAAAATGTTTCATATGCACTTCATGAAATGGAATGATATATCGAAATAAAACTTACAGTTTGTTATTGCAAAATGTTGTCTCAAGTTAAATGATGTTGGATACATCATTCATTCAGTGAAGACTGAAAAATCTTGGATGAATAAAAACAAATATAATTAAAATGCAATAATAACCAAATTTAGTTCCGCTAATGAGATTTCACCGTATGAAGATGGAATGACATATCTCCAACTTCGACGATGATGTCACTGAGGAGGCCAGTTGTGCAAAACCTGCAACATGAACCTGAAAGAGCAACCGCAAAGTGAAGTACATATATGAAGAACATCACATACCAATCAAATAATTCTGTTATATTTGATAGTATAAATAAAATTTGAAACTCTTGCTCCTAGCCTCATTTATGCAATCTGTTGAAGCTTATTAGGAGTTGGTTAATAAAATATGTTTTAATTACTTCAAGACGCCAATTACAAGATCAAATTTCTTGATTTTGAACTGAAACAAATTACATGTATATACAAAAACAACATTTGTATATTCTGCAAAGTGCAAAAATATTTGATGTAGGAGTTGAAATACCTATAAATGTAGGAGTTGAAATACCTATAAATGAGGGCCAAAACATTCATAATGCGTCATTTGATGTAGGAGTTGAAATACCTGCTATAAGTGATTTGCTATACAATTGTATTGAGCTATCACCATGTTCTGTTTCAATTGTTACCTTCCCAATCCCAATCCAGTTGGAAGCTACAAGAGGGATCTGCATCATTTACTTTACACCATAACCTAAGGCTAAGACATACCAAAACTGAAATCATCTTGCATCTCGAGGCTAATATATATTGAAAGAAGACAAGTCTTACCAAGTTAGCCCCATCAAGGCCTTTCATCACTCGCTTCCATTGCTCTATAGAGTCCAGTCCATCACCTTGTGGTTATGATCCTATAACAATAGGGTAAAACAAAAATTTGCATCTCGAGAGCCATAGCCAGTGTACCCTCTGGAAACCACTGATCCTAGCTTGCAGCAGCAACAAATTGAAGCTTGCAGTAGCAGTTGCAGCATGCAGTAGCAAATTGCAGGTACGAATATGAATGTATGAAGTGTCCAGCAAATATTTTGAAGGTACTCCAATAAACTTCTCACAAGTAAAATAATCTATAATGGATTGTGTAAAATGAACGTTTGACTATGTACCTTGTAGTAGCTCCATTCAATTTGCTCTCCAACTTTGTAAGAAAGAGGATTGTCACTGAAAAATGCAAACTTTGCAGTAGAAAGATATAAAACTCCTGTAACAGGACCATCTGATACATGGGTATTAAAGAAAAAATAAGTATCAGTAAAGTGCGGCAAGGTATCGTGTTGTGTATAACAAATTACGACATGCGTGTCATGTGTGATACATGGGTGTTAATCAATTCATATATTATTAATAACTGGAAAAGTATGAAAGGAAATCAATTCATGTATTGTTAATAATTAGAAAAGTATGAAAGGAAATCAATTCATTAACCATATATTCACTTCAGTACCTCTACTTACTTGAGTCCAACAATGACCTCCAGCTCATTATCATGCTACTTGCACCCCAGTACATTTCTAAAATTTCTGTTTTCAAACCACTACTGCTACTTCCCTAACTGGCAACCTTACTGGAGTCTCGGGGAGCAGCAACCCATTTGATAGATATAATAGGACCTAAAACTAAATAGCCCTTTCGAAAACTTGGCTACATGGGATGACTCCATCCGCTTCTGTCACTAGCCAGGAATCACCGGTAGTGAACGCCAACGACCAAACATAACAGGACCTATATCACCATCCATAACCAACCTTACCTTCCTCCTAAGGCTTCATGTAATGTACCTATATTAATAGATTGACATGTCTAGGTCTGATGTGTAACCAAATTTCTGGAAGCATTCTTCCTGGACTTGTTGTTTAAGTGTGCCACATATGAAACAAAAATATTCTCACATGTATAGTCAGTATCGTTCCCAGACCAAGTTTCATCCATTTGCAATATATAAAAATGTAAAGCTTCTGGACTGAGAAATGGTAAAACACATGGGGCTTGAATTTGCAGACAAGTGGAGAGTCTGCTTGTGGACTGATTTTTTTACTCTTTTTTGCTATCTACCAATTGGAATCAATTTATTAGCTCCTTTTTTTGGAAACAGCCAATTACTTTTTTGTACCTCCTTACCCATTGTTTCAATGGCCACTCCTACAAATTAAACACAGATGTAGTCTACTGCCATAAATTTTGCACCATTGGACAAATGTTTATAGTCTAGATGTCACTATCTAGAATGTGGAATACATAAGTTAGTATTGTAACTTGTTTTGGTGCAACTAGGACTAGTTAGTTTATGTATTTTGGTTGGCTCGAATCAGAAGTTATCTTGCTATGCCTAAAATACGAACACTACCTTGCTCTGCATAAAATTGCTGCACTGCCCTATTGTTACCCACATGGTGCAGCCTAATGCAGCTGCTGCACTGCCCTATTGTTACCCACATGCACGGATACGCAAGATACACACATATATCCTGCTGTTTCTATCCCTGTTGTTACCCACATGCACGACTACTCCTATGTATCTTGATGACACATACACAAGAACTGGAACCTACAGAAATATGTACACTTAAGATACCTACCCATACTTGCTAATTATGAAGAAGACTGAACTCATATAACAGATACTACCATATACTACCCCTACTCCTATGTATCTTGATGACAAATACACAAGATTTATACATGAAGGTTCGGGTGGTAAATTTTCTAGTTGGAAATTTTCTTTTTATGTATGTAATATCAGGTAGAGGTTCTAGATGTTCTCTCCTCTTTGTTTGTTTCTGCATTTCTTCAGTAACTTGTTATTTGTGTTCCTATTGTCATAGTGAACTGGTTGAATACTGGACTTGTAAGATCAACTTCCATTAATGACATATCGGGCTGTCTTACTGGTCCTCAACAATTTCTAATTACTACCACTAATTTCTGTCTTAGCTTCTCTTGCATATCTGACTGGAGCCTTCTCACAGAGCATTTGCAATCAGAAAGAGATTGCGTGTGATGTGCAGCTTTTCTTTTGCAATTTTGGTTGCCAATGTATGGTGATTATATGCTCTAAGCCCCTACACTTCACTCGATCACCTGTTCACTCACATATATCGCTTTACTCACACAAAGTGCACATGCTCTGATGTCAAAAGCAGTAGGCATTAGCCCCTTACACCCTGGCCAACCAGCCATGGCTAAACTAAGCTAAGCCAAAGCAAAGCAAGGGGACTGCCTGTCTGTCTGTCCAAGTGCACTGGCACTGAGTTTGTTCAGTCCCCACTTGAACATTACTCAAGTTACCCCTGCCTCTCTTAGTCCTCTGGCCAAACACATTTCTCCTTCACTTCTCACCACTGATATAAATACATTGCCCCTTATTCATATAAAGGCTATTACTGAAGCTCGAACCCTCCTCTTATACAACTGATACAAATATGTATGACTAATGTCTGATATAAGTAGTGAGGACTAATACATTGCTCCTCACTATCTCAAGATACCACTTCTACTGAAACATCAAATCTCGAGCCTATCTACCCTTCTCTGTTATCAGTTAATTGATAACATAATGGCCTTCCTCTTCTATATAGTGGATATCTATTCCTACCAACTGACACTTGTTCCCATGTACATACTAATACATATAGGATTTAGGACTGAAACATGCTACATATGCAAAGGCAAAAGCTAAAGCTACTAGTCTCCCTATCCATAATTAACTGACACGACTAAAACCCCCCTCTACTCTTACCTATACACTGATATATAGCACTGATACAATTCCTAAGTGAGCATATATCCCAACTGGTACATGTATTCTTCATGACTGAACACATTCCTATAATGGACTGATACATAAATGGGGTCTGATACATGGTCTCTTTTGACTGATACCCACAAGAGGTCTGATACTAAACTTTCCTATACAACTAATACATGTAGTCCCTTCCATATAACTGATCCCCTTCTCTAACTGATACTATATGCAATGTCTGATACATTATAGGTAATGAGTGATACTGTACATTCATGCTATATGACTAATTGCCTGTTCTCCCCCTCACTCCCACTCTACCTGCTACTGTTACTGAGACTCTCTTGCAAACCCCCTCCCTAACATATACTCACCTGAACCGACCTCCACTTTGCTGTTCAAAGCAGGAACCCCTCACAACCTGCTGTCTATCAAGTGGACGGATACATAGCCCTATCCACTGATACATATTATCCCTCATTACGTAATGAGATGGACTGGTTAGCCCTAAGTTCAATATCATTAAAAGAGCCTATGTTACAGCCGTAAATAATGCAAAAAGAGGCAATCAACTCAAACAGAACATAGAGAGATCCTATTTTGCAGTAAATAATATTGTTTATTTCTAACAAGCAAACACCCCCTAACCTGAGGACCAACTGCTGTTGGAGGTTGGGAATCGTCAATTGCTGCCAGATTCAACAGATTCTTTTGAGGTTGTGGTTGGTACCTGAAATATGGGTGAAAAAATTAGTATTGATGAGCAATGGCAATCATATTATGTAGCAAAAAAGAATAAAGTGATACAAAAGGAAAAATTATAGCATAGAAATCTAATATATCATCATTTTCTAGAAAGCAGATTTGTAATAGAGTACTAGTGACATCCAACCGGACTCTTAGTACTATTAATTCTGTATAAGTTCAATTGCAAGACCAGGAATATGAGAACAAATATTAATCAACAGGCAAATAAAAAAAAGCAGGAGGTGGATACTTCAGGAGGATAGTTTTGTAGCATCCATAAACATACATTAAGATTTTTACTATATTAAACAAACTTCATTACAGTCAAACATGGTTCAATACAAGTTATTACAAGGGAAGCATTTGATTAAACACTTTTAGGAAAAACTAATTGAGCATGTGGCACACAAACATACACATGAAGGAATATTTTGGACACCAACATTCTAAAGCATTTAAAGGATTACTTAAGCGTAAAGATCATTATATATACCCTCAAGAACTTCACTCCATCTAGAGAGGTGTAGAGTAGCTAACAAGTTTACACCAGAGTTCAAGTTTGGATGAGTCCCTCATATAAAAATGTTATGATCAATTCCTTATTCAAAAGATGTAAATGGTAAGAAACTGTGCGTCAGTACCAATTCAGGAGAACCAATCACAAACCCATTTGCTTAGCTATTTCCTGAGAACTGTTCTTTTGTAGGTCAACTGGATAATCATAGTTGAATATTGCTATAATGGTTTTCCAAGATAGCTTTTCGTAATGCCTTCCAAGGGGTAAACTGGAAAGAAGGAAATTAGTTAGTATCAAAATTTCATAGCTCAACAACAAATCAGGACATCTTCATAAAGAGAATCTATTACTATCTACTAAATCAGCTGCCACTATTTGCATATGAGCAGCACATGGAAACTAATACAAAAAAATTCTCGCCCAAATATGATACATATATCCTGGTATCTGTTTATGACATAATCTCATTTCTCTTACTCTTACCACATAAAAAACTATAAAGGAAATAAAATGATCTATCTATAATTTGCCCATAGTAACATTTATAATATGCTTATTCTTTTTGGTGTAAAATGATTGCCTACAATAAAATGTTTGGAAAGAAATCATCTCAATGAATGGCAGTATATGCAAGAGAGTTTACAGTCGAGATGCATCTTTCAAAAGAACTGCTCTCAAGAAGTTGTAAATATGTATCAGAAAGGTAAAGAAGGATGACAATAGACAGTCCAGCTGCACAGTTCAGGTTGCTTAGTTGCTTACTGGACAGTGGACACACTCAAATAGCTTTCCCAAATTTTGATTATCCAAAATTTCGATTATCAGCTTCTTGTTTTCATCCAAGTACTGTAAACTATTGAAGAATTAACTTCAAACAATGTTCCTTTAATCAACTTAGAATAGTCGAGTCCAAAGAAAATATTTTGAGAACAAAGGGTGGAGTTTCACGCTGATAACTCAAAGTAGAAACGATCCATAGATATACTACTCATAAAGAAAATATATATACCAAAGCAAAAATACATACAAGGAATGACAATGATATCTTCTACCTCCACCCAAATTCCTACATGATTTAAATACCTTAATGGTACTATTATTACAAAGTCAAACCTCTTCACATCTCAAGAGGCCAAGCCATCTCTCCAATGCTTTTAAAGAAGAAACCATATGACTAAGTGTCTGGATGTCAAGGTCAGGCAAAGGCAAGCATAAGTTTCAAAGAAGCACACAAAAACTTCTTGTTGTTGTGTGCAATAGGATGTAGCACAGAACAATGTATTATCCTTGTATCAACACAATTGGTTGGCCCAAATATTAAACATGCTTGATGTTCTACTTGTTTTCGTTTGTACAACATAGTTCGCCAAATAGGCTCTTAGAATGAATTCTTACCATTTCGTTGGTTACAAAGATCTAATGGTTTCAAACGCAATTGTAGAGTCCATTAATGGGAAAGATACAGTCAATTATCATTTTGGTCTTAACAATTTGATTTTCTAAAGTAGGGGAGGATCCAAGTATTCAAAAATATACTTTGATTTGTTAAGAATTAGAATCAGATATCTGCAAGATTAGTGATCATGAATAGGGGGTTGATAATTATTTTGGTTACTGTTGCGTTTATCATCAAAAACTTTTTTCTCTCTAATGTTTTTCCTAGTTATTGTCTATATTAACCATATGATCTTCTTTCCTACCTTGAACAATGCGTAGATCTTCGTTTCATGCATTGTTCCTTGGATATTTTTTTATAGGATCTAAGTCATAAAAAATAAGTCAATGCCAATCTATATAAATAAAAATGAAAATTTTGATTTACATATACAGTAAGTTATGTTGCCAACCAGATATCCTGACTTTAAAAAAATATAGAAGCAAAGATATTGCCTCTTCATAATTTGACAAATATTGGTGTCTGAATAATCCTATTATCAAAACAATTGGTAAACTATGATTTCCTTCCTTTAGAGTGATATCACCTACACTGCTCTTTTTAGTCTACAATCATTAGAAAGTTTGAGCATCACAGAGAATTATACATGACTATATCTCAAAAATGTAAATAATCATAATTATATGACATTCTTTCACTTCAATGCACATATATTGGTGCCTATAAAATATAGCAAATGCTATCATCTTAGCCACCATATCAGGAAATGGCATCAAGATCGCTTCTAAGAATCCTAACCTTGAAGCCTCATCTTTGTTTCTCCTCCTCCTACTTCTAAGGTGCAATAAAGGCTCCTCTTTAATTCACTTCAATGCACATATTCTGCTTCTTGTATCATGTTTGTGTGCTAGCTATCATATTAAAATGCAGATGGGTATAGGTAGCAACTGTATGAGAAGACTCACCAATATATGTTATCAAACACTTCACATTCAACTTCCAACAAGCTATAATCCTTAAGAGTCAGATATCAACAATCCAAAGCTAGAATAAGTACCGTAAAACACAAATAAAGATCAATACGCTAATCCTTGAAGAAATTTGATGCATTACCAGTATAAAAATCAATCATAGATCTCCATCACTTGTCCTATATACGATAATACTCGAACTGATCCTCGACAGCTCAACATCAAGAAGCCATATAACCACTCCATATAAGCAAAAAGGCAAATCAACAAAGCTAACTAAGCAATATGAATCAGATTATTGAATAATAGCAAAAGTAGGGGGAATGTAGACAAAGCGTTATCGAGTTCAAGAAAACCGAAACCATCTATCACCCCCTAATTTTACAACATTTTCAGGATGTGTTGTAGATGAAATGTTGTAAAAAGGGTTTTTCTTGTAGTGGTCATTAGCGTCTAAATAACAAGAGGTTGCCAAAATTGTAATTTCACATAAGTAATGGATTTTAGAAAGAACTACTTCAAAAAATATAGCAATTACTTGATTTCAATCTCCTCTTCAATGGTTATCTTTTCTGATTTGTCATCCAATAAAGCCTTCATCTGAGACTTCAAGACATATCCAGGGGGTAAAGCATGCCTATAGTGGCACTCTTTATTACCATTGGGACAAACCCAGAACCAGCCATCCTGTTTCTTTTCTACTGCATCCAAGAAGTACTTTCAAACCTGCATAAAACAATAACCATAAATATGAACCCCTAAAACAGCATACAACAACATTTTTTCAATTACATTATTTCAGTTTAAAACCCCTAAAACAGCATACAACAACATTCTTCGACCTCGTGTCTGCCTAAACACAAACTTAAAAGAATTCACGCATTCAAGATGCAATCTTGGCAACGAAACCGTGTTCTGTGATGTACCAACAATTAGTTTTTACGGACAAAATAGCATAATATTGCACAAGAAGAAAAAATCGGAGGGAGGGAGCGAGCCTCACTGTCGCGCTTGTCGCTATAGACGTCGATCTTCTCCCCCTTCCTCTGCACGTTGAGGTCGTGGGAGAACTTGCACTTGAAGCCCTTGGCGCACTGGCCGACCTTGAAGAACTTGCACAGGACGGACTTGGGGTCGACCATGGCGGGGACCTTGGGCTGGCTGACGGCGATCTTGAACAGGTCGTTCAGCTCCTTCTCCTTGGCCTTCTCCTCCTCCTTCTTCTGCAGAACCCACAAAGGTGTTCAATAAAATTACTGACAGAGAGAGGAAAATACTGGGGGTTAGGGTTAGGGTTTTGTTTTTACTTTGGTTGCCGCGTTGGAGGCGTCCAGCTTGGGCAGGGCGGACTGCTGGATGTTCTGGACGTACTTATGGACATTCTTGGATTTGTTCTTGTTCTTGAGGCCGGAGGTATTGTCCATGATGACCTTCTGCTTCTTAGCGAGGTCGACATTGGATTGCTTCACAGCATTGCTTCCTTTGATGGCAAGAAGATCCTTTGATGGCAAGAAGATGGAAGAAGCTAAAAGATTGATTCAGAGGGAGATTGAAAGATTCTGGAGGGAGATGAAAACTTTGTGAAATATGAGAGGGGAAAAAAAGGTTTGGAAAGTTTTGGAACGTTTGGGTTGGCTGTACACTATGAGAGAAAATGGTGTTTCTTATTTGGATGCTTTAATTTAGTAATTACGTGAGATGCAAATGGGTGCATCTTAATTTGGAACATATTGGAAACACTACAAAAGCGTATCAAAATAAATAATTTTAAAAAAAATAAAATATAATATAATAGGAACGTTTTTATGATCCGAAACATATTAAATATGTTCCAGAACCTTGGAACAAAAAATAAGCGTTTCAGATTGAAAAATATCTTGTGTTTCTAATTTGTCATTTTGGTGTAGTGTAGGTCAAGTGTTGACTTACAGTTGACTTTGGGTCAACTGGTCAACTCTGGTCAAACTGGGTCAATTCTAGTCTAATATAAAGTGTACTTCGTTATTTGTACGTCGAAACTTACGACACGCGAATCGAGATAAAGAGATTATCGGTAAGGTTGATAATCTTATTATAGTGATCCACGTGTCCAACTTGTCAATTTCAGCGATGTGAGATCACTAGAATTGGCTGATTTCAGTTTTGTTGTACTAATCCCGAAATATGAACATTATATGAATTAATTATTAATTAATTTTAAAAAGGTTAAACTCAGAGAAATTATCAACAACCATTGTCGGACGATGAAATGAACATCGCCAACGTGTCCAGAATGGTCAAATTAGCTAGGATAGCCTACCCAACGGTCCAATTTGGACACAAAGGCAAAAAGGTAATTTCGGGTCAAAACGGTGTCCGTGTCGGAGCCATTTTGCACCGAAAAACGTGCAAGAAAATAAGTCTACAAAAATATGTAACACCCCAGTCTCAAAATACGTAGGACCAAGTACGTAGACATGCCAGCTGTATACATACAAAATACAGGGACCTCGTACGTATACATAAGCTGTAAATGTAGTAATCCAAGACAACTAAATCTCATCCACAATGAAAGGATTAATAATATAGAAATCAACTTGAATATTGATGATACAATCGTTGGGCGGAGACAAAGTCCACTACCAACTAATTTAAATAGAGAAGAAATATACAAAGAAAAGAATTTAGCAAGCGAGAGCAAGTGACGAATCCAAGAGTAATCATCACGACAGAATAGAGCGCAACCATGGCCTTAGCTAGAGCACCTGCAAGAAATCGCGAAAACACACACCTGGGGAAAAACCAGGTCCTCAGAGGGACGTAACAAGACACATAATATCATGCCAATAAACTGAATAATAAAGCTCAACAGAAAAGTATGCATGAGTAAAGGTTCCTAACCATTCTATGTGGATTTCAATTTAGAGGACAACGTTCTACGCAGGGGCTGTCTCAAGCATGTAATAAAGAGTGGCCAACAAGTAGCGCTCATCCGAGATACTATCGGCCGGGTAACACATAGCGCTCATCCGAGACACTATCTCCCAAAATGTGTGTAAAAAGTAGCCCCTACGCTAGTAGCTGTCCCCTCCCCCAATGATACTATACATGTGTCATAACCATGACACACAAACACATGTCGTTTCCACAACACGAGTTTATAATAGATAACTGTCAAGTCTTCTAACATGCTTCTATTGACAGTTATTCCTACGCATGCGCACGGGTGATCAGCCAACACGCAAGTGACCACTACATGGTACTCACAACTCTCACACACAACTCGTGTACAATCGTGACAAGCCAATGAGACATACTAAATTGACGGTAGTCCCTTAACTCTAAGCCATTTGCATAAAATATAGTAATTTGTATTTACATATAATTTAAAAAGAAACAACTTGAAAATAAACACAACATGCATGATATTGAGCAAGAATTTAAACAGTAAAGGCAAGGTGTCTTGCCTGGTATGTCGTCTGGTGTGGTGCAATGTCCTGACAAGTTCCGAGGTGTCCAATAGTCGTGATCGATGGACAGTGGTCTGAAGTTGCAAGGAAATTAGGATTTAGTCATGGTTCAGATTGAAAATCGAGAAATTTGGTGTGAAGGAATACTACCTTAGAAATATTTATACTACCCGAAACCATATTTGCTAGAAAAATAAATTTTGATAACTATTTGAAAATAGGGAAAAATAATTAGGCTAAAATCACGAGTTTGTCAAAATATGACTTTTTAGATAAAACTACCTTTCATAAGAGAATATTTAAGTAATTAACCAACAATATTAATAGATTGTTTAGGCCAAAACTATAACTTTGGGAATATACATATATACAAAATTTTAAAATATTTTTATAATACTTTCACATAATACTTAAAAATAATTTATGTATACAATTTGTAAAGATACTTTTTCTTGAGTCAAAATATTAATATATACTTGGAAACGTAATTTTTGTAACTACATTAAAATATATGTAAAATGAAAATCAAAAAAAATATTTTGGGCAAAAACTATAATTTGTAGGTCAAAGTAGCTTATTTTATTTCAAATGGATCAAAATAATTTGTGATATATTTTTATGGTTTAAAAACTAAATTCAACTTGGATAGAAAAATGGTGTAGTTGAAAAATACGATATTGTTACTAATAACTCAATGATAATATAATAATACTACTAAGAATAATAGTAGTTAATAATAATGGTAATAATATAAAAAGTTACAATTACTGTCTTTGCTTAAGAAAAAGTAACATAATGAAATAATTGAACTCAGCAAAAGAAGTAAGGCTATTGCTGCTCTCCTCTTTCCAGAGAGGGTCAGCTCCATATAGCACTTAATAATAATAATAATAATAATAATAATAATAATAATAATAATAATAATAATAATAATATATACTCTATTCTTTCTTCTCCCTCCAAATTACTCAGTAAGAGAGCGAGAGAGAGAGAGAGGGAAGTAGAGGAAGGTGCGGGAGAGGAGAGCGGGAGGGAAGAGATAAGGGGGTCTCACCTGAAGCTCCAACGGGTGGCCGGCGGAGACGCCGATGGCTGGATGTAGGCGGGGTGCGGCCACGGGGCTCCAGATTTGCGCGGACGGAGGCGATGGGGCGGCGTCGAAGGGGATGGCGCTGCTCCGGGCGGGGAGGTGTACGGCAAGGAGGGAGAGCGGATCCAAGTCGGAGAGGTACGGTCGGCCGACGCGCTGGTGGCGACCAAACGTGAGGCGCGGCCGGGCGCCGCTCACGGGGAGCATCCGATGGCCGATCGGCGTCGGAAAAAGGCGGAGAGGGCTCTCGAAGGTGGCGGACGGGGTTTCCTCGGTGGGCGCTCAGGCGCATGGCCGGTAGCTGAGCGTCGGAAGTCGGCGGTGGGAGTCTCACTGCGGCGGCGTTCGGCGCACCGGTGGGAGTCACGGTCGGCGGTGCGGGATGACGAGGAAGCTGATGGCCGGACCGCAGGGGATCGAGCGCGGCAGAGGTGAGGGTTTGTGGGTTTCAATATTGTTTATTTCTCTTTTTTTCTCTTTTTTTTTTGGTTGGGACGACGATTTGGGATCGGGTTGGTGATGGCGACGGGGCGCCGGCGATGGACGTCGTGGTGGTACGGAGTGGCGGGGTTGCCGGAACAACGATGGTGGTGGGGATGGTTGATGACAGTAGTGGTTGTGATGACGACGGTGCCGGAGAAGGTTAGGGTTGCTGTGGTTTGCAGGAGGCGGTTGATCGGGAAGTAGCGGAGGGTGGTGACGATGATGGCAGAGGTGACGATGGTGGTGGCACGGACGGGGCGATTGTCGGGGTCGATGGGGTGGCTGTGGTAGTGTTCCATAGACTTAGGTTTATGGGGTTGTTGTGTCCAGGGTTGTCGGACATGGTGGAGATAATTGTATTTGTACTGGGGAATATATAGTGGATGGGAGGCACGGACACAATGCACAATGGGGTGGAAATAATATGGAGGAGTACCTCTCCTATATATGGGAGGTGGGAATTCCCATTAGGATTGGGATGCTTGAATTTCCCCGATAGATAATTACCACTTTAAATTAAATTCGATTTAGATTCTAAATCTTTCAAATCCAATTCAAGCATAGGTAAAAACCTTCACCTTTTAATTTAAAATCAAATGAAATCTTTTCAAATTTTAATTTTCATATTTAATCAAATATTAAAGACAACAATTCTCAAATATCATTTTCCTAATTAAATAAATATAGTAATAAATAGATTTCGAAAATCACTACAAATAATTTAAATATTAAATCATAAACTAGCTTTTGTAATAATAAAATATATTATTAAACAAATTTTAAATTTCACATAATATTTGGAATGCATTCCATATAAACCACAAATTTCAAATCACTACTCATTTTCAAACGACGAACAAATAGCTCTTCTTTAAAATAAAATATTTATCACATTATTTTGAAAACTAACATTTCTTCTATATAAATAAAATCTCTAAAAATGTTTTACAAAAATATGTACCTCGCACATATTCGCACTCGACGAGACATACGAAAATATTAACTCATATGCGACGTACAATACGACCATGCGACGTATAATACAAGGCAAAAATTAAAACCAAAATTAAAAAAAAATATATATAGTAAAATTTTAGGGGGTTTACATCCTACCCAACTTACAAGAATTTCGTCCTCGAAATTTAGGAATATGTAGCGTAGAAGGGGTTAAGTAGGTATTGGTTCATCAATACCGAAATACGATTAAATAGTGGACAATACGAAGAACGATGATCAAAACTTACCTGCAATTATAGAGGGTCTGGTTATAATGATAAACAACTCAATGATATAGTTTTTTGAAAGGGGTTTGCTAGTTAACATAATGGAGTAAGGGAAGGATTTAGGGTTAATTTAAGTCATGGTAAGACATGAATGAAGAGATAAGGAATCGACTAGATTAGGGGCAAGCAATTTAGAGAATATAGCTGTCTAGGTTTGAATCATTCTCGAGTTCCGATAAGGTTGTGAAGTCGCATCTACGGTCGAGAAAAGGACGAGGAACTCAAGGTATGGATAAGTCACATTGGTAGGTCAGTGGCTAGCTATTTCTGTGTATACACAAACTTCATGGTCATAGGGGGATAGTTTGGCCAATCAATCAAATACATGCCTCGTCCAGAATAGGTAACTGTCGAAGGCCATCACAGTCCAAGGAAGATGAATTGAATTCTAATATGTGGTTCGAAGGCGATTGAATAATTCAAAGAGATTTGTCAAGGCAGTCGCGGATGAGACTCTAGGGCCAGTTGACCATGTCTCCATACGCGTAGAAATATATATGAAAAGCGAACCGAAGTGCAATAGGTTGATCAGACCATCATGCCCCGGTTCTGGATAGACAGTATGTTATTGGGAGCGACCCAATAAAACATATGTCATGATCAAGCTTGAATAAGAATATGCTTGCAAAACTAAGCTATTTTAGCATCATAGGTAGATAAAATAATAAGTAAAGGGTAATGATGAAGGAAAATCAATTAGTCCAAGATCTTATAAAATCCAAGTTCCGTCCGAAATTTGGGCCTATGCAGTCGGCTTGGTTGACTAGATAAGTTAGGGTCTACTGCATTCTATGGTCCAATTGAACCTATCAATGTGGTCCACAAAATGTTGTTTAGGTCGTAGGATATTCTACTCAACTTACAAGAATTAAACTAATGGTGTGATAGGTACCACAATCAAGATAAAATGCAAGGTTAAGCATGTAAGGAATTAAGTAGAACAAAATCGTATATCGGGTCGAAAGAAATGAAGTCGAGGTCGAGTCTCATCTATAGTTTAAGGTATAATGGTTTTACGGTAGGGATTAGAGTCCAGTCATTTTGACCCGAAAGTCGCAATATGAAATTAGAGTACAAGGAGACGTGTTTTAGTGGCACGTGATATACCTACATGGAGGTTGGCTCGTCTAGGTCTTGCATGTAAAATTTGTGGGAAGGAAAAGTCTAGTATTGTGCTCCAAATATCAATGTCACGGTAAAGGACACAAAAGAATTTAAAATAGAAAGTGGGAGTTCATGAGCTAACGCATAAAATAATTTATCAAGTTAAAAGCATGGAATAAAGATAATTTAGATTCTAACGAATCAAGGTAAAATAAGTTAGGAATACAATTTTTAGAGATATGATAGCCACTTAGATGGAGTATGATTACGGAATAATCTAATCATTTCTCAAGTTTCAAATAATTAGAAGGTCATGACAAAACGATCTAGAATTTAGGGAAGGTCGAGTAAGTCAAAAGATATGTTCATCAGTTTGTCGATGACTAACTATACTTGTGTATATACAATATCATAATCATAGGTGGCATGGCAATCTAATGTACAATACTTCTATCTCACTAGGGCGACCTTCCTTGCTTCTTGGTCCTCTACCAATATGATCTAATCTAAATTTCAAATTCCTAGAAATTTCTCAATACAATTTTCAAGATGCTTCCCCAAATTTCAATTATCTTAAACTATCAACTTTAATCAAATTTAAATCTCCAGTCAATCTCGAACGATCCTCGTAATTCGCAAAGCGAATAAATAATTTCCTCATCATTTTTTTTCCTACCAAATTTAAAATATTCATAATCGTAGGATTTAAACTCGAAATCTTAATAACTTTATATATCATAGATCATATGAGCAATTTTTAAATGTTAAAATTTTTCCTTCAACGTCGATCTCATATCTTCCAAAAATATTTCAACAACCTTATTTTTTTTTACCATTATCTCTTCAAGCTCAAAATTAAATACTTATAATTCTTAAATCGTAGAATCAATTTAAAACCCCAAGCTCTCTAATAAACCGTAATTCATAAACCTTTCATTTTCTCTGGTCGTTACAAAATCATAACTTATAATTTAAAGTACTTTAAAAATTTTGAGATAAACTTTAACATATTCAATCCAACTTGAACTTAATCGTAAATCATATGTCACAATTTAAAGATGTTTTCCAAATCGGTTTCATATCCCGCTAAATCGTAGTCTATTTCACAATTTGCAAAGATCATAAATTTGTTTTCTCGATCTAGCTATTCTCTTGTGTACACCACCATGTAATAGCAAAATAAAATTCCAACTATCATTTGAAAGCAAAAAAATATGCTGCTACCCAACTTGGAATTAACTAATCCTTAAGAATAAATGCCTTTATAACTCAAATAAAATCTCCATGCATATTGATTGTCAATGCAATCCATCTAGCCATGTGTTTAACCTATGGCATATACTAGTGTAGTCACCTTACTAAATACGAAACTAAGAATTTTTAAGGTAGAAGGAGTCAGCAAGATGCAAACCAAGGAGGTAGAACGAGGGTTTAAAATTTGAAGTCAAGAAAGGATGTCAAGTAGGTGGATGAGATTCCTAGATTCTAATCCTATATTGCAGGCCCACTTCGGTACAATTACATAGCCAAAGTGACAAACTTGACCTGCATGGGCCACCACAAGGACATGTAACGCTCCAGTCCCAAAATACGTAGGACCAAGTACATAGACATGCCAGCTGTATACATACGAAATACAGGGACCTCGTACGTATACATAAGCTGTAAATGTAGTAATCCAAGACAACTAAATCTCATCCACAATGAAAGGATTAATAATATAGAAATCAACTTGAATATTGATGATACAATCGTTGGGCGGAGACAAAGTCCACTACCAACTAATTTAAATAGAGAAGAAATATACAAAGAAAATAATTTAGCAAGCGAGAGCAAGTGACGAATCCAAGAGTAATCATCACGACGGAATAGAGCGCAACCATGGCCTTAGCTAGAGCACCTGCAAGAAATCGCGAAAACACACACCTGGGGAAAAACCAGGTCCTCAGAGGGACGTAACAAGACACATAATATCATGCCAATAAACTGAATAATAAAGCTCAACAGAAAAGTATGCATGAGTAAAGGTTCCTAACCATTCTATGTGGATTTCAATTTAGAGGACAACGTTCTACGCAGGGGCTGTCTCAAGCATGTAATAAAGAGTGGCCAACAAGTAGCGCTCATCCGAGACACTATCGGCCGGGTAACACGTAGCGCTCATCCGAGACACTATCTCCCAAAATGTGTGTAAAAAGTAGCCCCTACGCTAGTAGCTGTCCCCTCCCTCCAATGATACTATACATGTGTCGTAACCATGACACACAAACACATGTCGTTTCCACAACACGAGTTTATAATAGATAACTGTCAAGTCTTCTAACATGCTTCTATTGACAGTTATTCCTACGCATGCGCACG
This sequence comes from Iris pallida, assembly GCA_029216955.1. Lineage (NCBI taxonomy): Eukaryota > Viridiplantae > Streptophyta > Magnoliopsida > Asparagales > Iridaceae > Iris > Iris pallida. The sequence continues at coordinate 12,034,260 of JANAVB010015600.1, forward strand.
GGTGATCAGCCAATACACAAGTGACCACTACATGGTACTCACAACTCTCACACACAACTCGTGTACAATCGTGACAAGCCAACGAGACACACTAAATTGACGGTAGTCCCTTAACTCTAAGCCATTTGCATAAAATATAGTAATTTGTATTTACATATAATTTAAAAAGAAACAACTTGAAAATAAACACAACATGCATGATATTGAGCAAGAATTTAAATAGTAAAGGCAAGGTGTCTTGCCTGGTATGTCGTCTGGTGTGGTGCAATGTCCTGACAAGTTTCGAGGTGTCCAATAGCCGTGATCGATGGACAGTGGTCTGAAATTGCGAGGAAATTAGGATTTAGTCATGGTTCAGATTGAAAATCGAGAAATTTGGTGTGAAGGAATACTACCTTAGAAATATTTATACTACCCGAAACTATATTTGCTAGAAAAATAAATTTTGATAACTATTTGAAAATAGGGAAAAATTATTAGGCTAAAATCATGAGTTTGTCAAAATATGACATTTTAGATAAAACTACCTTTCATTAGAGAATATTTAAGTAATTAACCAACAATATTAATAGATTGTTTAGGCCAAAACTATAACTTTGGGAATATACATATATACAAAATTTTAAAATATTTTTATAATACTTTCACATAATACTTAAAAATAATTTATGTATACAATTTGTAAAGATACTTTTTCTTGAGTCAAAATATTAATATATACTTGGAAACGTAATTTTTGTAACTACATTAAAATATATGTAAAATGAAAATCAAAAAAAATATTTTGGGCAAAAACTATAATTTGTAGGTCAAAGTAGCTTATTTTATTTCAAATGGATCAAAATAATTTATGATATATTTTTATGGTTTAAAAACTAAATTCAACTTGGATAGAAAAATGGTGTAGTTGAAAAATACGATATTGTTACTAATAACTCAATGATAATATAATAATACTACTAAGAATAATAGTAGTTAATAATAATGGTAATAATATAAAAAGTTATAATTACTGTCTTTGCTTAAGAAAAAGTAACATAATGAAATAATTGAACTCAGCAAAAGAAGTAAGGCTATTGCTGCTCTCCTCTTTCCAGAGAGGGTCAGCTCCATATAGCACTTAATAATAATAATAATAATAATAATAATAATAATAATAATATACTCTATTCTTTCTTCTCCCCCCAAATTACTCAGTAAGAGAGCGAGAGAGAGAGGGAAGTAGAGGAAGGTGCGGGAGAGGAGAGCGGGAGGGAAGAGATAAGGGGGTCTCACCTGAAGCTCCAACGGGTGGCCGACGGAGACGCCGACTGCTGGATGTAGGCGGGGTGCGGCCACGGGGCTCCAGATTTGCACGGACGGAGGCGATGGGGCGGCGTCGAAGGGGATGGCACTGCTCCGGGCAGGGAGGTGTACGGCAAGGAGGGAGAGCGGATCCAAGTTGGAGAGGTACGGTCGGCCGACGCGCTGGTGGCGACCAAACGTGAGGCGCGACCGGGCACCGCTCACGGGGAGCATCCGATGGCCGATCGGCGTCGAAAAAAGGCGGAGAGGGCTCTCGATGGTGGCAGACGGGGTTTCCTCGGTGGGCGCTCAGGCGCATGGCCGGTGGCTGAGCGTCGGAATTCGGCGGTGGGAGTCTCACTGCGGCGGCGTTCGGCGCACCGGTGGGAGTCACGGCCGGCGGTACGGGATGACGAGGAGGCTGATGGCCGGACCGCAGGGGATCGAGCGCGACAGAGGTGAGGGTTTGTGGGTTTCAATATTGTTTATTTCTCTCTTCTTCTTTTTTTTTGGTTGGGACGACGATTTGGGATCGGGTTGGTGATGGCGACGGGGCGCCGGCAATGGACGTGGTGGTGGTACGGAGTGGCGGGGTTGCCGGAACAACGATGGTGGTGGGGATGGTTGATGACAGTGGTGGTTGTGATGACGACGGTGTCGGAGAAGGTTAGGGTTGATGTGGTTTGCCGGAGGCGGTTGATCGGAAAGTAGCGGAGGGTGGTGTCGATGATGGCAGAGGTGACGATGGTGGTGGCGCGGACGGGGCGGTTGTCGGGGTCGATGGGGGTGGCTGTGGTAGTGTTCCGTAGACTTAGGTTTATGGGGTTGTTGTGTCCGGGGTTGTCGGACATGGTGGAGATAATTGTATTTGTACTGGGGAATATATAGTGGATGGGAGGCACGGACACAATGCACAATGGGGTGGAAATAATATGGAGGAGTACCAATCCTATATATAGGAGGTGGGAATTTCCATTAGGATTGGGATGCTTGAATTTCCCCCTTAGATAATTACCACTTTTAATTAAATTCGATTTAGATTCTAAATCTTTCAAATCCAATTCAAGCATAGGTAAAAACCTTCACCTTTTAATTTAAAATCAAATGAAATCTTTTCAAATTTTAATTTTCATATTTAATCAAATATTAAAGACAACAATTCTCAAATATCATTTTCCTAATTAAATAAATATAGTAATAAATAGATTTCGAAAATCACTACAAATAATTTAAATATTAAATCATAAACTAGCTTTTGTAATAATAAAATATATTATTAAACAAATTTTAAATTTCACATAATATTTGGAATGCATTCCATATAAACCACAAATTTTAAATCACTACTTATTTTCAAACGACGAACAAATAGCTCTTCTTTAAAATAAAATATTTATCACATTATTTTGAAAACTAACATTTCTTCTATATAAATAAAATTTCTAAAAATGTTTTACAAAAATATGTACCTCGCACATATTCGCACTCGACGAGACATACGAAAATATTAACTCATATGCGACGTACAATACGACCATGCGACGTATAATACAAGGCAAAAATTAAAACCAAAATTAAAAAAAAAATATATAGTAAAATTTTAGGGGGTTTACAACAAAATATAACAAATTATATGTCCACGAAACCAGAATGACGATACGAACCCAACGGTATCTCCAGAATTGGATTCCGTTGATCCGATCTCCATTTGGTCCGTTGACCAGAACTTGGAATTCCGGTTTGCACGGAAATACGTGCCGAAGCCAATGTTCTCAAAACTTAGCAAACTACCTGTCAACGAGTCCAGAATGTTGATACGAACTCAACGGTATCTCCGGAATTGGATTCCGATGAGCCGATCTCAAAATGACCCGTTGACCCGAATATTGGTATCCGACTTGCACCGAAATGCGTGCCAGACCCAATGTCCACCAAAACCTAGCAAATTATATGTCAACGAGTCCAGAATGACGATACGAACTCAACGATATATCCGAAATTGGATTCCGATGAGCCGGCGTCAAAAAGTCCCGTTGACCCAGAAAGTGGGACCCACTTTGCACCGAAAAACGTGCCCGGGCCCACGTTCTCCAAATCTAACAAGTTTTATATGAAAACATGCCAGAACGATGCCACAAGTCTAATGGTGCTGTCAGAAATGAAATCTGGAGTCCCGTGTTCAAAAATGGAATTTTACAAGTTGGAAATTACGAATTCGGACGACCAACTTTGGCGTCGAATTCAACCAATCAAACAAGCTCACAATGAAACGAAACTGGAGGGGTAGCAAGAGGGTTATACCAGCTTCGCACCAGAACTGGTAGCACACAAAACGGAGCTACGGTGGAGGAGATACAAGCTGACGAAGTTGGCCCCGCAAAACTGTCCAAATTTAATACAATTTAAACGGTCAACTTGGTGGCCGGTTTTGATGTATCAAACGATAAAATTAACGGACGAAAATTGACAGGGATAAAGTTGGATATACCAAGATTGAGACGGAGCGAAGAAATCGCCGATCCAACGGTCGGATCTCCGGAAAAACATGCACGAATTCGCTGCGACAGAGCGCCAAAACGAACTCGATCCCCCGTGCGTCACGACGGGACGTTGTGCAAAACGCACGAATCGCCTCGACGGCGCGTCCCGGAGGACAGTGGCCGCCATGGGAGGATAGGCTAGGGTGGGGCACACCCGGGGGAGGGGTTCGCCGGAGCCACGACGACGCGTGGCCGGCTCGACGGCGGCGCCAACGCTTCACGCGCGCGCGCGCCTTGCCGCCGTTGCTGCTGTGTACTCGCTGTCGCGCGGTGGCGCACGGCCTTGCCGGCGAAGGCGAGGGCACGGCGGCGATGCGACGTCGGCGTGGTCGACTGGAGGTGGTGCGGGGCTATGGGGGAGCTTGGTGGTGGCGAAAATGGTGTGGAGGAGTGGCGCGCGGTTGAAAAAGGAAGATGAGGAGAGAAGGAGAGGAGTGGTGGTGCGCGGGGTGGTCGACGGCATGGCCGACGGCGATGGCCGGCCAAGGGGGGTTAGCTCGGCCATAGGAGCTTGGGTGCTCGGCTGTGAAGAGAGTAGTGGTCGGGTTGCATGGTTTTTGTTGTGGTTGTTTTGTGTGAAGAGAGAGAGAGAGAGATAGAGATAACACTAAATGTGAGAAGGAGAGAGAGAAGAAAAAGTTGCTAAGCCTAGATTTTAGGGCCGGCCAACCAAGGAATTTTTGGCTGTGAGGAAAAATTGATGGGGAAATCAATGGTTGGAATTAATTGAAGGGAATCAAAGGCTAGGAATTAAATGGGGAAGAATTGGTCATTCTTATGGAAATTAATTAAATAGAAATTCTCAATAAATATAGAAAAATATGTAGGAGAGAACTTAATATTTTTGGGCAAGAAAATATGAGGGCGTCACCGTGGAGAGCAACATGGAGCTGGGCTGGACTCGGTGGAGCCGGATTGGGTCAAATCAGACATTGTACAAAAATTGAATTAAAATTAGGCGTTGATGATCATGAGTGAATAAGTAGCACATGGAGATTCCAATAAATGGGACACAAGTGGCGGACGAATAGTAGGCTCAATGTGGGCCATGTCCATAGTTGGGGCGGACAGGTTTTGGTCGACAGGGGACCCACAAATCAAGTTGGAAGATGAATGTGACACCGTGGAGTGAAATAAAATTGGGTCACGTGTCAGAAAAGTTGTACGAATCAAATGGAGCACAAAATAACGTGTCTGAGTGGGACACGAAGGTCATGGGTGACGAGCGTCTCGAGTATATCATCAATGAGGAGTTGGTTTCAAGAAACTGACTGGTCTTGCGCTCCCAAATTAAAAGTCACGGTAACGTGCTGAAAATAATCAAGGAAAAGAGTGGGAAAATAAATAATACTCAAATGGTCTAAATCGATCCGAAGTTCAGCGAAACAAAAGAGCACAAGGGAACAAGTTTGGATGGGACACTATATACCGTCATGAAGGTAATCCTGTCTACTCCAAAACTCATGAAGAAGATTTCCAGAGTTGAACATCCCTGATACTCCAAATATCAATGGCATGAAAGAGTACACTTACAGATAAATAAATAAAATAAAATATTTATCAAAACCAAATAATCAGAAAAATAAAATAAAATGAAAAAAATTCAACCCGAAATTCAGGGTGCTCACAGACATCTATCAGAGTAGTGCTCAGCTTGGCTGGAAGTCTAAATCTAGAAGTGGAACAACTAGATGTGAAGACTGCATTCCTTCACGGAGAGATTGAAGAAGAAATCTACATGGAGCAGCCAGAGGGTTTCAAAGTTAAAGGAAAACAATATCTAGTCTGTCGACTAAAAAAGAGCTTGTATGGACTGAAACAGTCACCACGCCAATGGTATAAGAAGTTTGATCTCTTCATGACCAAGCAAAGATACCTGAGGACCACTTCTGATCATTGTGTGTTTGTCAAAAGGTACTCTGATGGTGAACTGATTATACTCCTTCTATATGTTGATGATATGTTGATCGTAGGTCGTGACAATGACAAGATCAGCAAGTTAAAAAAGAGCTCAGCAAGTCCTTTGCAATGAAGGACTTAGGTCCAGCAAAGCAAATTCTCGGTATGCATATCTCCCGTGATCGAAGGAATGGGAAGCTGTGGTTATCACAAGAGAGCTATATCGAGAAGGTGTTGAAGAAGTTCAACATGGACAAGGCAAAGCCTGTAGCAACTCCACTTGCTAATCAATTTTTGCTCAACTCAAGACAGTGTCCTACAAGCAATAAAGAAAAGGAAGAGATGGCATCGGTGCCATATGCCTCAGCAGTTGGCAGTCTTATGCATATGATGGTGTACACCAGACCTGACATGGCACATGCAGTTGGTGTCGTCAGCAGATTCTTATCCAATTCATAAAAAGAGCATTGGAAAGCGGTGAAGTGGATTTTGAGATACCTCAGAGGTACTTCCAAAATGAGATTGTACTTTGGAAATGACAAGCATGTGTTGATTGGGTACACAGATGCAGATATGGCTGGAGATTTTGACTCCAGAAAATCTATTTCAGGATATTTAGTTACTCTTTCAGGGGGAGCTGTGTCTTGGCAGTCAAAGTTACAGAAGTGTGTTGCTCTGTTGACTAAAGAAGCAGAATATATCGCAGCGACAGAAGCATGCAAGGAACTACTGTGGATGAAAAGATTCCTACAGGAGTTGGGTCAAGAATAATAAGAATATGTTCTTTATTGTGATAGCCAGAGTGCTATCCATTTGAGCAAGAATTCGAGTTTTCACTCAAGGATAAAGCATATTGACGTGAGATATCATTGGATTCATAACGTGGTGGAACCCAAGCAACTTCAGATTGAGAAGATCCATACCAATGATAACGGTTCAGACATGATGACTAAATCTTTACCTAAGTACATCTTTTGCAGAAGTGCAGCTGGTATGACGGAGCCTTCCACTTAAGTCGGGAAGAAAAAAATTGTTGGGTGGTCCCTCCTTAATTGGAGAGAGGATTTGGAGTTCCCAAGGTTCATTCACCTTGGAGAAAGTCTAAAGACTTGTGGAGTTCCCAAGGTTCATTCATCTTGCATGAACGAATCTTGGAGGAAAAGGTTCATTCCCTTATGGCTATATAAGGAGATGGTTTGGGTTAATCTTCCCTTGTGATCTTGGTGCTAGATGTGTTGGTGCTCCTTGCTTGCGGTGTTCTTCCGGGCGGTACTTCTACCTCGGGTGCTTCTTCACCAAAGTGTCTTCCATACTTGTGTATGAGAGAGATCCTCTTGAGTGTATTCCCGAGAGAGTTTGTAATTCTGTAATCCCACTATTCTTAGTGGAGGAAGAAAGAAAAGAACTATTGTTGTCCGAGGACGTAGGCACATAGCCGAACCTCGTTAATTCTCTTGTCTTTTGTGTGTTTATTTTTCTTTTCTTTACTCTAGCCTCCGTGTTAAGCGGATAAGCTAAACTTCAACTCATTATAGCTCCCACGTTAAGTGGGTAAGCTATCTCCATCCCAATTAGCGGTATCAGTGCATACCCAACACTTAGCACCCCTGCTACCTTTTGTTCGTTCCCACCAGCGGATGCTCCGAACAACCTTAGCACACCCTGCGGTGTAATCCGAACCGGAGTTGGCTCATGAGGTACGACATTGAATTAATTGGGCCCATATGCCTTAAAAGAGGATTCCCATGTACGGCATGAACCAATTTCCATTATCTACAGCTCATGTTTCCATCTTCTACCCGATGTGTGACTTAATTACCAACACTATTGTTACCCCCTTTTGAGCGCTCAACCGAAAACGAAATACAATCCAACAAAATTTAACTTGATTTTAGAGCCATATATATATATATATATATATATATATATATATATATATATATATATATATATATATATATATTAGTCTAGTGGTTAAGAGAGATACATGTGGTCCAAGTGGTCGGGTGTTCGAGCCCTAGTGAAGGCGAGTTCACCTTCACCACAAGTGTATATATATATATATATATATATATATATATATATATATTGGAAAGAAACATTGACAAATTTTCATGGTCTAAGAGAGAGAGAGAGAGAGAGAGAGAGAGAGACTCGAGAGTAGCGAGTATCAAAGCAGTCCAAACAAAGATGCAGTGGCAGCAACATTACGGAGGGGGTGTACCCCTGTAACTAATCTATGTTTACAATACAAACATCTAGCTTCGTAACCAGATCCAGCATGTAATAATCCTCATCATAGAAACCACATATGAACTAATGCCTCCTCAAATGGTTGTACCATCTCGCTAAGCTCGCGGTCCAACCGAACTAAGCTTGTCGCCCAACTGAACAAACTAATGCACATAGAATTGGTCACAGGAAATGCCCATGACACTGGGGTGAGCAAATATCGGGTGAGAACCGAAAAAAACCGAACCGAACATACAAATTTCGGTTTTCGGATCGGTTTTGTAATTATCGGGTCGGTATTCGGTTCACTGAGTCACCAAAATACGGGTTTCGGGTCGGATAGCGGTTATGGATTTCGGTTTTCAAACCGAACCGAAACCCGAATTATAGAAGGCTTTTACCATTTTACCCTCATGTTTATATATATACTTAAAATCAGACCTAATCCTAAATATTCTCTCTCCTCAACTCCTTTCTATTTTTTGCGGCGACTCTCCTCCCTTCTTCGACGAAAACCTAATTATCCTCTCTCTTCTTCAGCCATCTCTCTCTCCTTCCGATCTGATCGTTGTCCCTCTCGAGTCTCGGCCCTCTCTTTCATACTCTCTCTCTCCTTCCGATCCGAGATTATGGTTTGGATCTTTTGATTTGTTAAATTTTTTTGTATTTGAGCATACTATTTTTTTTCTGATTTGGGGAAAAAAGTCGTACATAGGAATTTTTTTTGGCAGTTTTGCTTCTTATTTTTTTTTGATCTGGATAAACAAATCCTACATAGGAATTTTTGTGGGACTTTTTTTATACGGAGAAAAAGTCTGTTAAATCATACACATGAGAAAAAAATCATACAAAGAATAAAATTGTTATTTCTCTCTTTCATACTCTCCACCTAACCTAGGGAGCAGTAGATGGTAGTTATTTCTTTGTTAACTTGGTTGTTAGTAAAATTGTTACTAAGACAGAATTGATTTGAGCCACATTTAATCTATTTTTTTCTCTTGTGCAGGGCAATTGACAGTGGATGAGTGGAATACTGAAATTGGAAATTGATGGCTTAATTCTTTTTTTTCTTCTTCTTTTGTATTTGATTTGTTAAATTTTATATTGTATGGCAGTGTTCAGCTTGTTTTGTTAGGATTTTTTTTATTGTATATTTGATGGTCCGGGCTAATTTCATGTTATTTGTTGTAAAATGGGTATGAAACAATATATTTGATGGGTCCAGGAACAATATATTTTTTTGGGTCCGTTCCATTATACGATTTTGTTGCTTGCAAAATGAAGCAGCCCAACACATCTGACTATAAACCGATAACCGAATTAACCGATCCGAACATTTTCGGTTCGGTTGATTTTGGTTTTGTAATAATATGGATCGGTTCGGTTCAACATTATATCGGTTCGGGTCAAATTCGGTTCTTACAAATACGGTTCGGTTTGATCCGAACCGAACCGATGCTCACCCATACATGACAGGCGAGAAGAGTTGTCCCTTCACTTCATACTTCTAAACTTAACTCAGAAGAAGAAGGAAGAAGGAGAATAGGAGGAGAATGTTGGTGAAGACGGCCAAAGGGATTAACTTTAACATGGCATCAGAGCCATATTTAATCTTTCTTGTACAAACCTTTTTTTGACTAAAAAGAAAGATTGTTTATAAGGACACATTATTTGATCGGGGCTAGTCAGGATTGGAGCTAGTCTAGGTTTTGGGAGAACTTATTCAGGACAGTCAATTTTCTGATCATAGAGCTGTCGCAAACCCAACTCCCTCCCCAAACTCAATTTTTTGTTTTATTTCCAAATTTCATTCTCTCTTCCAAAACCCTAATTCCTCTCCTCTTCTTCTTCCTCTTCTCCTCCACAATTTCCTCCATCCCTAATCTACAACTTCTCATCTTCTTCTTGTCCAACATCTTCCTCTTATCCTCCACCATCTTCCTCTTCTACTTAAGACTGGTGGCACCCAAACTCGCATTGACTAGGACTGCTCAATTTTTGGCAGTCCTACAAACTGATAAAACTGTCAGAAATAGTGGCAGTCCTAATTCATAGCAAGTGAAACAAAGGACTGTCTAGTTTTCTGGCCGTCCTGACCGTATGTAGGGCTACCAGAATTTCTGGCAGTCTTAACTGTATGTAGAAATACCAATATTCCTGGCAGTCCTGGTAAAAAATGAACCTAGAAATGGAATAGCTATGAGTAATTTTTTCAATGGCAAACTTGTAAATAAATTAAACTTAGAAATGGGATAGCCCTGATCAAAATATGATGTGTCCTTATAAATAACCAAAAGAAATTGTATTAGTTTTGGAAGACTTTTGAGTCGACCAAAATCAGTGACTAAAAAAAATTAGCAAACAAGATTTTTTTTTTTTAAAAATACTTCATAAGCGATCTGTTCAAAAATATCTCAAAATCCATAAAAATACTATTGCCAGACTCAGTGTTGTCAGAACCATACCGGACCGACGATCCGACCAGTTTTGTCCAAAAACCAGTTCGATCTGACGTAAACCATGTTTTTTTAAGAACTATCGTTTTTTCTTTTCTTTCAGAACTAGATTTAACCGGTGAACCGGCCGAACGGGCCAATTTTGGTTTTAAAAAATTATCGTGTGAGATTTGGACCATTTGTTTCTTGGTTTGGTTTTGAGAGACCTTATAGTTCAAAAATTAAACCAAATCAAACATGCTAAGAACCAAACCAAGAAGTAAATGTAGACATATTATCTATTTAAAGTAAACCAAATCAAATCTATTTGAATTCTGGTCTAACCTATACCAAAAAAAGTCGGTTCATATGTCGGATTTTTAAAACATTGATTAGGTATCTTTAATAAGGAATTTCCTCTCACATTCGTTATCTAAGGATATTAATATCAAATGACGCCCTTAGTTTTTTTTTAGAGTAAGCTCCCCACACCCATGAAGCTGTCACGCATATGGGACGCACCCAACTCCATCAAGAAAGAGTTGTTAACCGTCTCAAACGTGGGAATTGACCGCGAATACAAATCACAGTATATATTATATGATTTTAAGCAAAACGTGGGAACCTGCGTTTCCTTATATTGAATTGTAGAGATGATCATAACCTTCTTTAATTAAGACTGAACTTAATTATAATTAGGGTTAAATATATGTGAGAGTTACTTCAGTTCTTCTTTTAGTCTTCGCCACGGAGCTGGATTGTCCTATCCGGAGCATAATTTTGATTCTCTCTTAATCCTTATTATAGGTCGATCATGTAGGATCATCCGTGACCTAGATCTTTATTGAGATCACGCTGGACCTAGAAGATGTCCTAAGCAGAGAAAAGAAAAGTTATCCAAGTCTGAAATTTTGTCTGGTTAACTCTAGGATTAGACCTGCGTAGTGTCATAATCAAAAGCACCCTTGAAGCTAGGTTGGCGAACAAATTTTTTTCTTCTCTTTCTTTCTTTCTTTCTTTCTTTCATTTTGGTGTCGCGTGCGTGAGCCATGAGTTCAGTCATGACTAATGAAAATTAAAAATTATAGTCATGTTTTGACTACAGTGGAATAGCAATGATTAATAGCTTAATTTTTAATTCATGGCAGCATGATCGAAGTAGAAGAGAAGGAACCGTGAATTAGTGACTTAAAACGTACAAAGCTATATGGAATTGGAATGGTCAAAAAAAAAAAATTTTTTTTACAATGTTCCCAATTTTTTCTTTAAAACTATCCTTAATTTATTATAGTTTTTAAAATTTTTTTTTCTAATTTTTCTCATATTAATGATAAATTATTTTGAAATTCGTAAATATTGTAATAAAAGCTTTCTTGGCAATTATATTTCATAAGCTACCCTACCCCTCATCATGCATGTTTATCTATGTTTTAGACGATCCGAGGATCGTGAACCACAAGATTAGACATAGGTGCACCTCCAATAAATGGGAAAGCCTCTCTAGAAAGCATTCTAAAGCTATTTCCTCGAAAATCAAGGATGCAAACAAATAGAAATATATGAATTGTTGGTGTTTTCTAATTTTTTTTAGACATTTTTAGTCCCACAGTGAAAAATCACCAACGTGTATACTTCAATATAATGCTATACTTATGTTGGAGTATGCACATGGGGTGAGATGGTCCATGTGGATTGATTTTCCTAGAGGATTAAGTTTAAGTCACATAGAACAAACCTTTATTTTGTCACTACCTTTTCGTTCCATAGGAGCTAAGCTCCTTAGGCGCTTAGTGACTCGGATTCGAGCTCGGACGAAGGGCGCAAAGTGGCACTTTGATGTGCTCTATGCACTTAGCTCGGGTGCATGCACGGGCGCAAAGTGGCACTTTGATGTGCTCTATGCACTTAGCTCGGGTGCATGCACGGGGGCATGCTCGGCACATATGGCTATGCGCGCGACTATGCGTGGGCTATATATGTGCGGGCGCATGCGATCATGCTGCATGCTGTTCTATCGGAGCACGGATCCGGATATCGTAGGATTTGGTCGGCCTGTGCTCATACGCGCATAGACATTCCTGTGCACGCATGGGTGCCAGCCAACAATATAAATAGAGCACCTGTCACGACCCGCACCCAGATATACGGGTACGAATACGTGTGTAACATCCCAGTCCCAAAATATGTAGGAGTAAGTACGTAGACATCCAGCTGTATACATACGAAGTACATGGGCCTTGTATGTATACATAAGCTGTAAAATCCCGTAAACCACAACTAACTAATCTCATCCACAAAATAAGGGAATAAAAGATATCATATAATGAATTGTTTTAGTACAATATGTTGGGTGGAGACACATCCACTACCAACCAAAATAAAAAGAAAGAAGTACATGATAAATAAAAGGGCTAAGTGGAAGTAGCAAGGAGGAACCAAGTCACGTCATCTTCGAATACATGGAGAAGACCACGATCCCGGCAAGGATACCTGCGGAAGACATGAACACACACCTGGAAAATAACCGGATCCTCAGAGGGACATAACAAGGTACAAGAAGAACAAGCTAATATGAACTGTCAAAATAATAATAATATGCATGACTCTCCTAGACACCAATATGTAAAAGGGGATGCTAACCATCTATTGTGCAATTTAGAGGACAACTTTCATGCGCATGGGTGGGATTTAGGCTAATGTTGTTTGCAAAAACAAAAGTTGTTCTTTATTTCACAAACTTTGTAAGAAGATTACAATTGAATTCTGGAAAAGTACAACTTTAGGAATCCGATCTGAAGACGATCGCTTTATCCCTTGGACGATGTAAACTTTGAAGATGATAGCCTTTGAAGTTGAAGGCAATAGCCTCTGAAGAATGCAGCAGCACTTGGGCAAGAACTCCTGATTTCTCAGATGATCTTGAATGATCTCTGCTCTTGATTCTGAATTTTCTGATCTCCCCTATGAAGGACTTGAAACTCTATTTATGGAGTTCTAAAAATAACTAATTTTTAGTTATTCTGGATTGCGCAGGATGGATTGCGCAGACATTGAATTGCGCATACATCAAACTGCGCTGGCAGTTACTCGATCGTAGGCCAGCTGTATGAGACACGTGGCATTGTCTGATTGAAATGCGCATGATCGTGTACAGACGATTGCCACGTGGTGAGCAATTAATGGCATGTATGCCACGTCAAAATATTAGTTATCTTGATGGACTGCGCCACATGAACTGCGCTGGCTTCAGACTGCGCTGGGATTGAACTGCGCTGCAGGGAATCTGGCAGACTGCGCTTCGATTAGGCTGGTAGCTTACGCTGGCTGTACAGCTGTCCTCGAGCGCTGTACTGCACGAGAAATGAACAGTTTCCTCGTTCCTCGGGCTGTCAGCTGTCAGAAGATCTGATTTTCTGTCAGATAATGATGGCGCGGGCACGTCAGCTAGCGCGCTTGGATGGGTGCGCAGTTCAGCTTGTACAGTTGAGTTGTTGCGCAATCTGTCTCCTGCGCAGTTCATTTGAAGGGTACACAATTTGATTTTCATTGCATTTTTGATGGGTACAACTTGATTTTTAGGACCTACAAGACCCCCTTCAAAGTTTTCGAAATTTGAAAATATTCAAAGTTTTGAAATACTTTGAATTTTCGAAATTAAAATCAAGTTGCGCAAGTGATGTCTTGACTGTGCGTTTGGAGGAATTAGCTCCTAATTTCTTGGCGCAATATGAGGTGACTGTTACTTTTAAAAAACTATAAATAGTTTCCGTTCTTCTTTCTTTCATTCTTTACTTGTTTCCAACTGTTCAAGAGAGAAAAGCTTCTGTGCCAATTCTGACTCTTCTCCTTCTTCTCCGTCGACGTTAATGGCCCCCAAACGTTCAACCGCCGAGAAGGACAAAGCCCCCGCTGAGTCTTCGACTCGGGTTGCGCCCCGAATTTCTCGTCACGAAGTCGGTCACCCTGTGCTGCAAGGTAGATGATGAACTCGATCAAAACCCTTTTTAGGGTTCTTTGACATTGTCGAGCCTTTATACCTCTCTCTTTTTAGAGATTTGATGGTATTGCGCCGCACTTTTTAGGGTTTTGGTTGCACACACACAATAGTTTTTATTTTTATGAAAACTATATTCTTGCGCAATCGGTTGGAAAGCGCTGGCAAATGTTCAGCGCAATCTATCGATTTGCGCAAGTCTGTCCAGCACAAACTGATGCCTTGCGCAAGTGTGTTAGCGCAATCTGATGGCTTACACAAGTGGATGTGTTGGTGTAACTGGATATTTTGTGCATGTAGACTGCATTAGCGCAATCTGATACTTGCACAATTTGCTGATTTTTTGAACAGACTCTTTGATTTTGTATGTACTGAATTCTGTCTTTTTGTTTGATGCAGTTAACCTCAGGGAAGACCCAAATTATGAGGTCTTTGCAGGGACTTTGGCTGAACCTGAGTTTAAGGAAGATTTGTCCCATGTGACATTTCCTCAGTATGCCCTGCCATCGTCTCGACAAGCCATCCTAACAGCACAAGACAATGAAACATTGCTGAGTCTGATGAACGGGCAGCCTCTGCAAACTGCTGACGCCATTATTCATAAGAAGTCTCTGTTTCTGTTTGGTGAGGCTCTTGATAAGAGTTCTCAGCCGAGATCTCGAGTTGAACAGAGGCTCTTTCAAAGAGGCGAGAAAAGGATACTTCTACCTGAGATTTCCAGGTGTCTTCTCCTATCTCACTATGCTTTTGCGAGTTATCCCAGGAGGATGGAATGGGATATAACTCCTCTCTAGCAAGCCCGAACGGGAAACATTTGTGTGAAGAAGGGGCCGAACAACAAGAACATGTTCTATAGTTCATCTGAGCGTCACAACTCTCTGCTCAGAGGATTGAAACCCGGCTGCATTCCACCGGAGAACTCCTCCTTGCTACTACCAGTCTGAATACCGATATTCGTAAACGAGTTTGTGAAAGTTGAGAGAAGATATCCGGACCAAGACATCCGATTGACGGATCTTGTGAATCCGGACAACAAGAGATAGAATTGTATAGCCAATTGGATATTGGCTCAATTCGAAGAGAAGCTCAAGGAGATTGAGATGTACCAAGCGGTGTACTATACCGTTTACGGCTTCCACCCCAATCCTCATCTGTTTCTCGCATTGGCGCAGAGGTACAACTTCAGGACATGAACTTTTATGACGCCCTGTGGAGAGATTGGACTGGCTCTTTACGAGATGAAGTATATCTCGAGCTTGCCAATGGGGTATTCCCCTATGAAGAATTTGTTCCGACCAATGACGAGTTGGACAAACTTCGTCCGGAGAATGCTGACATGGTGGCCGGCTTTAAAGAGCTGCTGTGCCACTATAAGATCTGCTCCTTGTACTACAAGAGTGGTACCTCTGGTACTTGCTACTCGACAAAATGGTTGCCCTATCTCTTTCTCAACCACATCATGGAGAAGAAGACTAAGGAGCACGATAAGTGCAACCCTAACTTCTTCAGACCACTCAGCAGTAGCGAAGTAATGGGGTTAATGGAGGAAAATAGGGAGCTGGATATCAAAATCGATGATGAACTTCAATATCCTCCTTTCAATACAGGAGATATTATTGAAAGTTTCATGAGGATGGGCTATAGGCCCATGTCAAAGGAAGCCCAGCTGGCGGGTTTCTTCACCTATTGGCTTCGACGATTCGTCGTCCTTAGAGCCAGCACCGTCGATCGCTTCCATCGAGGCGTACTTTTTGCTGTCGTCCGCTTAGTCTTCGGCTACCGAATGGATCTTCTGTCAGCGATGACCTGCAGAGTAAATGCTGGCCTTCGCCTTTTTATTGATTCGATGCTTAAAGGGAAAGGCGAGAAAGGGAGCTTTCCTTTACTGGAGCTACCCTATACATATTTGTTCGGATGGTTGCTTCTGCACTATCCTTCATTGATGAACCCCGATATGGGGGCGGTAAGCGGTAGCTTCTTGAGGAGATTCTCCAAGAGTAAGTAGATATACACCAGTTTAAGAGATTGCAGACGTGCTCTGAATCTTGAAAAAGGATGGAACTTCTATTGTGTTCCTCCTCCCATTGGCTACGAGCACATGTCTACAAATCTGGTTGACTCTGGGAGGCAGCCTTTGGGTCGTGCAGTTTTTGATTGGCTGAAGATAATCCGGCCGTCAGACCTAGTTTACAGATTTGAAGACGAATGTTATTTTGAGCCCTATCTTCCCAGCCGTTTTGTGTGCCAATTCGGCTATGACAAGTTTCATGTAGGCAACGCCATCACGTGCCTATAAGAAAAATGTTATTTGATCGATGGAGCCCGGGCCTGGGCCTACTATAATGCTCGAGACACAAGAACAACATTCTCGATGCCAACGAAGAGCCACCATGGTCCTCGGATGTTGTATACATATTTAATCTTCTATACATCGACGAATACCTTTGCCGAGAACTTCAGTCTTGCCGATAGCTTTGCAACAACAACACAACTAAAGAGAGGAGCAACTATTGTGTCGGCTCCCAGTAATGACGAAGAGTATGAGCCAGTTGATGCCCCGTTGGAAGCTTCGAGGGAAGCCAACTTCCTCGAAGAAGTCAACGAGCCACTGCGTGTCTCATTGAAGGTTGTCAGATCTCCAGCCAAGGAGAGGAAGAGGAGGATAGATGAACCTTCTTCTCCAGTTGCTAAGAAGAAGCTTGTCTTGGAACCTTCAGAAAAGGTCACCACTCGGTCGCAATCTCGACAGCTGGCTGAGTTGACTTAGAGAGAAGAAGCGACCACCCCAACTTCTATTCAAAGACAAGAAAATGTCATAGATGTAGAGAGTCCGGAGAGACCTCTACACAGAAAGAAAATGGTCTTCAGAAGAAAGAAGGTAGTCACTCCTCCGAGATAAATCCTGTCATCGGTCGTGGCTAGTGCTATCGCCGGAGTCACAATATCGTCTCCTACTCCTGTCCCTGAGCCCGAAACTTTTAGTCCAGAGAGGAGGGATGAGGCTGTAGAGACTATGGAGGAAGTCGTGGAGAAAGAGGATGAAGTATTACGATCTCCTGCACTTGCAGTGGAAACTCCTCCAAATATCGAGACTGTTGAGGGTGGCAGCGCTGGGAACCCTGTTTTTCCTATTCTGGATGAGGATGCTCTTCACTTGCATCCTTCATATGTGAGATGGTTGAGGGAATGGTACATGCGCTCCTGTAACTAGGATGTAGGGGCTTCTCGTGGATGTTTGTCTGTAGTCTTTTATTTTGTTTCGCCTTTCTTCTTGTCTTCATGAAGAACTCTTTTGACTTGCTTGCAATCGTGTGGATGTAACCGATTTCTGAATGAATGGAATATATATATTTGCTTCACTCTTTTGCTTTGTAATAATCCTCTTATTGGGACATTTTGCGTGGACCCATTATCCCTAACGTACCCTGGTTTTGGATACGAACAACAAGTTTAAAAAGAAAGGAACCAATCATACTGACTCAGAGGTGCTGAGGACATGGTGAGCATGAGGGTTTCTTTGACGGGGGGGGGGGGGGGGTACATAGAATAATTCTGAGGTAATGAGGACATGGCAATTCTATGTAGGGGTGATTTGTTTTTGGCAGAAATGGGACGACTCAGAGGTGATGAGGACATGGTCGTCTTGGAAATTTGTGGATCCGTTACCTTTGTTGTGCACTGGGAGTGCAGGTATTAGATTATGAGGGAGGATCTCTTATAGGAAGAAAGTTCAGCGGTATGATTATACATGACTTTCTTTCAAAAGAGTGACCGGGATGTAAGTTCAGGGGTACCGATGGGCACATAACTCGACAATCCATGAATGTTGGAATCAAAGTCTAAGTTCAGAGGTACCAGCAGGTACATGACTTGGGAATTTGGGATATGAGTTCAGCGGTACAAGAGGGTACGTGACTCGATAAGTTGGAAAATTAGGGGGTTGAGTTCAGTGGTTCCAGCGGGCACATAACTCGACAATCCATGAATGTTGGAATCAAAGTGTAAGTTTAGAGGTACCAGCAGGTACATGACTTGGGAATTTGGGATATGAGTTCAGCGGTACAAGAGGGTACGTGACTCGATAAGTTGGAAAATTAGGGGGTTGAGTTCAGTGGTACCAGCGGGCACATAACTCGAAACTCTGGAAAATGTTGTTTAAACATAGTATTTCTTCAGGAACTTGCCGTTGACGGACAACATGAGCAAGTCTCCGTTCTGCTTGGCGAGACGGTAAGCACCATTGGAGAACACGGCCTCGATGATAAATGGGCCTTCCTATTTTGGCTGGAACTTGCCGGTGGTCTTGTGAGTCATGACCATTGGCCTCCTGACTGCCAAAACAAGATCGCCCACTTGGAATGTTCTGACTTTGACCTTTTTGTTGAAGGCTTCTGAGATGCGTGCTTGGTATAATTCGATCCTTTGCTGAGCTAGGAGGCATTTTTCATCTAAGGCCACTAACTCTTGTAGTCGACGTCGGTAGTTATCATCCGTTGTCAATTGATAAGTGAGGGCGACTCGGAGTGAGAGAATCTGAGTCTCTAATGGGAGAACTGCCTCACTTCCGTACACCAGAGAGAATGGTGTATTCCCGATGGCTGTTCGAACCGTGGTACGATAAGCCCATAAGCACTCGCCGAGCTTCTCGTTCCAGTCACGTTTGTTGGAGGAGACAAATTTCTTGAAGAGTTTGATGATTGTTTTGTTGAATGCCTCTGCTAACCCGTTTGCTGCCGGGTTGTATGGTGTCGAAGCAACATTCTGAATGCGGTGTTTGTCGCAGAATCGGTAGAATGCGTGGCTTATAAACTGCGGACCATTATCATGGATGATCCTTCGGGGCAGTCCAAAGCGGTAGATGACGTGGTGCTTCAGGAAGCTGATTACGTTCGAAGTCTTGACTTTGGCGAGTGGGACAGATTCTGCCCACTTTGAGAAGTAATCAGTGATCGCAAGTATGAAGCGATGTCCTCGGAAGGAAGGTGGGGTAATTGGACCAATGATATCCATTCTCCATGCTTCGAATGGCCAGGACGCCACTGTCGGATGTAGAAATTCGGATGGTTGGTGAATGAAGTCTGCGTGGACTTGGCAGGCCTTACATTTTCGGGCATAATCTATTGCATCAGCCACCATCGTGGGCCAGTAGTAGCCCATCCGGCGAAGGCGGTCTTGCAGCTTAGGGCCAGGCTGATGGGCCCCGCAGACACCGTCATGAGCCTCTCGTACGGCTTCTTTGGCTTCTGCGTTCGACAAGCACCAAAGTAGTAATCCGTCGTAGGAGCGGCGATACAACATTTTCGTCTCTGTATCGTAGAAGAATCTGAGAGAACGCCGTCTGATAGAAGTAGCCTCCTTCGGGTTCTCGGGCAGGATGTCGTAGACCACGAAGTCTATGAATGGTTGTCTCCAGTCTGGCGCTTCGTCGATCATCTGATCAGAATAACTCGCCATGACTTGAACGTTGTTCTTGGGGCAGACCAGCTCATGGCCGATTACATCGACCGAATGATGAGAGTGGTTTGGCACTGCTAGGGAAGCAGCCAGGCCTGCTAGGGCATCAGCTTCGATATTTTGGAGTCTGGGGACGTGTTCGATGAAGAATCCCTCGAATGATGAGATAATGTTGATCGCTATTTGGTGGTAGGGGATCATGTCTTCATGGCGGACTTCGTACGTCCCCCGAATCTGGTTGACGATTAATTGCGAATCGTCGTATGCTTCAAGGTATTCTACCCCCAGTTCTCTTGCGAGTTGGAGGCCAATGACCAAAGCGTTGTACTCGGCCACATTGTTAGAGCAGGGTTCCGTGAGAGAGTAGGCGCGATTGATCACTAGCCCGGTAGGAGAGACCAATACTACTCCGACTCCGACGACGATGTTTCCCTTGGGTCCGGTTCTTGAAGCGCCATCGAAGAACATCCGCCATATGTTATCGTGGGTGGTTGTATTTGAATCGGCGACCTCATCTGGGATTTTTTCGTATATTCTGGATGATTCCGATTCTGGATGGGCCGCCAAAAAGTCTGCCAGGGCTTGACCTTTGACAGCCTTCTGCGAGACGAAGATCATATGATAGGGGGACAGCAATATCACCCATGTAGCGAGGCGGGAGCTGAGTGCCCCTGGTTTGGTCATGAGGACCCTGAGAGGGTTGATTCGTGAGATCACATGTATGGTTTGCCCCGTGACATAGTGCCGCGTCTTTTGAATGGCGAATACCAGGGCGAGGCATTCTTTCTCCACAGCGGTGTATCGGTGTTCGGGCCCGCCCATCATTCGACTGAGATAGTAAATGGCCTGCTCGTGGCCTGCATCGTTGTTTTATGCCAGCAGGGCACCGAGGGAGTGTTCCATTGCTCGTACGTAGAGCAGGAATGGTTTTCCAGGGACCGGGGCCACCAGGACTGGAGGATTTAATAAATATTCTTTGATGTCATCGAAAGCGCGCTGGCATTCCTCGTCCCATACGAATGAGACTCCCTTCTTCATGAGGTGGGTGAACGGTCGGCATCGCCTGGAGAGGTTGGAAATGAACCTCCTGATATAAGCTAGCCTCCCTTGGAGGCCTCTAAGT
The DNA here is from genome assembly GCA_029216955.1 of Iris pallida. NCBI lineage: Eukaryota > Viridiplantae > Streptophyta > Magnoliopsida > Asparagales > Iridaceae > Iris > Iris pallida. The sequence continues at coordinate 12,055,221 of JANAVB010015600.1, forward strand.
TCACGGAGATTTCTCGGGGGACCCATCTCCATGATTGCCCTCGTTTTCTCGGGGTCTACATGGATACCCCGTGCAGTGATGATGAAGCCCAAGAACTTCCCGCTGGATACGCCCAAGAACGATTTTGTAGGGTTCATCTTCAGATTGTGGGCTCGTATTAAGTTGAACACCGTTCTCAGGTCTTGCAGATGATCTTCCTTACGGCGACTCTTGACGGCGATGTCGTCGACATAGCATTCCACTGTCTTGCGCAAATGTTCTCTGAAAATGATACTCATGGCTCGCTGATATGTAGCGCCAGCATTCTTTAGACCGAATGGCATGACTGTGTAGCAGTATGTGCCAATCGGGGTTCGGAATGAGGTGTGCTTTTCGTCGTCGGGAGACATCTTGATTTGATTGTACCCCGAGAATCCATCCATGAATGACATACGTTCAAAGCCGCATGTATTGTCGATCATGATGTCTGTGATAGGAAGGGGAAATTCATCTTTGGGGCATGCCTCGTTCAGGTTGCGGAAGTCGATGCAGATTCGAATCTTCCCATTCTTCTTGAGGACGGGTACTATATTGGCAACCCAATCAGGATGTTGCTCTTCACGAATGAAGCCGCTGGCTATTAGCTTGTTGACTTCGGCTTCGATCGCATCCATGACGCCTGGGCGGAAGCGTCGTTGTTACTGCTTGACTAGCTTTGCATCTGGCCATATATTGAGTTTATGGAGAGCGATGTCAGGATTTAACCCCGGCATGTCTTCATAGCTCCAGGCGAACACATCAATGTATTCTCTGACAAGTTCTAACAGCGACTCCCGTTCTTCGTCAGTTAGGCTTTTACTGATAAAGATCGATTTTAGAGAAGATTCGCTGCCGAGATCCACTTGTATGACCTCATCTTCAGTAGGAGGTTCTCTCAGTTTGAACCGCTTTTCCCATTGTGCGTCTAATTGCTGGGCCCATGGCTCTAGCTCAAGGATTTCGGGGATGTCTCCGTCTTCCTCGTAAGCGTCGGTGAATGCCATGTTGACTGACATGACTTGTCTGAACACATCTCCGATGCTGGTATCTGAGTCGGAAGTCGATGATCCGGTTGAATGTGACTGCCAGTCGCATTCTTCATCTGAGCTTTCAGGGGTCATAGTAGGCGTTACATACCCTAAACTGCATCGGGTTTTGTTATAGTAGTTCCGTGGTTTGCCCGCCGGGTCTGGCGTCTTCAAAGGTAATCGTCGTCCAGTGCCGTAGTTCAGTCCTGGCGTTGTCTCTAGATCATACCCCTGTTTCTGTATGAGATATTTGGATTGAGGGCTATAGAGATACAGAGGCAGTCTTCCAGCATTTGACCCGAAGTCGACTTCTTCCATGGGGAGGGGATGCGGGTTGTTCGTCCGGCCGAAGATGATTGGGTGGTCCCCTCCCTCGATTATTCGGTAAGCGTCTTCTACTGGAGTAAGTTGGATAGCGGTGTACACATTTGTCACCTGTGTATGTAGGTGAGTACATATACCGTGTTCCATAGCATACATTGTACATAGCTTATTGAGCTCGGTGTAGTTCAAAGATAACCCTTTATTGATGAAGTAAGGTATCTTTTCTAGAGGGATTACATCATCTGCGGAGGGAGCGTCAGTGTGGGTAGCCACATACTTGGCTAGCTCTGGTTCCTCTTCGGCTACCCCCTGTGTGAATGAAGATTGAGAGGGCGTCCTAGTCAGCTTGATCTTCAGAGGTTCAACTGACGGAGTGGAGCGTGGGGTTGTCGGTAGACTAGCAACCCCCAGTCTGGCACTTGATGTGGAGCGAGGGGTGGCTGGTTCGCTTGAAGTGTCAGACCTCGCATCGGGGTGACGACCTTTCTTAGGCAGGCGTATCGTCAGAGGTCTATCGGAGGGATTGAGCTTCTCTGTTTGGGATTGACCGACTCTCGGCAATCTGATGGTAAGTGGCCCTGTCGTGGGTCTCGGTACTTGGCCGGACCTTGGCAGCCGGATTCTCAACTGCTCTTCCTGTGCCGAGAGGCTGATCACGTCCTTACGCAGCGTGGCCGTAAGGGGTGTGGAATTGCCTGGTTTGCGAACCTGGAGGTGGATTGTCAGAGGTTCTTCTGATCCCGTGGTTGCTTCAACATCAGTTTGTTTATTTCCTCCTTCAAGGTGCCTCTTCGACTTTTCGTATAGGCAGGAGTCCGAGTAATAAGATTCGACCCCTTTGAAGGGATCGATGTCAGCAAATTCTGTCCTCACGAAGCCGTGCTTGTCGACATATTTGAAGCATTGGTGTAGCGTGGAAGGCACGATCATGTAATCGTGTATCCAAGGGCACCCCAAAAGGATGATGTATGAAGTGTCGGCATCTATGACGTAGCAAGTGACTTCTGATTGGAGATCGCCAATCTGATATTTCAGACGGATCTTCCCGATTGGGTAGCTCCTGCCCGAATTGAACCCGATGATGGCGGTGTTTGTAGGGGTCAGGCAATGCATCGGAATGCGAAGATGATACAGTAGTCCTTTTGGAATGATGCTTATGGAAGACCCAGGGTCAATGTGCATCCGGTCCACCTTTATGTCGCCGATGTAGCCTGTGTAGTATAATGGGCGCTCGTGTAGATTAGTCTTAATGAGCATGTCTTGTGGAGTGAAGACGATGTTGGGCATTGCTCCCGTACAGGCACTGTCTTGGAGGTCTGCGGGCTGATTTTCTCCCGTGAGGTTGACCTGAGCCAGGTACGCGTCGGCATTTTGAAGTGCATCGCTCAAAGCTGTACGGACATCCTTCGAGAGCCTCAGGAGTTCATATAAGGACAATTTGGCCGGTGTATTGGCCAATTGCGCTAAGATGTCGAAGTTGTAGGGCCTCTTCAGCCCCTGAGATGTTTCCTTTCGGAGGGATTTGTCGAAGCGAGTCTCCTTCGGCCTAGGCTTACCGGTCGTCGAAGGTTGAGCCGGTCCCGGAGCATCCGTGGTAGTGGGCGGATGATCATCAGTCGAGTTTTCAGCCACAGGTTGAGATTGTGCTCTGGATCGAGTAACAACGGCCGTGACTTCCTCTTCATCTGCTGAGGTGGTACGGCAGGATCTGATTTTTCCACTTTTCTTTTTAGAAGATGGAGTGGACTGAGTTACCTCGTGGACTAGGTCCGGATGAACCCACATGATTTCTCCTCGTGATGTGGTGAGGGGTACTAGACCAGCAGCTTGAGCAGGCAGGAGATTAGCAATCTCCATCGTTGCCAGAGGGATGGGTATAACCCCGTCCTGGGTCTCTGTTGGAGGGAAGCTGTCGAATTGTACGGACACCATGTTGGCTGCCACGGTTACCTCCTCAAAATCGATGGCCAGGACGTTCGAATCGATGAGGTTTTGGATATATCGTTTCAGTTGGTAGCAGTCGTGCGTAGCATGGTGGACGTAGCGGTGGTAATGGCAGAACTTTGGGTTCTCCAGATCAGCCGGCCGAGGCTCCCGTCTTGGTGGAGGAAGCTGAATCCTATCTCCTTGTATGAGCATGTCCAAGATAGGCTTGACGTGACCGTCTTCAAAAGAGTAAGTGATTTGAGGCTATTGTTTGTCCGCAGGTTACGACTCAGGCTTCTGGGATGTATCGGCCACAATAGCCTGCTTGCCTCTGTTGTCCCGGTTGTTGGAGGGGCTACCCCCATTGTCGTTGGTGGTGCTGGGACGCTTGCCCTTGTTCTCTCTCTTTGAGATATGTAATCCCAGTTGGCGAGCCTTCTTTAATCGTTCTTCGGCACTTGTAGCACTAATAATAAAAGCCTTCCAGTCCTTGAATTGACTCTCGCCCATCCAGAGACTGATTGTTGGGAGTAGTCTCTTTTGGCAAATTTCGATCAAGGAGGAGTCCGGGTTGCCAGATGGTAACTTCATTGCGGTTTGACGAAATCGCTCAATGTAATTCCTCGTCAGCTCTTTCTCTCCTTGAATGACGTCCATGAGGGTAGACATCGTGACGTCCTGTCCTACCTCATAGAACCTCTCCAAGAACAGGCGTTTGAAGCCAGCGAAGGAATGGATGCAATTGTCCGGCAGGTTGCGGTACCAATCGAAGGCGACTCCTTCCAATGCCCCAATGAATAACCGCGTGAGGATAGCGTCATCATGGGGCAGATGGTCGGTAGTGACCTCGAAGTAAGTGATGTACCGACTTGCTGAAGTCTTGCCATCATATGGGTTGATATTGAACGGCTTATATCTTGGTGGAAAGGGAACATCCCTCTATTCAGCAGGATATGGTTGCCGTATCCTGAGGTCTTGAGAGTTTTCTCGGGCATGGAACATTGCTCGGAGCTCCTGAACCTCTCTTCTTACTTCTCGGGCCTCATCTGTCGCGGTAGGGGCCGTTATCTCGGGAGGATTGTTGCCCGGGTTCGGTGCCGCTGAATTTGAATCTACGTTGATTGCGGGACCCGTGCTTGTCTGGCCAGGTGTCACCCCCTGCAGATTAGGAAGCGCCACTTTGATCTCGTCTACAGACTTGACCAAGGCGTGCAATATGGCCTCCAAAGTGTCGATGCGCTGGCGATCACCGGAACCGCCTTGATTGCTGTCTGTCATAAACACCGTCTTCACATGAGGAGTGACGGAAGGAGTGGTGGAGGATATACCCTCCGAGTCATACCCGTGCATCGAGAAATCATCAGGATATGTGGGGATGTTCTCTTCAGGTTCGGACTCGGAAGGAACACTACCCCCAGCTTCGGAGCTTGCTTCGTCTAGGATGTCCTTGGGGACGTCGGTATCTGTTGTATCCGTCGGAGGATTTGCTTCCTCCAGTCCGTATTCCTGAAATATCGGATTGTCGTGGATGTTTGGAGGAGTGCTACCCCCAGTTCCGACGACCCCCAATGTTGCAGACGACGAACTTCCTACTGCAGCAGTTTTCGTCTTCGAATGGGTGTGTTGAAATACTCCAGTGGAGGATAACCCTTTAGACGACGGTTTTTTAGCTGCAGTAGTTGACACGTTTGGGCTGGAGATGCTCGTTTTCTTCCCTCTTCCCTTGGCGAGAACATTCTGCACGGACTTGCAGGAGACAACAGGAGGTGCCTCGTTTTCTGAGCTCGGGTGATGTAGTCTTTGGAAGACGGATGGCCGGTCTTCCATCACCGTCGCGTTGCTGCAACAGCAGTTGACGATGATCTGGGTGCATTGATGTCCGTGTGAGGGCTCTTTACACCCCGAAGCTCCTTCTCTTTCCTTGCGTTTGTGGAGGATAACGTCACGCAGGTCAGAGGAACCACTTTGTCTGTTTGCCGCCGGGGGCTGGACTTGAGTGGTTTTATACAACTTCCCATCAGAGGCCCGCGTGATAAACAGCGGGACGCCCCGATAGTCAGAGGTTGGGGCAGTCGTCTGGACTTGATGAGCCCGCGCTGCCCTAGACTTCCTCCTTTTAGCACTTGTGGGTGCGTAATAGGAGGAGTCTAAGTCGAATACCATAGAGTCTGGATTATCATCCAGAGAATGATCAGAGTCAGGACCGCATGAAAGCCGGTCGAAGACTGATCGAGAGAAGCGTGGGACGGACGCTATGCGGCTAGCATTGGGTACCGTGCAGGCTGTCTGCATGCGACTGTCTTTTGTTGTAGGATGAGTCTTTATGCGGCTAGGAGTCACGACCGTGCAGGCTGACCGCATACGGTTGGCATCTGTGGCCGCATGGGTTTTCTGCAAGCGATTGACTTTAATAGCCGCATGAGTCTCATCCGTGCGGTTGGCAACTGTAGCCGCATAAGTTATGCGGCTGACAGATATGACCGCATGAGTTTTCTTTATGCGGTCGACGGTTGTAGCCGCATGGGCTTTCTCCCTGCGGCTAATACTCTTCTGCGGCTCGGATCGCGTAGAGTTCCTCTTTGCCCCTGCAAGTCCAGCATCATAGTATTTTCTTCTGTCGGACTTGGGGACAGCAGAGTTGTCTACGGTCTGAAGTGGGGCCGCAGGGGAGTCTTTCTCGCCATCTTGAGCAATAGAGAGCACCCCATCAAGGGCTTGCGGAGGAGCAAATGATTTTGGCCTCCACTCTTTGCGAGCCTTTATGGTGCGGGTGTGTTTCTGGACCGGGCCAGTGCTACCTTCAGAGAGCATCTCTTCGAACGCCTGTTGGTCGAAGCGTACGACCATCTTCTGTTATGTAGAGCCAAGTTTGGCTGCGTCCGATTGCGTCACCAACTCCTCAGCGGTAGAGAAGTTATTCCCTAGCAGAGTCGCCATCGTGTTTGCCATTGATTGTAAAAGTACAGAACAATTATCGGAGGACTGAACTTAGACTCACAATACAAACTCACTCGTACAAAAAAAGCCTAGGGACGAAAACCTAGGTACAGCAGTCTAAGTACGATTGTTTATTTTAGATTCTGGGGGGTGACGATAGAGGCTCGGGAAAGCGACGGCCGCTCTGCCTTACTCCTTGGACGATCGGTACGCAGCCTTGACTCGGGGAAGATCTGCTTGGTCGTTGACGAAGAAATGCCTTCTTGCTCTCTCTCTGATTGCTCTCCTGGCTTCTCTCTCTCTGTGTATATTCTCTCTCTGACTATGGGGGAAGTCTCTCTGTGTATACGTATTCTTCTCTGGTTTTTTTTTGTATATCTCTCTATATATTACAAGGGAATGGCACCTTGCTATTTATAATAGTGGGATGTGATCACTAGGGTTGCCAATGATTAGCTCTTGGAGATGGCGGCGGCCTGGGGATTGATCAATCCAGGCCGTTCGTTTCTGATTGTGACGAATCAGAACCATTAAGGGTAGATTACACCAAATTCCCATTAGCAATTAATGCTGATTGGCATAAATCTTCCTTATAATGATTCTCTAATATCTGCGAATAAATCAAATTTATTCTCCTGCCACGTGCCCCAGATTATTGGGATTCGACCCGATCTTGGATTGCCATAAATCTGGGAGATTGATCGGCTGAGGACACATGTCCTGAGAGCCAATGGTGAGACTGGAACCGCATGCAGATTGGGCCGCATGAGATTTGGGCCGCATGAATTTTGGGCCGCATAAGACTTGGGACACGTGTCAGGGCTGTCTGGGCAGTGGCCCCCTCCTTCAGACTTCTGAACCATATGATGAGCCGCATGAACCGCATAATGGTGTGTCAGCTTGAGCCGCATGGGCATGATCTTCTTGAGCCGCATAGGGATGATTCCACTCGAGCCGCATGGGACAGCTTTACTCTGAACTGCATGAGAAGTCTTCACTTCGAGCCGCATAAGCACACCCACGTGGCAGGGCCACGTGGCATTTTGTTGCTCTCGGGGGATCGTGTCAGAGATTTCTTTCTCTTCTCTAGAGATTCATCATCATGACAGAGTCATAATTACCTGCTTTGGTGTCAGGTCTGTCAACTTTTCAGAGGGGTCAGCCGTCAAAGCAATTAATGCAGCATGGATCGGAGGGGAGCACTGTCACGCCACATGTCTTCTGAGCCGCATGGAATGCCTCCGGCCGCATAGCTCCTTATGCCGCATGACTCCCTGAGCCGCATGCGTTTTCTGAGCCGCATGGGTCTTTCTTGGCCGCATGAGTCAATTTCTTTAGTATTTTTCATGCTTCTACAATTATGTACTATCATTCATGATGAAATAAAATCAAATTTTATTTATGAACTTGTCTGATGATTACAAGCAATCTCTTTCACATTTATACATAATATTTTTTGAGGATCTTGCCATTGATGGGCATCATTGCAACTCGACCATCCAATTCTGTGAGTTGATAGGCTCCATTTGAGAAGACTTTGTTTACGATATATGGACCTTCCCACTTTGCATCGAACTTGCCTTTGCTCATGTGAGTCATAGTCATGGGACGTCTGACTGTTAAAAAGAGTTCTCCTTTCTGAAAGGCTCTAACTTTAACTTTGCGATTGAAAGTCTTCGAAATACGGGCTTGATATAACTCAATATGCTGTTGAGCCATTAACCGCTTCTCGTCGAGCGCCTCCAATTCTTGAAGTCGAAGGAGATTGTTGTCTCTGTAGTGAGCTCATTAGCGATAGCAATCCTTAAGGATAGAATTTGAAGTTCCAAAGGAAGAACAGCTTCACAGCCGTATACCAAAGAGAAGGGTGTACAGCCTGTAGGGTTACAGACTGTAGTACGGTAAGCCCAAAGACATTCGCCAAGCTTTTTACTCCAGTTCCATTTGTTAGTAGATACAAACTTCTTGAGGAGCTTGATAATAATTTTGTTGAAGGCTTCGGCCAAGCCATTAGCAGCAGGATTGTAAGCTGTCGAAGCGACATTGTCAATCCGATGATCGTTACAGAACCTTGTGAATTTTTGACTAATGAACTGAGGTCCATTGTCATGAATGATCCTTCGAGGTATACCAAATCTATAGATGACATGGTGTTTGACGAAGTTGATGACACTGCTGATCTTGACTTGAGCCAGAGGTATAGCTTCAGCCCACTTGGAGAAGTAGTCGGTTATTGCTAGTATAAACCGATGTCCTCTAGAAGAAGGAGGATTGATGGGACCTATAATGTCCACGTCCCAAGCTTCGAAAGGCCAGGAAGCAGCTGTCGGATGCAGAAAATCTGAAGGTTGATGGATGAAATCTGTGTGGATTTGGCAGGTGCGACATTTTCTTGCATATTCGATGTCATCTGATACCATAGAGGGCCAGTAGTAACCCATGCGTCGGATGCGATCCTGTAGCTTAGGATCGGGTTGATGTGCTCCGCAGACGCCATCATGAGCTTCACACAATACTTGCTTCGCTTCATCACCAGCGATACAGCGTAAAAGAAGACCGTCATAAGTCCGTCGATAGAGAGTCTTGGTAGTTTGATTATGGTAGAAACGGAGAGATCGTCGACGAATACTCGTGGCCTCCTTAGGATCTTCGGGGAGTATGTCATGTACTACAAAATCAATGAAGGGAGTTCTCCAATCTTCATTGGTAACATTGGCTTCAATAAAATTACTGAACTCAATATTGCGATTGTCCTCGATACAAAACAATTCCTGGTTAGAGACAACCACCACCTGCTATCTTTTGATAGGGATGGCTAAGACTGCTGCAAGATTGGCTAAGGCATCTGCCTCGGTATTGCAAGCTCGACGAACATATTCAATAAAGAAGGCTTTGAATGATGTAGCCATGATGATTGCCACTTCATGGTAAGGCACTAAATCTTGATGGCGAACTTTATAAGTTCCTCTAACCTGGTTAACAACCAGCTTGGAGTCGCCATAGACTTCAAGATATTCGACGTCCAGTTGTTTGGCTAATTGAAGGCCGATGAGTAGAGCATTGTATTCTGCTACGTTGTTGGAGCAGGGTTCATCTAAGGAGTAGGCTCTTTGGATAGTAAACCCGTCTGGAGAAACAAGGACAACCCCTACTCCTGCGACAATGACACCATTTGGTCCAATCCTGGATGTACCGTCAAAGAATAGACGCCAAGTAGGAAATCCTTCGGAAATCGTATTTGATTCCAATGTCTCGTCTAAAATTTCATCATAGAGTTTGGATATATTCGGAACAGGATGAGCTGCTAAGAAATCGGCCAGTGCTTGACCTTTAACAGATTTTTGTGGAACATATACCATGTCATATTGGGCTAGCAGAATGGCCCATATAGCCAGCCGAGAATTAAGTGTGCTAGGCTTCTTCATCAGTACCCGAAGAGGATTGACTCGGGATATAACATGAATAGTTTGACCAATGATGTAATGCCTTGTCTTTTGAACAGCAAACATAAGAGCTAGGCATTCTTTTTTGACCGGATTATAACGGTGTTCGGCACCAATCATAGTACGACTGAGATAATAGATGGCCTGTTCATGACCTTCTTTGTTTTTTTAGGCAAGTAAAGCACCCAATGAATGATCCATAGCACGGACATACATTAAGAATTGTATGCCTGAGATTGGTGGCACCAAGACTGGTGGGTTCATGAGATATCGTTTTATGTCTTCGAATGCTCGTTGACATTCTTCGGTCCAAGTGAAAGATACACCCTTCTTCATTAGCTGAGTAAATGGTCTATAGCGTCCAGACAAATTCGAAATAAACCTCCTGATGTACGCAAGTCGACCTTGGAATCCTCGTAGCTCCTTTAGGTTGCGTGGAGGACACATCTCTTGAATGGCTTTGATCTTCTCAGGATCTACGTGTATACCCTTAGAGGTAATGACGAAGCCGAGAAATTTACCACTAGAGACACCCAAGAATGACTTGGTGGGATTCATTTTGAGTTGATGTTGGCGCATGAGATTGAAGATTGTTCTCAAGTCTTGGATGTGATCTTCCTTTAGACGACTCTTGATGGCAATATCGTCGACGTAGCATTCGACAGTCTTGCGAAGATGATCTCGAAAGATGGTACTCATTGCTCGTTGGTAAGTTACACCCGCGTTCTTGAGACCAAATGGCATTACAGTATAGCAGTAGAGTCCACAAGGAGTGCGGAAAGAAGTGTGTTTTTTATCTTCAGGATTCATCCGAATCTGATTGTATCCAGAGAATCCATCCATGAAGGATATTCGCTCGAACTCACAGGTGTTGTCAATCATGACATCTGCAATAGGGAGAGAAAATTCATCTTTTGGACAGGCTTCATTAAGATCCCAAAAGTCGATGCAAACTCGAACTTTGTCAGTTTTCTTCAGGACTGGAACGACGTTGGCTACCCAATCAGGATGTTGTTCTTCTCGAATAAAACCACAAGCGATGAGCTTCTTGACTTCATCATCGATTGCGTCCATCATTTCTGGCTTGAAGCGCCTTTGATGTTGTTTGACTGGTTTTGTATTAGGCAAGATATTCAATTTGTGAGTAGCAATTTTGGGATCTAAACCTGGCATGTCTTCATAACTCCAAGCAAAGACATCAATGTATTCTTGAATAAGAAGAATTAATTCTTGCTTATCTGCCTCTAGAAGGTTATTGCTGATGAATATTGGACGAGTCGATCCACTCTCTCCTACATCAATTTGAACCAATTGATCTTCGGTAGGGGGTTCTCGTTGTTCAAATCGGAGTTCCCATTGGGTATCCATTCGTTGAAACCAAGGATCTGTTTCAGGATTTTCTTCAATATCATCATCATAACCTTCTGGAAGTTCGACGGAGACCATGTTAGAAGATACGATCAGCCGATGAACTTGACCAATGCTGGTGTCAGAGTCCCATAATCTAGAATCAGAAGAATTAGAGCGCACTTCATTATCAGATTCGGAGACTGCTGGAGATAATACCAGAGGTGAAGTATATCCGATACCTCTTGTGGTCCTGCTGTAGTACATCCCTGATTTTCCTTTCGGAACAGCCGTACGGATAGGAGTTCGTCTACCATTACCGTAGTTGAGGCCATTCTTGAAATCATAACCCATCTTTCGGATAATATCTTTTGATTGTTGACTGTAACGACGAAGTTGGAGATGTCCCGTATCGTTGCTTTTGCTATCATCCGTATAGCTGAATTTTTGTTCTGGTCCTTTACTAAAAAGTATTGGACTCTCGCCTCTTTTTCGAGAAGGGACAGCAAAGTATGAATCGTCTGGGTGTTCGAGTAAGACCTCCGTTTGAAGAGACTGTACAACTCCCATTGTAAATGACTGAAAGCTATCTAATATATCCAAATAGCACTTAGCATGATAAATGACATCAGTATACTGGAAAGAAGATGCTTTTTCATTGATTTTTACATCTGTATTTACAACAGGACCTTTAGCCTTAGCAGACTTGGTCAGATTGATTACAAGAGGGGGAGAAGAAGAACGTAGAGGAGGCTTGTTACGATGAAGGTCAATAACAAGTGGCTTAGAGGAGGTGAGCTCCCTTTTGTCCTTGTTATGAGATAAATTAATAACAAGTGGCTCAGAAGAGGTGAGCTGCTTTTTATCCTTGTTACGACGTAAGTCGATAACAAATGGCTCAAAAGAGGTGAGCTCCCTTTGATTTTGACCACCATCGATTGGTTGCTTCTGGACTAGCAAGTGAATAGCCAGTGGTTTGGAGGACTGAGGATGAGAAACACGCCCTTTGACAGGTGTCACGCCCCAGAACCAGAATACTGGAGAGCGGGGGAATGACTCAGCCAGCTACGTATTACGGGTAGATGAATGCCGTATAATACGATCAATACTGTCTAACCAGATGAGGGGGTGCATACTACTTAAAAGTCTCACTATGGTCATTTCGTATCTATTGTCTCAATCATTCAAAATAAGAAACAGTAATAAAGAACATGTAAGATGAAGCAGTGAGGCATCCCAAATGCTCAGTCAAAATGTTCTGGAGATCTGGCTTTACAAAACATAGCCAGATGGTATAGTAAGGTATACACAATTGTCATCAGCTGCAGTCTGACTTTAGTTACAATTATGCATAAGTAGAAGCAAGACAATCCGACTAACATGTCGGTGCCAAACGGCTAAGTATAAAGTAAATAGCAAAACGAGCGGTGAAGTAAGGAACCCACTCGAGTCCTCCTGCGATCATTCCCCTAGTGTTGACCATCTTGGAGGTAGAAGTACGCTGGATCCTCGAGGACCGGCTCTAAATCTGGCCATGCAAAACCAGAGAGGTTAGACCTCTAATAGCAAGTACCACAAGGGAGCACGATATGAAGGACTAAACCAGTAAGTAAGAGAATATTATAATAGATCTCTGCTTCCCACTAGGATTTACATAACATCACGACACTTCGAACCAACCTTCCAACCAAACAAGGACAGAAGTTGGCCCGTCATGTCCTGACGTTCTGATCATCTCAGTTAGGCAACAGAGTAGATACAGTACACAAACAAATCATTTTGAACGGTCAATCAATTCCTACGGCTTGCTATTGTGAGTCTCAAGTTATCCTAAAATTATGCAAAAATAGGGATTTCCTCAGTTCTTACTATGTGCGAGCAAGGCTAGTCTATTCAATCAATCAATTACGCCAATCATGTAGTTAGACGAGTCCCAGCGGAACGTCCGCCGTTATAGCATGTACAATAATATAAGCAGATACTGTTCCCTGCCCGTGTGACAGATTTACAGTATCTGTGGGAACCAGCCGGCCCGTCGGGCACTTAATAGTCCCAAGGGGGCTGCCATGTAAGAACTCGAGAATCCATTCTCTCCATGCCATCATTATTTTATTTGACTTAGTGGTCTCTACGTTGAGTGAAGTTCCATGCCGTGGATCATGGTCATTCAATGAGTACTTTCGTACGGGGTACGATATGCGTAACTCTACAACGATACCTGTGTGGCTAGGTTGTAGGTCTTACATAGCGTGATGCAACAATCAAATTAACCACGGAATAATCATGCCTTGACCATAAGTACACATGCTGTTTTTGTAAGATAAATAAATAATTAAATAATAAATAATTACTTTTGAAGCCTGCATGTGCCTGTATGCCAATATTCGGATCGGCTAATCGAGTATAATAGTTCATTACATGAACGTGTCTCATTTATTCATTTCAATAAGACGACTAGCCAGTCTCTTAGTTCCAACTAGGAACGCATGATCAATTATTAGTCAATGCCACAATCATTATCAATGGTGACAAGGCATGAAAGTCAATCAATATTACATGGGGTCGGGTCTATAACTCTCAGGGTTAAGTTCTAGTCATACTGGGTAACCACGGATCAATCAGGACACAAGGCGCATTCTACATAACAATCCATTTTAACAAATTTAACATATCATGATTTATCAAGAAATTCACGCAAAAAGGCGTAAGGATATAATAGAAGAATTATCATGCCATCATTAAATGAATAGGTTATAGAATAACCAAAAACACCCAGGTCAGGAAGTAACGCCAACAAGTCTATGCTAAGGCCAAAAGTCACGCAAGAAGTCTATGCTAAGACCAATAAATCACGCTAAGTCTAGCTGGAGTGAGCGTGGAAAATGATAAGAGATTCACGCACGCACTCAAGGACGTGTGCGTGACTAAAAATACACGCACGCTCATGAGAACGTGAGCGTGACTAAAAATACACGCACGCTCATGAGAACGTGAGCGTGACTAAAAATACACGCACGCTCATGAGAACGTGAGCGTGACTAAAAATACACGCAGACACATAATAACGTGTGCGTGACTAAAAATACACGCAGACACGTAATAACGTGTGCATGACTAAAAATATACGCTAACATGTAAGAACATGAGCGTGTCCTAAAATCCACGCAGCCACGTAGAGACGTGTGCGTGACTAAGCCTTCGTCCCAAGCCAGAAGATGGAGTTCCCAGCCAGAAACACGCTAAGTTAGGAGATTAAACCCATGAACAGCCGAAAATGTAACAACTTAGATCTAGAGAAAACCAGCCATAGAAATCGAAAATGCCAAGAACTAAACTCTCTCAGGATCATGAGAGGAAGAGTAATGATCCATAAAAATGGATGAAGGAGAAGCAAGATTGCACTTGCCTATTGCTACTGTTGGTGGTTGGAGAGAGTAATGAGAGGAAAAAGAAGAAGTAATGGTGAGAATGAGTAATGAGGAGAGAGAATGGAGAGGGGAGTTTAAATAGGAAGGTGGTGGTAGGTGGGAGCTAATGGGCCGGGTTTGCCCACTATGAACCCGAGAACCCATCCTAGGCCGAACCCAATAAGCAAGACTAAAAGCAGGAAATAAAATACAGATAATAAAATTGCAAGAAATAAAATTACAGGAAACATGAAAAATTAAAGAGCAGATAATTAATTAACATGATACTAGAGAAATTTAAATACAGGATACTACATGATAAATAATTAAATAAATACATTCAAGCAATATACGTATTAAAATACGCATTCTGGGAACGGGGAGTGACAACAGGTATGATGAGAGTGTCTTTGGGCACTGCTTCTTGTTCCTCTTCAGTGTCTAGAGCCAGTACAACCTTCATGAACTCATCTTTGTACATTCGAGCGTCGTTGCAGTATGCTTCAACACCTTTGAAAGGATAGAGATCTGCAACCTCTTTTTGAACCTCTCCATTGTCATCAACGTATTTGAAACATTGATGGAGAGTTGAAGGAACAATGTTGTGTTCGTGAAGGAATGGTCTTCCCAATAGAGCATTGTAAGAGCAACCATGGTTGTCTATGATGTAGAAGGTCACCTTCGTACAAAAATTGCCAATTTGGAGTTTCAGGCGAATCTTGCCCAGAGGCTCACTTCTTCCCTGGTTGAACCCCAAGATGGTGGTGATTGTACCAGAAAGACTATGTACTGGGATCTTCAGTGCATCCAGCATTATCTTCGGCATGATGCTGAGTGCTGACCCTGGATCTATCAGAATACGATCGACTTTCATCGAGTCGACATATCCTGTATCGTATAGAGGACGGTCATGCCTATTGTCTTCCATTAGCTTATCATCCTGTGTGAAGGTAATGTTTGGAATCAACACCAACACACTGTGACAATGGAGGCAAGAGACTGGCTCTGCTTTTGGCTTCCTTAGAAGGGCTAGACAGGTTTCTGCCTGCATTAGAGCTTCACTCAGAGTTTTTCGAGTCTTTTTGGAGAGGTGCAAGAGCTCGAAGATTGACAGCCTGGCCGGTGTATTGGCTAGTTGAGCCAAGATATCAAAGTTGTATGGCTTCTCAAGTCCAGAAGGAGATGACTTCTTCAAAGGTTTGTCAAAACAGACTTATTGTTTGCCTTTGTCAGCTACCGCCAGCTTGGGGGGAATGGGTACTATAACCGGTGAGGATGCAGAAGGGATGTCTTCAGTAGAAACAGGTTACACTGGAGCGGACTCAGAAGAAGAAGTAGGATTCTCCTGAGCTTCAGGATACTCCCGTAGATAGGCTTTCCCTGACTTGGTGCCCAGCAGGATTTCTTCTTCAACTATGGGGTCAAAAGACACCATATTACAAGTCTTTGTCTCGCCCTTGGAGCGTTCTTTCTTCTTAGAGGAAGAGGGAACCATGAACTCTGAAGCAAGATCAGGGTGAATCCACATAATCTCACCATTGTCAAGAGATAAGGGGACGAGACCTTCACTTCGTGGAGGAGGAAGATTCTCGATCTCAAGAGTAGCCTTGGGGATAGGGATGACACCATGCTGTATCATCTGTGGAGGAAAGTTACCGAACTGTACTGAGACCATGTTCGTGGTAACCGTCTTCTCGTCTTGCTGCAGAGTGACAACACCAGCGTTGACTAGCTCTTGAATCTTGCCTTTGAGCACATAACATGCTCGAGTGGGATGCCCAATGAACTTGTGATAGACACAATATTTGGGATGATCAGTCTTACCGACCTCATCAGGCTTCTTCGGGTCTGGGAGTTGGAGCTTATTGCTTTTAATTAAGCAATCAAAGATACTCGTGGTGTCGTTCTCGTCAAATGAGTACTCCACTTTAGGACGAGGTTCCCTTGGTGGAGGGACAGAAGGAGTAGAAGTAGACGTAGGTGGAGCCACGTTAACAACCAGAAATTCTTTGCTCTTCAAGTTGATGTTCAAAGTCTCTTTACTCTTGCGGTTGTTCTGGCGATTACCGCTACTTGATGTCTGATGTTCATCCCGGTCAGGGTTAGACATGTGTGTAGGAACGAAATCGTAAAGTACAATACTCTAGAAGGGGGGTGAATAGAGTTGGCAGCAGAAATATGCTAATTAAAAATTGTTAGCAGCAAGATCACAAAATAATAATCACAACTAAATAATGTAAAGGCAGAGATAAGAAAGCAAACGCAAAGATAGCGATGTATACTGGTTTCCCTCTGTTGAGGACTAATCCAGTCGGTAGAACTCTTGCTACCAGTTGAATCCACTATTGGCAAAACCGTAAGTTTTCTTACGAAGTCCTTGCAACTTCTACAACGCGAGCTTTGATACGAAGAACTAGTCCAACTTCAGTTGTGAAGAGGTATTCTTCAATCAAGCCTTCTGATTACAATCTCTCAGTAACTTCTAGACCGTACCGCGCTGGCAAATCGACTAGAGAATTGTAATTGGCTTGGGATCTAAAATTTAAAGCTCAAGAAAACTCTTTGGAAGACTGAAAGCTTTAGATAGAGAGAAGATTGAAAGTGAATGAGTGAGTTAAAATGATCGAAATCCTTCTCTATTTATAGGAGTTCTAAAGACAGAATTCTGGCAGAATTTGGGCAGAACTCTATGAGAAAATCTCGATCAAATCCGCAACTGCAGGAGGACCAAGTTCAGAAGAATTCAAAAATTAAAACGGCCACTAACCGAACTCTGGCCGAACTCTGGCCGAGTTCTGTCAGGGTTAGGTTAGGTATTCAAAAATAGTTTTTGGGAATTTTTGAAAATCTTTTTGAAAACCTTTTTGAAGCTTTTGTTAAAAAGAATGTTTTTCAAAACTAAGGATATTTTTAAAAACATTTTGGAATAGCCTATTTGCCAGTACGACTCGGTGTACAACGTATTCCTAGACTCAATAAAATGAAAAAAATACATTGCTCAAAGAAATACAGACTCGAACAGGCAAACAGTGCTTCGGTCTTGAACTGTGTAGATAGCTGTTCTTGATCATGTCCAAGAGTCCGATACATTTTGACTAGCTTCATATATCGAGACAGAGTTTGATCAATTATTAAAATCAGTTTGACCATATGACCAATGGGCCAACAATCTCCCCCATTTTGATAATTGACAAACTATGAATGATATAACATTTAAGCTTGAAATAAAATTAAAAATTGTTCATGTCCTGCATTTTCTCAAAAGAATGTTAGATCTTTATTTTTCTCCCCCGTTGTCACTTAGCAAAATAATTGCAAAAGAGAAAAACTCTCCCGCAATCAATGTATAAATAACAAATAGTGAAGAAACAGAAGAAGATAATCATGATAAATGGTAGAAATATTAAAGAAATGAGAATGACATCACAGGCATGTATTTGTCTCAGGCAGTTTATAATAAACAAAGAAATATTTCACAGGCAGTTATTAAAGCAGATAAAGATGCTAAGAATAAGTAAATAAACTGATATGAACCATAAACTACGAATCTCATAAAGATAAAAAGATGTTCAGAAGACATCAATAAAATAAATCCAGTACAAGTCCTCAAAAGAAATACTGATAATAAAGTCTAGAAAGATAGAAAACTTGGAATGTCGGAGCATTTCCAAGTATACAGTAGATAATATCTAAGTCAAAAATCATATAACATATCACAACTCCTCCTCCTCATCATCATCATCATCATGACCGGCATGTCCAGAAGGACCAACTGCAGAGGTACCCACGCCAGAAGGGTGAGGAGGAGCGCCAGTGTAAATCTCACTGACATAGTCTCGAGGAGGAGCACGGTCAGAATGGTACCAATCATATGCGTTACCGGGCTGAAAGTAGGCATGAACAGCCTCATCCTCACAGTGGTAACCAGAGAAAGCTGGATCTCTAGGAATGGAACCGACTGAATGTCCAGTCTAGGCAAATCGAAGATCTGCTAAAGAATTTGCAATCGCCTGATAACGGATGACGTCGCGGAACTCACGTTCGTGGGCCATATCCTTTATCGAGACGTGCAAATCTGAAAGGTGCTGGTGTATGCCCTCAAATGTCATGGCATACTACTGAGGAGGTGGAGCAGTAGCAGGAGTAGTAGGAGGAGCAGCAGCGGTCATACTGCGACGAGATAACTTGAGAAACTTGGGCTCAGGGTCTTGAGTACAAGTAGATAAATCAATGTCGAAACGCTGGAAGATGCGTGGGAGAATCATCGCATAAGAGAGATTTCTATCTCTTGTACGACAACGTCCCATCATCTGGATAATGGTCTTAGGGGCAGAAAATGGAATCCCCTTAAGAATGTGATACATAGCAGATAATTCAAGAGACGTGACATCATCCTTGGAAGTAGACTTCGGAAGGAGAGTGGAGTAAATGATACGGTACAATTCATAATTAAACAAGTTCAAGTTGTTTGCCTTAAACTTTCCAGAGCTAACTCGATCAGGTGCACAGAGTTTCGCTTTGAAACTAGTAAGTTTCGTACCGTCGGGGAAATCAAATTCAGTGATATCAACAAGCGGTTCACCTTCATTGGGAATACCAAGGATTTTCGCTAAGATAACATCATTGAAATTGATATCTAATCCTCCAACACGAGTACTTACGTCAAACGTGTTTAATATGATGTTGCAGTAGAACAGTCTAATGATATTAGTTGCTACGGAAAAACAAAGTTTAACAAAATATTATAACCCTAATGCCTCAAAGAAAGGGCGATATTCTGGAAATACAGTCCACTTGATGGGAGCGCCTGTGCATATGGATCTCATGGAAAAATCTCCATACCACAGTAGGGCTTGATCTAGGGTTTGAAAGTAAAACCCGTCGAACGCGCATCGCTAGATTGGACTGGCGAAAAGAGAGAATCCGTGGGTGGATTCGAAGATGAGCCTTCCTCACTGGGATTGGTTGTCTTCTTCCTCTTGAAGGGGTTAAATCCCTTAGGTGCCATTTGTGCAATAAAAGTAAATAGCACGAAATTGAAAGGAGGGGAAATACGAAGTTATACCTTCCGAAATTTGAGTATGTTGTAGAGAACGACGAACTCCGCACGAATCCAAAGTTTGGATTGATTTTACCACGTGGATTAGAAGAGAAGGAGTGGTGAAGAACTAGGGTTAGGGGGCTCTCTCGCGCGGATGCTGTTGCTGTTTGATGAAGTTTAGAAACAATAATGAAGAAAGGCTCTCGGGTTCTGGTTATATAACCTGATACCTTCAACCGAACTCGGGCCGAATTCGGGCCGAATTCTGACCGAATTCGCCTGGTGTTGGTTTGGAATACTTTCTTTTTCATTGGCTCATTTCAAATATTTAATTCAAAGATTAGTAATTTCAACCTTCAATTAGCATAATTAATATTATTTTATAGATTAAAAATCATTACACAGCGACTGTTTCAGATTAGCTGTAGGAGTACTGTCCCAGCTGGCAGAGGTTCACCGGGGAACTCTTAAGTACCGCTTCGCTTCAACCGTAGTTGTGGTGACAGATAGACTCTTTATTGGCTTGTCTCTAACACAATTTTTGCATATTGAACTATAATCATAAAACAAAATTAATTAATATTATTGACGTCCAAAATTCCTAATTCTCGACGTAAATAATTAAAACGATCTTCTGCTAGAGGTTTTGTGAAAATGCAGCTAATTGATTCTCAGTATCTATGTACACAAGTTCAATATCTCCATTTTGATGATGATCTCTAACAAAATGATGTCGAATCTCGATATGTTTAGTACGAGAGTGACATACTGGATTCTTAGTCAAATTAATAGTGCTCGTGTTATCACAGAAAATGGGAATATGTGTATAAAATAAATCATAGTCTTCCAAGGTTTGTTTCATCTACAAAATCTGAGCACAACAACGTCCTGCGGCGATATACTCAGCCTTTGTTGTTGATAGGGCTACAGAATTTTGGTTTTTACTAAACCATGAGACTAAAGCCTTGCCTAAGAAATGACATGTGCCACTGGTACTTTTTCTATCAACTTTGCATTCGACAAAATTTGCATCCGAATAACCAATAAGGTTAAAGGACTTAGTTTTGGGATACCATAAGCCAACAGAAGCAGTGCCCTTAAGGTATCGAAAGATACGCTTAACTGTGTACATATGTGATTCCTTTGGATTAGCTTGAAAACGTGCACACAGGCAAACACTAAACATAATATCTGGATGATTAGCAGTTAAATAAAGTAAACTATCGATCATACCTCGATACGTACGTGTGTCGACCGGTTTGCCTTGTTCATCAATATCAAGCTTTGTTGAAGTTACCATCGGAGTGCCAATAGGTTTGACATTGTCCAGATCAAACTTTTTTAGCAAATCTTTTGTGTACTTGGCTTGATTTATGAACGTTCCATTGTCAGTTTGTTTGATTTACAGTCCGAGAAAGAATTTCAGCTCTCCTATCATGCTCATCTCAAACTCATTCTGCATACACTTAGAAAATTCTTGACACAGAGATTCATCAGTAGATCCAAATGTAATATCATCAACATAGACTTGTATTAAAAGAAGCTTACCATTAAAGGACTTAATAAAAAGTGTAGTGTCAACCTTGCCTTTTGAAAAACCGTCGTCAAGTAGAAAAGATCTTAGACGATCATACCAAGCACAAGGGGCTTGTTTCAAACCGTACAAAGCTTTCTTCAACTTAAAAACATGATCAGGGTTTTTAAAATCCGTGAAACCTGGAGGTTGTGCTACAAAAACTTCTTCTTTTATAAAACCATTTAAAAAATGCACTCTTGACATCTATTTGAAATAATTTGAAATTATGAAAACATGCAAATGCACATAACATGCGAATGGATTCTAATCTCGCAACTGGGGCATAAGTTTCATCGTAGTCGATACCTTCTTCCTGATTGTATCCTTGAGCTATGAGTCGAGCCTTATTACGAGTCACTAAACCATTCTCATTAAGTTTATTTCGGAATACCCAACGGGTGCTAATGACCGGATGATCAATAGGCTTGGGAACAAGTTCCCAAACTTGATTCTGTTCAAATTGGTTTAATTCCTCTTGCATCGTATCTATCCAAAAATTATCACTACATGTGTAGAAGCATGAAAAAAGGAGGGATCTTGCTTTTAATCCCACATCGGAAAGGAGAAGAAGAGAGCTCTCATTCCACTCTATATATAGAGCCCTCTTGCCTCCTTTGAAGAGGGCACCAAAATAAATAAAGAAAAGGGAGCCCATTATACAGGGATCCCGTTCGAGCCACAAAAGTTGCAGCATGGGTTGGCTGCAAGTTCTTCACTCGCTGTCATGGCGAGGATAATTTGGACTTTGAGTACTATGCACCCCACGGGCTGGTACAAAGAAGTCCAAGATGGCACGGGCCATGCGCCTCAAACGTGCTATACCGGCAGTAAACCAGAAGCATGCGCTCACAATCATGCGCGCTGCTGATGGTAAGCTGTACAAGGTCGACTCGGGTGCTGCGGCGCCAGAAATGAGCCGACCTGCAAAGTCCTTGTCTCACTTGGACGCATCTATTGCGTGCACAACCAAGTCGAGTAAGGAAAATCCAGTGGTCTTGAACTCCCGTGCCTCCTCTGGTTGTGCGTTTGAGGTCCGTTCAAGTCACTTCAAATGCTGTGGTTCCCCCACTACTGATCGGGATGCCTGTTTAGTGTTAGATCAGGGGGCGCAACACTCACTTGACCACCCCGGCGCTTGGCCTTGCCATGCACCTGAAGGGGGTACGAAGGTGGCACTCTTACTTGACCACCCTGGCGCTTGGCCTTGCCGTACGCCTAAAGGGGGTGCGAAGGTGGCACTCTCCTCCAACGATCTGCGCAACGTGATCACCCACAAGCGCCGATCAGGAGAGCCGACCAACAAGCATAATGTGCCCCTCACAGGGCACACTTGTGCTACGGTCGCCATCAACTGCTTCTACCGTAAGACAGTGGCTCCACCACCAAGGCAGTCTGTGTTCCAACAGTTGCAACATGCTGTACATGTCTTCCAGCGCATCACTCCGCCCCGTCAGAGTGAATCACTTCTTCGTCAACGTATAGGCGTATCTACCAGCCTGGGGCTCTTATCTTCTGAAGGAGTTCACCGTCAAAGCTTCTTTGAATAAGGAGAACCATCATCCGCAGTACAATGTCTTGCCAAGGAGGAGGATCAGTCGAATCCATCTTCGTCGAGAAGTCAAGGGAGAGACAACAAGACTCTCTCAAACTGTTGCTATTCATAGGCTAGGACAAATCAAACCCATGCGTCAAGTGGCAACCTTCCCGAAGTTAGTACAATGAACTTGTATTTTTTGATGAATGAACTCGCCTCTTCGAATTCAGCTAAGTCAGGGAGCCACTAATGCTCTGAAGAACTCAACAGACGGATCAATGAAGATGTGCCATGCACACAGACGCGCCCTTCAGCACCAAGCGCATCACATGGGATGTGCCCCTATACGTCCTCCATACGCCTAGTAGAACTCCAATCGATGTGCCCACTCAGTTGTCCATCGAATGTTAAAAACAGCTGAACTGACAGAGTTGGCAGCACGCCTCCCGAAGTCTGAATATTTGACAGCTTTTTCAGAAGATGAAGCATCGCCAACGAGCATCATCATTACTTTCCTCCGACGGCTACTGCCACGTGGCCGCCCAACCACTCGCATGCACCTCAGTAGCCATGCGCCTCAAAAGCCATGCGCCCCAGACTTCTCCCTGATCCCAAAAGACAGGAGCAAAGTCTCCTCATGCGCCCAAACCTAGGCGCATCCTACCAGATCATTGCCCACCAAATCAGAGATCTCTGAGCCATGGGTCGATGACACGCGCCCTCTGACTCAACTCATCCAAGATCTCAGCAACAGAAAGATCTTCTTCTCTGCTACGTGCCGGCTCACAACAGCAACATGAAGAAGTCAACCCCTCGATCAGGGCGCATCGTCCATGTTCCTCCATCAGCAATCAATATGTGGCGTCCCCACGACCAGGCGCATCCTACATATGCGCGCATGAGCAGCCAGCCTGCAGACTATATAAAGAGAGGGACCATTTCCTTCTTCGACACCTACATACACATACCTACCTACAACGAACACACAGAGACTTCGCACCACCAGAGAGGCAGATACAGACACTCAACGTCTTCCTCCTCTCAGCAAGCTCCAGCACCCAGAGCAATCCAGACCTTCAGAGAACCGATAATCATCGTCAGATCGTCAACGGAGTCAACGCATTACCACTCACTCCATCGGCACAAGGGACCTAGATAAACAAAAGTGTACTCCTAGGACTACATCTATGTCCTATATTATAACATTGTTCTGTTTGTATTGAAATTTGCAATCAAAGAATTTTAATGGCAAACAAGCTGGCGACTCTACTGGGGACCTCTTTCTCCTCCATCGAGAAAGCTGTGTCGCAATCCGACGACGTGAAGGTGGTCTCCTCCCACAAGACGCTGGTCGTACGCCTCAATCAATAGGCGTATGAGGAGTTCATCTCTGAAGGAAGTGCGAGTCCTTTGAAGCGGCTGCCGAAGCCGAAGAAGACCTGCCGAGTCTGGGTACGCAAGGTCGACGCCTCGGGCACCACCACCGAAGGGGATGCGCCAATCCGGCCTTCCCTTCCTACTGACGTCCTCAGCAACCAAGATGCGCCCGCTGGTGCAGCGCATCTCTCGAGGAAACGTATGGCTAACCACATTCCCCAGCCATCTCCCTCTCAGGCGAGGAAGATGCGTCGACGGAGGAGGGGCGCAGCCAATACCCCGTGCATCACTTCTGATGCGCCGCAGAAGGTCTCTGTCTTTGACAGACTCACGTGCTATAGTGGCGAGGAGAATTTGGATTCTGAGTACTACGCGCCCCAGCGGTTTGGTACGAAGAAATCCAAGGCAGCACGGGTCATACGCCCCAAACGTGCTATGCCAGCAACAAGCCAGAAGCATGCGCTCACAATCATGTGCGTTGCTGATGGTAAGTTGTGCAAGGTCGACTAGAGTGCTGCGGCGCCAAAAACGAGCCAGCCTTCAAAGTCCTTATCTCACTTGGGCGCATCTACTGCGTGCACAACCAAGTCGAGTAAGGCAAATCCAGTGGTCTTGAACTCCCGTGCCTCCTCTGGTTGTGCGTTTGAGGTCTGTTCAAGTCACTCCAAATGTTGTGGTTCCCCCACTACTGATCGGGATGCCTGTTTGGTATTAGATCAGGGGGCGCAGTACTCACTTGACCACCCCGGTGCTTGGCCTTGCCATACGCCTGAAGGGGGTACGAAGGTGGCACTCTCCTCCAACGATCTGCGCAACGTGATCACTCACAAGCACCGATTAGGAGAGTCGATTGACAAGCACGATGTGCCTCTCACGGGGCATACTTGTGCTGTGGTCACCATCAACTGCTGTTGCAAAGCGGTAGTCCCACCAAGGCAGTCGGTATTCCAGCGGCTGCAATCATCGACACCCCTCCGACGTCGCCTCGGGAAGAGGGTGTCAACAGAACCAATGGTTGCTTCATGCAACGTGATCTCCAACTCCTCGTCAGTCCGAAAAGCGACTGGAAGTTCCTCTTCCTTGTCTAAAAGCTCGCCGAGGAAAACCAAGACAGCTGTCTCGTCCTCCGGAGTGTTCGAAAGCACTCGAGGGAGGAAGAAGATCTTAGAGGAAGCTGGGGGTAGTCAGACCCTTGTCGAGCCTCCTTTCGAAGACGAGTGTGTCCAAAGCACACCTGGGGCAGATCCTCGAGGCGAAGTCAGCCTCCCAGAAGCCCCTAAAGACGAGGATATCCCCCAGAACATAGCTGGGGGTAGTCTAGCATATGCAGACCCGAGCTCCGAAATCGAAGAGGCCCTTCAAGACGGAACTGAGGGTAATCAGGCCCTTGCAGATACGCCCGTGGTGAATGTTCTCCCGAACATAGCCGGGGGTAGCCAAGACGAAGCTCCAGGAGAGGCAACTGCCCTACAAGAGAGTGAGGCCTCAACCCATCCATCCACTCCCGACCGCATCATGACAGTAAATGTGACTGGGGCTGATGTCGAGTTTGATACGCCGTCAACAGACCTCGTCCAGCACATAGATACCCTGGAGGGAGGACTCAAAACCCTCTCTGCCTCCATGCAAACACTGACTCAAGCAGTGTTTGAAATACGGTCAGCTTTGACCAGGACACCTTCTACCGGTCCCGATCCAGGGGCCAATAGAGAGTCGAGTGTACCCCTTCAACGGGTATCCTCGGACGCAGATCACCGAGAAGCACCTCGGACGTCAGAGCCCTCAAATGCTCAACATCCGGTGGTACCACCTTCCCCGACTCCCAGCTCCATGGAAGACGTGATCGAGATGATCAGGGACCTGCACGAGCGCTTTGAGTCCAAGACGAGACAAGAGGAGCGCCAGAAAATGGGCATCCCCCAGCCTTATCCCCTCGAGTGGAACAAGGTGGTTTATCCTCTTAAGTATAAACCACAAACACTGACGCCATACGACGGGTAGGACTGTCCGCGTCGCTACCTGACGTATTTCCAGTCTCAGACGGGATATCTTCCGAAGGAGGACGCACTACTTACCAGCATATTTGTTGGGGCACTGAAAGGAGTGGCGTACGACTGGTACTGCAGCCTCCCCGACAATTCAATATCTTCCTTCGACGACCTGACGCACCTCTTTTTCGACCATTTCTACGACGACGGGAAGGACATGATAATGGCTTCCCTTATAGAGATACACCAGAAGGAGAAGGAAATAGTTCAAGTGTTCATCGAACGCTTCTGACAGGCCTACTTCAGACTGCCCCCGGGCATGCCAGAACATGCACTCCTCTCCTCCTGCAACATGAATATGCTGCCTGCAGTCAAGCTCTGGCTCAACTCTACTCCTCCTTCCGACTGGAGCTCTTGATCATTGAAGCAGAAGCCACGAAGAAGAAGGCGGCCAATGCTCGTCTTCTGGGGGTCAGTTTCCCCGCCTTCGAGGACAAGGAAAAATGGCCTGCAGCCAACAATCCTGGACGAGAAACAAAGGGAAAACAGGCATTGACTTTCAATGCCTTAAATGGTACATCAGCACCTACACAAAAGCCTCCACTTGCACCAAGGCCAAAGGAGGTTTATTCGTTCAACGACGAAGACACCCTACAACTCTTTGAGATACTGAAGCAGGGTGACAAGATCAAGCTTCCAGTCCCTAAGCGTCCCGATGAGGTTGGAAAAGTGGACAACCCGAGGTACTGTCACTACCATCGGTTTGTCGGACACCCAACCAAGGACTGCTATGTCCTCCAGAATTACATCCAGCGCATGATCAATACGGATGTAATCTCCGTCGACTACGAAGAGAAGACGGTGTCAGCCAACGTGGTGTCACTCCAGTTTGGCACCCTGCTGCCGACTACAATACAAGATGGCGTCATCTCCATCCCTAAGATGATAATGGAGGTGGTTAACCTACCACCTACCTGTGACAACGTGAGTGGACTCATCCCACTCACCACATCTCGGGGAGAGATATTGTGGGTTCACCCCGATCTCGTCTCCGAGGTGACTCAACCGGAGGTACGCCCTACCTCCAAGTCCAAAGACAGGAAGATCAAGTCTTGTCGCATGGTCTCTTCTTCAGCGGAAGAGGCACTTCCTGTGCAGACGTGTTCACAATAGAACGTCCAACCCGACGAAGCTGCCGTCGATATGGTGCCTCTTGGCACCGTCCCTGCTGTCCAGGACGAGGGCCCGTCTAAGCCCTCAGCAGCCAATAAGCAGAAGCAGATAGAGGCCCGCTTCGATAGGCCTCTGCGAAAAGAGAATGCTTTGGGGCTACCCAAGCCCCACAACTTCGACATACTGGCACAACTGGCCAGTACTCCTGCCCGCCTATCTTTGTTCGAGCTCCTTCGTCTTTCCAAAGACTCCCGATAAGCTCTCTGTGAAGCTCTGAAGGATGCTGAATCCTTTCTCAGTCAGGTCAAGTAGCCTGAAGATCTTCCGACTGTGTGCAAGCACTGTCACTGTGCAGAGGAGGTTATCCCCAATATAACCTTCACCCAACAGGACATGCTGCTCAAGCACAATCGACACAACAGGCTACTGTACTATACAGGGTATGTCGGTTCAGTCAAGGTGAAGCGGATTCAGATCGATTCGGGGTCTTTCCTCAGCATCATTCTGAAGACGCTGCTCTCAACACTAGGGATCCCAATGTACCGACTGGCGCCCTCCAACACAACAATCAGTGGTTTCAACGCCAGCAAAAGCGAACCACTGGGTAAAATACGACTAAAGTGCCACATCGGTAACCTCAGAACCGAGGTCACCTATTATGTCGTGGACGCTGAAGTCAACTACAACATTCTGTTGGGTCGTCCATGGCTGCACAAGTACATGGTGGTGCCATCTACGCTCCACCAATGTATGAAGTACGTGTCCACCAACAATGTCATCCGTACGAAGTTCGCAAACATCGACCCTTTCAAAGGGATTGAAGCCTACTTCACCGATGCCGACTTATACAAGTCACCTGACGAGGAGGAGGCCAATGATGCTGACGACGAAGCAGAAACAGCAGCAGAGCCGGACATGGAGCCTGAGGTCACCCCCGACGCTCCTTTGAAGATCCGACTCAAAGACAAACCGCCTCAGAAGTTGCCTCCCATGAGCATTAAGCTACCAGGGAAAGCACCAGCTGCTCCTGAAGCTCCCCTGAAGATATGGCTCAAGGTAAAGCTGCCTCATACATCGGCCCCCCTTGTGGCAAAACTACAGGGGAAGGCGTCAATCACCGGAAGCACAACGGAGGCACCTCTGAAGGTGCATCTTAAGGGCAAGCCGCCGCCATCCCAGCTGCCAGAGAAGGCCCATGTAGTCCTCTCGGACTCCCAGATCAGCGCTGTGGTGGACCCTCCCGATCCTACTCCAGTGCTTACAGATGAAGAGCTAGGGGAATATATCTCGGCCGATGTAGATGCCCCATCTCTGGACAATGTAATCCCACGGGATAAAATCTCATATTTCATCAATAACAGAGTATCTTTTAATTATTCTAGTCTTCCACATTGGAATACCATGTATACATTAGATAATGCTCTACGGTCGTTGCAAACACAAATAACGACCGTCCATCATGTAAATCGAGTAGTTCCGTCCCAAGGTATCTGTTACATAGTCCCACCGCAGAGTCGAGACGAAGAATCTATCATCTTCGGCAAGGTCGAGCGTCATCAAGACCTCCCACCACTCAAGCCAGAACCAGATGCCGGCAGAATGTAACTCTATCGGTACACAGACAAGGCAAAGTACCTCATCCAAAAGATGGGTTACGACCTAAAAAGCGACAAAGGCCTCAACTACGGCAAAGGTCGACGTCTCCCTCTCCGGTTTCCAACACCTAAAGGAAAGCCGCAGTACTACTACAATCGAACTCGACGGAAGGTAGGCTATGTCACGCCACCGTCAACTCCAGAGAGTTCAGATGCGAAAGGAGTAGAACATTCTCACTCGTCTGAAGCATCAACGTGGGATTCCGATACCAGTATCGGATCTGTCTTGAAGAGAGTGCTGTCAGCCAATATGACATCTGTACAGTCTCAAGAAGAAGAAGACGAAGACCAAGCGCCGGAATTCTTCGAAGAAAAACCCTGGGCTCAACGCCTGGGACAACAATGGGAGTCTCGCTTCGAACTACGCGAACCCTCCACCGAAGACGAAGTCGAGCAGATCGACCTTGGGGATGGATCTTCTTCCAAACCCATCTTCGTCAGCAAAAACCTAAAAGGAGAAGACCGAGAATCTTTAATCCAGCTGGCTAAAGAGTATATCGACGTCTTTGCCTGGAGCTACGAAGATATGCCGGGACTTGATCCTCAGATCGCGATGCATAGGCTGAACATCTTACCTGATGCCAAGCCTATCAAACAACAACAGCGACGCTTCCGTCCGGACATCATGAACGCCATCGATCAGGAGGTGGACAAACTCTTGACCAGCGGCTTCATCCGTAAAGAGCAATACCCAAATTGGGTAGCCAACGTCGTCCCCGTCACCAAGAAGAATGGGAAGATACGAGTCTGTATCGACTTCAGGGACCTCAACTCTGCTTGCCCGAAGGACGAATTCTCGCTTCCAATCACCGACATGATGATCGACAACACATGTGGCATCGAGCGCATGTCTTTCATGGACGGGTATTCGGGATATAACCAGATCAAGATGTTCCCTGACGACGCAAAACACACGTCATTCAGGACTTCAAAGGACATTTTCTGCTACACAGTTATGCCCTTCGGCTTGAAGAATGCTGGTACGACATATCAAAGGGCTATGAGCACCATTTTCTGTCAACACCTTCGTAAGACAGTCGAATGCTATGTTGACGACATTGCAGTCAAGAGCCGTCTCAAAGGAGATCACCTGCAGGACCTCAAGACAGTCTTCGATCTCATGCGGGCGCATCAACTCAAGATGAACCCCGCTAAATCCCTCCTAGGGGTTTCTAGCGAAAAGTTCTTGGGCTTCATCATCACCGCGAAAGGCATTCATGTCGATCTCGAGAAGACCAAAGCCATCCTTGATATGGACCCTCCGAAGAACCTTCGAGAACTTCGAGAACTTCGAGGCCTACAGGGACGTCTGGCATACATCCGGAGGTTCATAGCAAACCTTTCCGGCAAATGTCAACCCTTCACCCAGCTCATGAAGAAGGGAGTCACTTACGTCTGGACAGAGGAATGCCAAAAGGCTTTCGACGACATCAAAGCCTACCTGACGAGCCCTCCAGTCCTGGTGGCACCCGTCGCCGACAAACCATTCCTACTCTACGTCCGTGCCTTGGATCATTCCCTCGGCGCCCTGCTAGCTCAGAACAGCGATACAAGCTATGAGCAAGCAATCTACTACCTCAGCCGAACTCTGATCGGGGCCGAACACCGGTACAACCCCGTTGAAAAGGAGTTCTTGGCTTTGGTATTTGCCATCCAAAAGACTCGACATTATGTCTCGGAACAGACAATTCATGTCATTTCCCGAGTCAATCTGCCCAGAGTCCTCATGACGAAGCCAGGATCATTGAAGTCCAGGCTAGCCACATGGGCGATCTTGCTAACGCCATACAACATGGTGTTCGTTCCACAGAAAGCTGTTAAGGGTCAAGCTCTGGCCGACTTTTTAGCTGCACACCCCATCCCAGAGTCCTCAAAGCTCTATGAAGACATCCCGGATGAGGTCCAAGAATCAAATATCACCGAAGAAGGCTCCGTCTGGCGGATGTTTTTCGATGGCGCTTCAAGAACAGGCCCCAAAGGTCAAATTATCGCAGGAGTGGGGGTGGTATTAGTCTCCCCCGATCAACTGGTCATCCAGCGTGCTTCTCCTTTTCGAAGCCGTGCTCCAACAACTTTGTCAAGTACAATGTGCTCATTATGGGAAAACAGCTAGTGCAACAGCTGGGGGTGAATCATCTTGAAGCCTACGACGACTCAAAACTCGTCGTAAACCAGATCAGAGGGCAGTACGAGGTTCGTCATGAAGACATGATCCCTTATCATGAAGTTGTATTGAACATCATTTCAACCTTCATCGGATTCTTTATCGAACACGTACCTCGCCTACAAAAACTGGAGGCTGATGCTCTGGCCGGCCTTGCAGCCTCCTTGGCTGTACCCCTCGGGACTCAACACTACGTCACGGCAGTGGATCGAGACTTGGTCTGCCCTAAAAACAACCTGTGCTCATAAGTGGACTACGCCATGTCAACGGGTGCCAGTGTTAACGTCGGAGATTGGAGATTCCCGTTCATCGACTTTGCTGTCTACGAAATTCTTCCAGAGGACCCAAAAGAAGCCGTCTCAGTCAGGAGATGCTCTCTTCGATTCTACTACGATACGGCCACAAAAATGCTGTACCGACGCTCCTACGATGGACTTCTCCTTCGATATTTGTCTAACAAAGAAGTAGCCGAAGCCCTTCGAGAAGCTCACGATGGAACCTGCGGGGCCCATCAACCTGGCCCTAAGTTACAGGATCGACTGCGACGCATGGGCTACTACTGGACAACCATGGCCGCTGACGCTGTTGAATATGCTAAGAAGTGCCATGCGTGCCAGCTTCACGCAGACTTCATTCATACACCGTTCGAACCACTACATCCTACAGTCGCCTCCTGGCCCTTCGAAGATTGGGGAATGGACATTGTGGGACCGATTACCCCTCCTTCATCGAGAGGACACTGCTTCATCCTAGCAATCACCGACTACTTCTCCAAATGGGCAGAAGCAGTTCCGCTGACAGAAGTGAAAAGCTCCAGAGTGATCAGCTTTATCAAGCACCACGTCATCTACCGTTTTGGGGTACCCCGAAGGATCATCCACGATAATGGTCCTCAGTTCATCAGCCATGTTTTCGGCCGATTCTGTGACAAGAATCGTATTCAAAATGTGGCATCAACCGACTACAATCCGGCAGCAAACGGATTCGCAGAGGCGTTTAACAAGACTATCATCAGGCTACTCAAAAAGGTCATGTCATCCAACAAACACAACTGGAACGAAAAGCTCGGCGAATGCCTTTGGGCTTACCGCACAATGGTACAGACCCCGACAGGCAACACACCATTCTCCTTGGTCTACGGGAGCGAAGTGGTACTGTCTTTCGAGATTCAGATACCCTC
Organism: Iris pallida; assembly: GCA_029216955.1. Taxonomy (NCBI): domain Eukaryota; kingdom Viridiplantae; phylum Streptophyta; class Magnoliopsida; order Asparagales; family Iridaceae; genus Iris; species Iris pallida. The sequence goes on from JANAVB010015600.1 coordinate 12,087,339, forward strand.
ACTCCGTGTAGCAATCACAAACCAACTCACAGAAGAAGACAATCAACGTCGTCGTCTGCGGGAACTGGAGGCACTTGATGAAAAGCGTCTCCTAGCTCAACAGCGCATCGAACTCTACCAAGCCCGTATATCATAGGCTTTCAACAAAAAGGTTAAGCAGAGGACTTTTCAAGTAGGCGACCTGGTTCTGGCAGTCAGGAGGCCGATGGTGTTGACTCACAAAATGCCAAGAAAGTTCGAGCCCAAATGGGAAGGACCTTTCATCATCGAGACGGTATACTCAAACGGTGCTTACCGCCTCGCCAAACCCAATGGAAACTTGTTCATGATGCCTATCAACGGTAAGTTTCTAAAGAAGTACTACTCTTGACATCTTTTCAGACATGTACTTCCACTCCATAAAATCATACGCTTTCGGGACCCAGTTGTTCCGTAGCATCCTCCAGTAGAAGGACAACCACGTCCACATCACCTCTCAGTTGTCCTCCTACACCCTATAAGGAGGAATCTTACACCCCGTAAGACTACGCTATCCTTCATGTTTACCACGTCCATATTACCTCTGAGTAAACATCCCGTACAGACAACCCCCGCGTTGCCGTACATTGATCGCAGAACTTCCACGTCCACATTACCTCTGAGTAGTTTTGCGTATCCCCCAGAGTCATTCCTACCATGTCCATAACACCTCTGAGTAGGAAGATTCTATCATTTGAATCCCATATTTACCACATCCACATCACCTCTGAGCAAACATGAGGGTTCTCTCAAACTTATTATCTGTACCTAAAACCAAAGTACGCAAAAGATAATTGGTCCACACAAATCATCAAAGTTTATGACAAGCAAAAATGAACACATCACAGAAAATGGTGTACTTCTTTATTTCTAGAAAAGGAGAGTAAAGGAACCAGCAGAACTTCCATGTCCATATTACCTCTGAGTAGTTCCGCGTATCTTCCTCCAGAGTCATTCCTACCACATTCATTTCACCTCTGAGTAGGAAAGCTCTACCATCAATCCCATAATTACCACGTCCATATTACCTCTGAGTAAGTATGTTGGTTCTCTCTCTCTCAAAACTTATTATCTGTACCTAAAACTAAGGTGCGCCATGGATGATAAGTCCACATAAATTCCCCAGTGGAAGTACCCAAACCTATCACGTCCATACTACCTCTGATAGGATTGTCACACCTAAACAGCTCTACCATTCATGCTTCTTGTTCAAAGTATTTCAAAACTTGTCCAAAAGTTTTAAAAACTTTGAAGGGGGTCTTGTAGAAGCATGAAAAAGGAGGGATCTTGCTTTTAATCCCACATCGGAAAGGAGAATAAGAGAGCTCTCATTCCACTCTATATATATAGAGCCCTCTTGCCTCCTTTGAAGAGGGCACCAAAATAAATAAAGAAAAGGGAGCCCATTATCCAGGGAGCCCGTTCGAGCCACAAAAGTTGCAGTATGGGTTGGCTGCAAGTTCTTCACTCGCTGTCATGGCGAGGATAATTTGGTCTGAGTACTATGCGCCCCACGGGCTGGTACAAAAAAGTCCAAGGCGGCACGGGCCATGCGCCTCAAACGTGCTATGCCGGCAGTAAACCAGAAGCATGCGCTCACAATCATGCGCGCTGCTGATGGTAAGCTGTATAAGGTCGACTCAGGTGCTGCGGCGCTAGAAACGAGCCGACCTTCAAAGTCCTTGTCTTACTTGGGCGCATCTATTGCGTGCACAACCAAGTTGAGTAAGGCAAATCCAGTGGTCTTGAACTCCCGTGCCTCCTCTGGTTGTGCGTTTGAGGTCCGTTCAAGTCACTTCAAATGCTGTGGTTCCTCCACTACTGATCGGGATGCCTGTTTGGTGTTAGATCAGGGGGCGCAGCACTCACTTGACCACCCCAGCGCTTGGCCTTGCCATGCGCCTGAAGGGGTACGAAGGTGGCACTCTCACTTGACCACCCCGGCGCTTGGCTTTGCCATGCGCCTGAAGGGGGTGCGAAGGTGGCACTCTCCTCCAACGATCTGCGCAACATGATCACCCACAAGCGCCGATCAGGAGAGCCAACCGACAAGCATAATGTGCCCCTCACAGGGCACACTTGTGCTACGGTCGCCATCAACTGTTGCTACCGCAAGACAGTGGCTCCACCACCAAGGCAGTCTGTGTTCCAATAGTTGCAACATGCTGTACATGTCTTCCAGCGTATCACTCTGTCCCGTCAGAGTGAATCACTTCTTCGTCAACGTACAGGCGCATCTACCAGCCTGGGGCTTTTATCTTCTGAAGGAGTTCACCGTCAAAGCTTTTTTGAATAAGGAGAACAATTATCCACAATATAATGTCTTACCAAGGAGGAGGATCAGTCGAATCCATCTTCGTCGAGAAGTCAAGAAAGAGACAACAAGAGTCTCTCAAACTGTTGCTATTCATAGGCCAGGGCAAATTAAACCCATGTGCCAAGTGGCAACCTTCCCGAAGTCAGTACAATAAACTTGTATTTTCTGATGAATGAACTCGCCTCTTCGAATTCAGCTAAGTCAGGGAGCCACTAATGCTCTGAAGAACTCAACAGACGGATCAATAAAGATACGCCATGCACACAGACGCGCCCTTCAATATCAAGCGCGTCACACAGACGCGTCCTTCAGCACCAAGCGCATCACAGGGGATGCGCCCCCATATGTCCCTATACGCCTAGTGGAACGCTAATCGACGTGCCCACTCAGCTGTCCATCGAATGTCAAAAATAGCTGAACTGACAGAGTTGGCAGCACGCCTCCCGAAGTCAGAACACTTGACAACTTTTTCAGAAGACGAAGCATCGCCAACGTCATCATCATCATTACTTTCCTCCGACGGCTACTGCCACGTGGCCGCCCAACCACTCGTATGCGCCTCCGCAGCCATGCGCCCAAATCTGTATGCGCCTCAAAAGTCATACGCCCCAGACTTCTCTCTGATCCCAAAAGACAGGAGTAAAGTCACTACTGAAGCTCTGCATGCGCCTCAAAAGCCATACGGCCAGAATGGTTCGTGACTCCTAAAGGTTACGAGCCAAAGTCTCCTCATGTGCCCAAACCTAGGCGCATCCTACCAGATCATTCCCCACCAAATCAGAGATCTTTGAGCCATGGGTCGATGACACGCACCCTTTGACTCAACTCATCCAAGATCTCAGCAACAGAAAGATCTTCTTCTCTGCTACGTGCCGGCTCACAACAGCAACATGAAGAAGTCAACCCCTCGATCATGGCGCATCGTCCATGCGCCTCCATCAGCAATCAACACGTGGAGTCTCCACGATCAGGCGCATCCTACATATATGCGCATGAGCAGCCAGCCTACAGACTATATAAAGAGAGGGACCATTTCCTTCTTCGACACCTACATACACACATACCTACCTACAACGAACACACAGAGACTTTGCACCACCAGAGAGGCAGATACAGACACTCAACGTCTTCCTCCTCTCAGCAAGCTCCAGCACCCAGAGCAATCCAGACCTTCAGAGAACCGATAACCGTCGTCAGATCGTCAACGGAGTCAAACGCATTACCACTCACTCCATTGGCACAAGGGACCCAGATAAACAAAAGTGTACTCCTAGGGCTACATCTAAGTCCTATATTGTAACACTGTTCTGTTTGTATTGAAATTTGCAATCAAAGAATTTTAATGGCAAATAATATGCTTCATCAATAGTTTTGGGTTCTAGATGTGAAATGAATGCAACAATAGAAACAATATCTCTACTGGATGTCACCAATTACAAATCCTTTGGATGATCAGCAGTAAATTTTAATCTTTTCGGCAGACTCTGGAGGTAGCTAGTTCCTGGATCTTCTCTAGGAGGATCAGCTAGTGCTGAGCTTGGTTGAGAATTAGCTGGTGTTGAGCTTGGTACAGTTTGATCTTCGTCTTTATCATCAATAGTCATTGGATTCAATTCATCAAAGGTGACGTTGATTGATTCTTCGATGATCATAGTTTGTTTGTTGAAGAATCTGTATCCTTTGCTCTTGGCCGTATAACCTAAAAATATACCTTCATCGGCCTTTTCGTCAAACTTTCCTAAATTATCTTTTGTATTAATAATAAAGCACTTACAACCAAATATTCTAAAATATAAAACTGATGGAATTCTATCAAACCATAACTCAAATGGAGTCTTATTCGATTTGGGTCAAATTAGAACTCTATTGAGAACAAAACAAGCTGTATTGACAGCTTCAGCCCAGAAATATTTGGGTAGACTAAACTGGTTTAACATTACTTTGGCCATTTCGGATAGAGTTCTGTTCTTACGTTCCACAACTCTATTTTGTTGTGGAGTCCTAGGGCATGAGAACTCGTGTACAAAATCGTGTGTGTCACAAAATTGCTCAAACTCTGCATTCTCGAATTCGCCTCCATGATCGCTTCTAATACGAGTGATCGTGTAACCTTTTCATTCTGTACTTTCTTGTAAAAGGCGACAAATTCGGATAATACATCATTCTTGCGTGTCAAGAAGTATACCCATGTATATCTAGAGAAATCGTCTACAATTACAAAAGCATATAGCTTACCTCCGAGGCTAGCAACTCTGCTAGGACCAAATAAGTCCATATGTAGCAACTGTAGAGGTCTAGTAGTATATACTGCGTTTACTGACTTGAATATAGATCTGGTAGCTTTGTTCTTTTCATATTGGCTGCATACCGAATCCTTCTTGAATGTTATGTCCGATAAACTGCGTACTAGCTTCTTTGTGGATAATCTTGAGATTGTGTCCATATTTGCGTGACCGAGTCTCATACGCCACAGATGACTCTCATCACTTTTAGCCATTAAGCATCTACCTGAAATGTTAGTTTCTTCCAACAAATAGAAAACATATATGTTGTCTTCCCTGATACCTCCAAAGATAGTACTACCAGTTGAGCTATCAACTATAGTATATTTGTCTTTGCCAAAGTTGATGCTATAACCATGATCAGCTAAATAACTTATGCTAAGTAGATTATATTTCAACTCGGTAACCAGACAGACATCCTTAATCACAGGATAGGGAGACTTACCAACATCACCGATACCAATGATATACCCTTTCAAGTTATTACCGAAGGAAACATAACCTTCCTTCTTCTTCTTCGACAGTGTTGCAAATAATGTAGCGTCACCGGTCATATGTCGTGAACCACCGCTGTCGAGGATCCATTTGCTTTTAGCATATGAAAGGTGTTCCACCTACAAAATAATTTACAGATGAAACTTTTGGTACCCATTTCTTGTAGGGTCCTAAAATATTAGCCTTTGGTATCCAAGCATAAGTATTTAAATCAACAAGCTTTCTGATTCTACATGCAGATGAAATATGACCAATGAGGCCACAATAATGACATTGTACATGTTGAGTGTTGAAAGCTGAGTGGTGTGCATGGTTGGTAGGTTTAGGCTTTCTAGTATAGAAGAAAGCATACCTAAAATCCTGTTTGGGCTTAACCTTTTGGGATAAAGGTTTGATATGGTTAGGTCTGACAGTGTTTGGTTTGGGAATGTTTCGATTTTTCGGTAAGTGACACGTGTTAGGGTAGGAAGCAGCAATCTCAGGCTGTTTTCCTAACCTAATTTCCAACCTTTTGGAAGTGTCATACAACTTAGTATAATCAGAAGTGAGTGTTTGTATTCTGATTTGTGCACATCGAAGACTTTTTTTCTCTTTAGAAAGTTCTTCTTTCAGTTGGTCAATAACCTTGTCTTTCTCTTCAGATGACTTGGTAGTCTCGTGTAATAAGAGCTTGATAGAGGAAAGCTTACCAGACTCACTAATATTATTTCTAACCTCAGCTAGTAGGTCAGTAAGTCTTCCTATTTCTCCTTTTTACTCTTTGAGTACCTTCTTAGAGGTCTGATATTTGCTACGTAGTTTCCTGTAATCACTTATCAGTTCACTGAAGGCATCTCCTAATTGCTCAAAGTTGAAGTCATCATATGTATCAACTACAGGTTCAGTAGGCACCTGATCGGATGCCATAAAGCATACGTTTGCAGTGTCTTCTGATTGTTCGTCTTCTGAGTCGCTGGCTTCACTTTCATGCCATATGCTAGTATTGGCATACTTCCGTGATGTTGATCTCTTCAGGTTCTCTTTCTCATACATATTGCTCTTCTTGCTTGATGATGAGTTTGTAGGACAATCCTTCTTTATGTGTTCCTTCTTCTTGCAGCCATAGCAGACAGCATCATCTTGATACCAGTTGTTGCTGCTGTTGTTTTCTTTGGCCCTCTTCTTATGTCTCATGAATCTCTTGAATTTCCTTGTTAGGAGTGCTTGATCTTCAGCATCAGATTCACTACTGTCTGAGTCACCTTCAGCAGCTTTTCTGTGCTGAGTCTTGAAGGCAATTGTCTTCTCCTTTGGTGCAGGCTCTTCAAAATCTTGTTGCTCCAGTTCATGAGTGAGTAGCTTACCCATGAGTACTTCGAGGGATATGGTTGTGAGGTCGTTTTCTTCAATGATTGCAGTAGCCTTTGGAATCCAGTTCTTGGTAAGTGCTCGCAGGAGTTTGCGAATCTTTTCATGGTTACTGTACTCTTTGCCTAGGAAGGACAAAGGATTTATAATATCCAAGAATCTTTTGAACATCTGAGTAACTGTTTCGTTGGGCTTCATCTTGAACACCTCATACTCTTGAGTAAGTCTGCTGACTTTTGATTCTTTGACTTGAGTCGTGCCTTCATATGTGACTTCAAGAAGCTTCCACACTTCATTAGCCGTTGTGCAGATAGACACCCTGTTAAATTCAGTTCTATCTAAAGCACAAAATAGAGCGTTAATAGCACGTGCGTCAAGACTGGCCTTTTTTTTCTTCCTTTATATATCTGTTATGGGATTTTTCAACTAGAACTCCATCAACATTTATACGAGGTGGCTTTTAATAGCCATCAATAACAATAGACCATAAATCAAAGTCAAGTGATTTCAAGAAGAAACTCATCCGTGTTTTCCACTAGGTATAGTTCGTACCATCAAACAGTTGAGGTCTGTTTGTGGCCTGGCCTTCATTTGTGAATTTCACAGTTACCATGTGTTGTGCTGTGATCTATATAACAATTAGTTAAATGAATAAATAATTGTAATGTTACCTTGCTTTACCTGTGACACCCATTCTGATACCAATTGTAGGAACAAAATCGTAAAGCACAATACTCTAGAGGGGGTGAATAGAGTTGGCAGCGAAAATATGCTAATTAAAAATTGTTAGCAGCAAGATCACAGAATAATAATCACAACTAAATAATGTAAAGGCAGAGATAAGAAAGCAAACGCAAAGACAACGATGTATACTGGTTTCTCTTTATTGAGGACTAATCTAGTCGGTAGAACTCTTGCTACCAGTTGAATCCACTATTGGCAAAACCGCAAGTTTTCCTACGAAGTCCTTGCAACTTCTACAACGCGAGCTTTGATACGAAGAACTCGTCCAACTTTAATTGTGAAGAGGTATTCTTCAATCAAGCCTTCTGATTACAATCTCTCAGAAACTTCTAGACCGTACCGCACTGGCAAATCGACTAGAGGATTGTAATTGGCTTGGGATCTGAAATTTAAAGCTCAAGAAAACTCTTTGGAAGACTGAAAGCTTTAGATAGAGAGAAGATTGAAAGTGAATGAGTGAGTTAAAATGATCGAAATCTTTCTCTATTTATAGAAGTTCCAAAGACAGAATTCTGGCAGAATTCGGGCAGAACTCTATGAGAAAATCTCGGTCAAATCCGCAACTGCAGGAGGACCAAGTTCAGAAGAATTCAAAAATCAAAATGGCCACTAACCGAACTCTGGCCGAACTCTGGCCGAGTTCTGTCAGGGTTAGGTTAGGTATTTAAAAATAGTTTTTGGGAATTTTTGAAAACCTTTTTGAAAACCTTTTGAAGCTTTTGTTAAAAAGAATGTTTTTCAAAACTAAGGATATTTTTAAAAACATTTTGGAATAGCCTATTTGCCAGTACGACTCAGTGTACAACGTATTCCTAGACTCAATAAAATGAAAAATACATTGCTCAAAGAAATACAGACTCGAACAGGCAAACAACGCTTCGGTCTTGAACTGTGTAGATAGCTGTTCTTGATCATGTCCAAGAGACCGATACATCCTGACTAGCTTCATATATCGAGACAGAGTTTGATCAATTATTAAAATCAGTTTGACTATATGACCAATGGGCCAACAATGTGTACCCCTAGCTGCTTGAACTTGTCAACGCTAACTTCAGCTGCTTTAGCATTGACAATGAATGATGGCCAGTCTTGGAATTGAGTTGATCTTGTCCACATGCTGATAATGGGCAAAAGATTCGCCTTGCAAGTGTCTATGGTGACAGCGGCCGAAGTTCCATGAGGCATCTTTAAAGCTTCTCGACAGAATCTTTCAATAAAACTCTCAGCAGTTTCATTATGTCTTTATTTGATTTTATTAAGGGCTGACATGGTCATGTCATTGATTTTCTCGTAAAATCGTTCCAAGAAGATTTGTTTAAGACTCGAGAAGGAAGTGATACAGCCATCAGACAAGCTTTTGTACCAATCGTATGCTACACCAGCTAAATAGCCGACGAATACCCTGGTAAGAAGAGCGTCATTTGGCTGAAGTTGGACAGTTATTACCTCAAAGTGGTTAATGAACTGGCTCAGGGAAGCACTGCCATCAAACAGTAAAATTATTGGAATCTTGTACTTTGGAGGAAATGGGACTTCCTTCCATTCAACTGGATAGGGTTGTTTGATTTCCAATCTCTGTAAGTTGTCTTTCTCTTTGAAGGCCTCGAACTGAGTGCACAAGAGTTTGACAGCTTCATTAGCATCCTCCGATGATGAAGAAGGAGCAGGCTGAATCAAAGTGTTAGGGGGAGGAACAGCGTGGTAAGCACTACCCCCAGCACCTGATTGACTGGGTATGGGTTGAATTTGTACAAGGGGTACTTGAGGAGATACTACCCCCAGCCCTGCATTGCCAGGCACCGACGATGCTATGATCTCAGGATTTGCAGCAGGTACGGTCGGTGGTATTGTATATTGGGCCACAATGATAGAATGTATACTTGCGACCATTTCAGCCATGGTCTTCAATTTGTCCTCCAGTGCAGCAATTCGTTGTTCTTGATTTGCTGAACTAGAAGCATCTGGATCTTCAGTGACAACATAAGCTGTCACTTCTCTAGGTACAATAGAAGACACCGTCTGTTCAGAACTTTCGCTGTATGTATCATAATCAGAGAAGGAATCATCTCTCGAATGAGAAGTAGGAAGATGACCAGAAGGATCTTGGAGAAGATTCTTTTGACCGATTGTATCTCGACTTCAGGATCGGGTATGTCGAAATACTTCTTCAGAAGATTCTTGGAGTAAATCTAAATACCGCTGGCTGGACCGGCGAGGCTTGCCGTGCTTGGAGCACTTCCTACCCCCAGTGTCTCGGGAGGCCATGTTGACGGAAGCATACAACACTTCGTCTTTATCTTCTGACATTGGTTCAGAAGTTGTAAAATTCAAACGATCGAAGACAGATCGTTTTATTGTCTGGCAACAGCACTTGATGACAACCTTATGATTACAATGGCATTCAAGTGATTGAAATGGAGGTGTTGAGATGTTGTCCCGCTTTTTCCTGAGGTGCTCTCGGAGGTCAGGAACAACGACGGAACGAGAAGAAGTTTGAGGGATATGTTCTTTGACAACATTCAGAACATGGTTCCGGTTCTTCAGATGTTTTGTCCCTTGAGTGTACAGGGAAGTACTCACTTCATTAGCATAAGTGTCAGGATTTTTGATCCTAGCAGTTTGTCTTTGATACAGGTTCGTCTTCGGCATTGGCTGCTTGCGTTTCGCCGAAGTTGACGTAGACCGAGATCTATTGAGATAAACTCGTAGATCAGCAAACTCACCCCCAGGGGTTTCTGTCTGAGACACCAGTAATTTGCCCTACTTTGATCGGGATATCTGGAGAGTTGGGAGATCTTAGAATTCTGCTACCGGAGTAGGCAGAATACCTCTTTGATCGGTACATTTCCCTCTGGCCAGAAGAGAAGAGCTCTTGTTTGAGAGAGTTCTTGCACTGATTAGTGCTGAGGCACGATCATATTGATCTTTCGAGGTAAAAATCGAAGAAGACTGAGAAAAGACCAAAGGACCTTTTCCTTTGTTTCGTGAGGAAGGGTTAGCTAAAGAGCATTTTCCTCTGTTGTCTTCCAAGTCGTGGAACGAGGAAGTTTGAGAAAAGACCAATGGGCCTTTTTCTTTGTTGTGAAGAGGAGGAAGAATAGTCAGTAGATTACCCCCAGTGGAATGCGCTGGAGCAACAGGGTGCTTGGAAAGAGAAGCTGAGTCTTTCCCCTTGCTGTGAGAAGAAGGGAGTTTAGCCAAAGGGCTGTCCCTCTTAGACTGTGCTGGAACAGCTTACGCAGGGGTTGAAGTGGCAGTTGGCGCATTGGCTGGTTGCGCATGAGGAGCTTTGACGGATGGCCTTTTGGCTACAAACACAGCAGCTTGCGCAGCATGAGTCTTGACTTCAGAGTGCTTGAGTTGCACTATGGTTGCTGGAATAGTGGACTGCGCAGAAAGAGTTACAGCCAATTGTGCCAGGGGAAGAGGAGTCTTGCACTTCACCAGAGCAACATAGGAAGTAGTTTGTGTACTGGCAAGAGAAGCAGTATACTGCGCATGGGCAGTAGAGGAAGCAGACTGCACAACAGTTTTGGGAGCAGAGACAGCAGACTGCGTAAATGACTGTACAGAGTACTGTACAGAGGACTTTGGAGTCTACACTGAACGAACCTTACTCTTGGCAGAGGTTGTAGTGCGACGAGTAGTCCCGGAGTTGATCATTACCTCGTAGGCCGTCTGGTTGACCTTTACAACCAGCGTCTTCTGTATCTTTCCGATAGACGCAACGTCATATTGAGTTGTCACTTCCTTGTCGGAGGAGAAAGTCGTCCCCAGCAGAGTCACCATTTTGTTTACAAAAACAAAAGTTGTTCTTTATTTCACAAACTTTGTAAGAAGATTACACTTGAATTCTGGAAAAGTACAACATTAGGAATCCGATCTGAAGACGATCGCTTTATCCCTTGGACGATGTGAACTTTGAAGATGATAGCCTTTGAAGTTGAAGGCAGTAGCCTCTGAAGAATGCAGCAGCACTTGGACAAGAACTCCTTATTTCTTTGATGATCTTGAATGATCTCTGCTCTTGATTCTGAATTTTCTGATCTCCCCTATGAAGGACTTGAAACTCTATTTATAGAGTTCTGGAAATAAATAATTTTTAGTTATTCTGGATTACGCAGGATGGATTGCGCAGACATTGAACTGCGTATACATCAAACTGCGCTGGCAGGTACTCGATCGTGGGCCAGCTGTATGAGACGCGTGCCATTGTTTGATTGAAATGCGCATGATCTTATACAGACGGTTGCCACGTGGTGAGCAATTGATGGCATGTATGCCACGTACAAAATGTTAGTTGTCTTGATGGACTGTGCCACATGAACTGCGCTGACTTCAGACTGTGCTGGGATTGAACTACGCTGCAGGGAATCTGGCAGACTATGCTTCGATTGGGCTGGTAGCTTGCACTGGCTGTACAGCTGCCCTCGAGCGCTGTGCTGCACGAGAAACGAACAGTTTCCTCGTTCTTCGGGCTGTCAGCTGTCAGAAGATCTGATTTTCTGTCAGATAATGATGACGTAGCCACGTCAGCTAGCGCGCTTGGATGGGTGCGTAGTTCAGCTTGCGCAGTTGAGTTGTTGCGCAATCTGTCTCCTACGCAGTTTATTTGAAGGGTGCACAATTTGATTTTTATTACATTTTTGATGGATGTAACTTGATTTTTAGGACCTATACATGTATGTAACTGGCATCCAGTCATCTGTATCTGTCCGTAACGTCTAAGACGTCAGAGGACATTTGTAAATATAAATTGCCACAGTTCTATCCGGAGACTGTGGTTTACCTGTTTGGATTTCCATACGCACTAGCGACTGTCCTTCGCCAATATTTTCCATACTGTCCAAGTCATTTCCATGACCTGTCCAGTTTTGTAACTGCTTGAGTCTCTATACCCTAGTCATAACAGTTACGAACAACTACTGTCACATGACTTTAGAGATGGCCAGTCCATAAGTCGTGCCCCTAGCAAAATGTCTCAAACCATATAGTGTGAGTGTCATGGCCCAAGAAGATATAAGGATATCCTCCAACAAGAAGGTAGTCCGCTAAAACTAAGTTAACATGCATATAATAAAGTAACGACTAATAGAGTCGCTTACACCCAAGTGTGACTTGGACGCGCAGTTTATAACAATTAAAAATAACAAATATGAAACAAAGTAAATAATGCAAAAAATAAATAATATGGCAGTTAATTAGCAATGTATACTTGCCTGGTAGGACGCCTGGTGTACTGCGATGTTTAAGGTGGCACAGGTTGTTCCATCGGGTCCAGGATAATCAGATTAGCTAGGCTCGATAGGAGGAGGTACGGTATTGGCAAGGAATAGGAATAATGGGCTAAATCACGAGATGGAGAAAAATCGTAGGAAGTCAAATAATATATTTAATTTTAGAAAATATTTTATAATACTTGAAATATAAATTATTAGTCAAAATATGCTTTCAATTAAATACTCAAAAAAAACGGAAGTCGTTTTTAAGGAAAAACTCTAAGTTTGTCAAAATTGGATATTTGGATATAAAGCTATGTCTTTACTAGTAAGAATATATTTTTAGGAAAAAGAAAAAGATCGGTTTAGGCAAAAACGAAATGTAGGTTTGTGAAATAATTTGTTAACAACTATCTACAGATATAAAACTAGAGAAGATGTATTTTATTTTATTATTTTTTTGCTAAAATTCATATTTTGAAAATAGCTTTAACCACCATACTACACATATAGTTTTAAAATAATATTATTTTCAAAATAATAACTATTCTACTAATAATCATAAACTGTTATACTAATAACAGTAAAAATAAACTATTAACTAATAATAATAATAATAATAATAATAATAATAATAATAATAATAACTTCCTCTTTTCTTTAGAGACAGAGAGAATGAGTGGGTGAGGAGACTGAGAGAATAGAGAGGGAACAAGAGAGGGAGATGGTGAGAGCGGGGGTCTGGGAGGTCGGGAAAGGGCTCCGCCGATGGCGGTCAGGGCTCGGCAGAGCGGAAGCCCACGCGGTGTCGGCAGCGGCGGCATTCTCGGGCCGGATCTGGAGCCTGCTGACCGGAGGCCGTCGGTGGCGCTGGCTCGATGAGGCAGAGGTCGTCGTCCTATGCACGGTGTCCATGCACAGTCGAGCTGCAGCGGCGACGATCGTGTAGTTCTGGGCGGCCCCGAGTTCATCAGATCCGGCCGCTGCCGACGCGACGGAGGTTCTGTTTCAGCCAGAAGGAGAGGTCATCTGACGAAGGCGCATGCGCACGTCAGGGAGGCTAAGGTGAGGGCAAGTCTTCCTATTTGGGTGTTTGGGTTTTTGTTGGTGGCGTCGGCCGGCGGTGGCCAAGGCGGTCGGTTTGGCTGGTCATGGTAGTGTTGATGATGGTGGTTTTTGGGGGGTTCCGGCCAGTGGCCGTGGCGGTGGGGATGGTGTGGTTTGTGTGGAAAGTGGCGGTGATTGTGGCGATGATGATGAGGGGTTCGACTGGCTGGTTGCTGATGGTTCTGTGTTGGTCGAAGGAGGTAGGACGAGGAGGATGGTGATGGTGGCCACGGTAGTCATGGGGGATGTGGGGACGGCTGTGGCATTCATGGCGGGTTTTGGCGTGGTGGCTGTGGGTGTCGACGGTTGGACGAGGGGCTGGACTGGCTGAGGAGGATCACTGTGTTGGTATACGCGATGGTCGGAAGGAGGGACCAGAGGTGGTGAAGTTGGGGACGGTCTGTGGCAGGTGTGGCCGGAGTGGCCTGGAAGCAAGGAGAGGAATAGTGGCCAGGATGGCGGCCACTAGTCGGACGGGTTCGATGGTGAACCCTGGTGGTGGTCGAGTTGAGGTACGACGCCAGGGAGGTGGGTACAAGGGTGGCAACGATGGCTGGGCTCGGCCGGGGCGGCGTACGGTCGTGACGAGGAGGCTCTCCAGGATTAGAGTCAGGTTTAGGATTTGTTTAGGGTTTGGATTAAAGGATTGGGTCTTCTGTGTCAAAATTGTGTCCGACATATGGACACAAAAAGGTGAAATGTATATGTAAATAAAATGGTGGAAATGAAAAAAATAGGGACACGAACACAGTGCACGTACGATGAGATGTTTGGCATGGAATTTGGCGGATAAAAAATTGTGGAGACAATTTGGGAAGGGGGCATATGGAGACTCCTTATATAGGAGGTGGAGTCTCCTAAATGGATATGGACTTAGAATATTTAAAATCCCTTTTGATATCTCACTTTTAAATTTAAATCAATTTATAAACCAATTCAATCCAAATCCAAATCCAAATCCAAACCCAATTTCGAATTAAATCTATATATATTCAAATCCAAATTCAATTTAGATAACTTCCACATTTAAATTAAATATTTTAAAAGTAATACAAAAATTTCAAATTTAAATACCCATAATAAGTTTAACTAAATAGAAGAAATTCAAAATAAATTTTTATAAATAATATAAAAATAATAATAAATAATTTCAAAAATTATAGTAAATATTTGAATAATTTTTTAATAAATTAAAACAATTACTAAAACAATTTTAAAAATTCAAAATATATACATGAATTGAATTTCATGTACTCGCATGCAATTAGTATTTTATATAAAACATGTTTTTCTAGTATAGTACATAAAAGAGAAAAGTATCATTTCTTAAATCATTACCCATACTTGTATATAAAAATTTTTTTAGTAATAAAAATGAAACATTTGACTAAATTTTTGCGAAAAAATATTTATATACAAATTATTTACTCTTTATGTATTTCAAAAATAAAATTATTTACTATATTTACGAAACCTAAAATAAAATTTTTATGTAAAATAACTAGATAAATAAATATCACGTATGTACGTACTCGTACTTGCGTCTAAATATCCGCATAAAACGAAAAAATATAGTAAAATTTTAGGGGGTTTACATCTTACCCAACTTACAAGAATTTTGTCTTCAAAATTAAGAATAAGTAGGGGATTTGAGAGGGTACAAGGGTATATCGATAAGGAAATCAAGTCTTTGTGTGAGGCAAAGTAATGACGTTCAATGCAAACGTGCATTGGAAAATTGTGAATAAGATAGCTACGAAAATAATTTATGACTATGGTTTAGGTAATGTATGACGATCGCTAGTTAATGAAATACGGGATTAAGATGGCAAGAACTAGGGATTACTGAGTAGGTCAAAGGGAATAATTTAGGGACTTGGGAGATATGGTTCCTTCAGAATATAGTCGTCTAGGTTTACGGGTACAGTTAAGGAAACGATTATAATCATACTTTGGTTTCCAAATGATTAGAAAGTTGCGATAGAAGATATAAGGTCAAATGAAAGGATGAGTAGCTCATGGCAAGCTTGTAGTTATATGACTTGGTCGAAGGTTAGCTACGCCTTTGCAAAACACCAAAGTTCAAGGGAGATGCGAGCGAATACAATTATGGATTCAAATACCATTTAATAGTTCGAACAAGAGGTTGTCGATCGCAGTTGAGATCCTTGAGGGCAAGTTTAACTATGTCTCAACCACGTAGAATGATCGTGTGAAAGGCGAACCAAAGTGCACTTGGTTGATCAGACCATCATGTACCGGTTCTGATTAGACAATATGTTAGTGGGTGTGCACCCAATAAAACATGTCATGATCAAGCTCGATAAGGGAATAAGCTTGCAAAACTTAGGCTAAATTAGCAGCATAGGATAGTCAAAAATAGTAAAAACATAGGCACGTGAGATTAATATTGAAGGAAGTGGAATTAGTTCAAACTTCTTAAGAATCTAGGCATGTCTTATATCGGTGCCTATACAGTCGTCCTTGTGGACACACACAAAAAAGAAGAAGAAAATGCTGTCTTTTCTTTTTATTGGCGCAAGACACCACAAATCGAGTACACCTGAGAGATCCTGCGCTGAGGATTCCCGAGTACAAAAAAAAAAGAATTCTGGGGAATGGAACGATGGAGATCGAGCGGCAGCTGCTCCTTTACTCCGTTGATACTCTGATTACAAAAGTGGAGGAAAACCTAAAAAAAATTGCTAACTCTCGGCTCACTGGCAAGAAGTGCAACAATTTGGCTCTTAAAAATGCTCGTCGTTCTGTGTGTTTGAAGAGGGAAGAGGCCCCCATTTTATAGTTGTTCTTGAGCTAGAATGGTGTTATGCACCGACATGGGGAAACACGCTGGTTCCTATGTGGGTGCATAATCCTGATTTGGGCGCATAGGACGTAGGCACATACAGGCTGCAAGATCGTAGGTTGATCGTGGTGTTGACGTGGCCGCATGCTTCGGTACACGACTGCTGGAGACTGACGTGGCCATGCGCTTCGGTGCACGTTTTGATTATGGCATTGACTAAGTCAGGCTTAGGCGCATAGCCATGTCTCAGGCTATGCGGCCTCCTTTCGAGGCAGCTAGTCTTGGACGCATGGAGTTATACTTGGATTGGGCGCATGGAGCTTCATTCAGTGGGCGCATGGAGTCATACTAACTGGGCGCATAGAGCTACTCTTGACTTGGGCGCATGGAGCTATGTTTGCTAAAAAAAATTCATGCTTCTACAGGACCCCCTTCAAAGTTTTCGACACTTGAACAAGTTCAAAATACTTTGAAAGAAGCATGGATCATCTTTTCGCGAGGCAATGAGCGCATAGCATGGCCCTCTCCTTGGGCACATAGTATTCGGCCAGTCTGTCAGAAAGATACGACTATTGAGATTTTCCTCAAAATTTGAACTGACAGATTCACTGGAACAGAATTTGAAGCGGTCTATCCTTTATACGTCGTCCACGTCAGCAGGAGACAGTCGCATAGTATGTAGAGAGCTGATCCTTCACGTGGGCGCATAGGCTGCAGTGGGCGCATAGGAAGTGGCCCGTGCCTATAAATAGGCCCCGGGAGAGAGAGAAAGTTCATTATTCCCTTTCTCTTTGAATTCTTCAGAAAAACTCTTCGTCTTCTTTCTTTGAGGATCATGTCTCCCAAGGTCGCCAAGAGATCCGCGAAGGACAAGGGGGCTGTGCCGAGTAGCTCTCCTCATGCGACAAAGTCTTTGGTAGCCCAGGACCCGATTCTGGGTGAGGGCATGCTTCAAAAAACAAAGTTTCGAGCGTTAATTTGTGACGCTCAGACTTTTCTTCTGCCCGGGCGCTTGTGCCTAGGGCAACATGCTTCTTTGGGCATTACTATGCGTTCATAGAATTCATGCGCCAACACTGTGGTGCGTTATGCGCCCACTTGTTGCCATATTATGCGCCCTTTAAGCTGTGGCATGTTATGCGCCCACTAACTGTCCGTGTGTTATGCGCCCATATGTTTTTGTATTGTGCATATATCCCTTTTGGCGCATAGCATTTTGGGCGCATAGAAACCTTTCAAAACATAGTTTTTTTCAATGGTTTTTCGAAGTCTGACTGTCTTTTTGCCCGTGGCTCTTGCAGCATCCATGCCGATGGCTGAGACTATGGTGAAGGAGGAGATGCTGCTTCTTTTCATAAAACAAGATTCGTCGTTTGTAAAGAAGGAGGTGGTGCCAAAAATTGAGGAAGAAGAAGAGCCGACGCCCGTCGGGAAAGGAATTACTCCCAAGAGTGAAGCTTCTGTAGAGAAGGAGCACCATCCTGAGAGTAGTAGGACTGGGGGCTCTGACCTTCCTGCTCCAGCTGAGGGCCTTGATCAAATGGATCCCTCATATGCAAAATGGTTGAGGGAATTGTATATGCCTCGCCACAGCTAGGAACCGCGGGTTCCTATAAATGTCCGTATTTCGTCTTGGTATTTCTGTCTGTTTTTAGCTTTATGTTTCACTTCTTCCGGGCATCGGATGTAATCCTCTACTTCTTGTCTGAGCGAAGAGATGAAGAATTTGCTCATGAGATGTAGTCCTGTGAATGTAACTAATTTTGAATAAACAGAATGCATTCGCTCCACTCCTTACTTGTGATATCTGTGGTGCTTGTATTTAGCGAGCCAGATACCACATTTGTGTAAAGGGTATCTCGCTGGGGGACCACCCTCTTTCTTCATTTTTTGATCGTCACAGCTCTTGTACCTTTTTTTCGTCTTTCAATAGACGTTTAAGTACTGAATAAAGAATCTTTTCAGAAGTGAATGTGGTTTTGTGAAATATCGATGCTAGAGGTAATATGGACGTAACAAGGACATTTCTGATGGGTATTCCGCTGGAGAAATTTTATGTGGACCTATTATCCATTTTATATTCGAATGATTCGAATATAGATAATAAGTTGAATGAAGCTGCTAGTAGAGGTAATATGGACGTAATATCAGAGGATGTTCTATATCTGACCAGAGGTAATATGGACGCGGAAAGATATATAGCATTGGAAAGAGTGGATAGTTCAGAGGTAGTGTGGACATGACTATCCTTGATGAATGCTTTGCTCAGAGGTTATGTGGACGTGGCAAAATATTTGATCATTCAGCTGGAAAAATTTTATGAGGACCTATTATCCGTTTTATATTTGAATGATTCGAATATAGATAATAAGTTGAATGAAGCTGCTAGTACAGGTAATATGGACGTAATAGCAGAGGATGTTCTATATCTGTCCAGAGGTAATATGGATGTGGAAAGATATATAGCATTAGGGAGGAGTGGATAGTTCAGAGGTAGTGTGGACATGACTATCTTTGATGAATGCTTTGCTCAGAGGTTATGTGGACTTAAGCAAAACATTTGATCATTTTGCTGGGAAAATGATTATCGGAAAACAACTCAGAGATAATAGGGACGTGATTCGTTTTCGTCAAATCGAGTTTGGACGGAGTCAAAAAAACAAAAATGATTCCACTGGGGAAATTTTTAGAGGACCTATTATCCAGGGCGTATTCAAGACTCTTGAAGTACGGATAATAGTTAGATAGTTTTTTTTTGAATCACATAAACATCGTACTGTACATTTACATGACTGAACATATGTGAACATTATGAAAAGAAGGTTACACATAGTATTTTTTCAGGAACTTGTCGTTGATAGGCATCATGAGCAAGTCACCGTTAGGCTTGGTCAGCCGGTATGCACCGTTAGAATACACCAATTCTATGACGAAAGGACCTTCCCATTTAGGCTGGAATTTCCTTTTTATTTTATGCATCATGACTATCGGTCTTCTCACTGCTAGGACCAGCTCGCCGACTTGGAAGATCCTTTCCTTCACTTTTTTGTTGAAGGCTCTGGAAAGGCGTGCTTGGTATAGCTCAATACGCTGCTGAGCTAATAAGCGCTTTTCGTCTAGCGCTTCAATCTCTTGGAGTCGCAGATGATAGCTTTCTTTAGTAGTCAGTTCATTGGCTAGGGCTACTCGAAGAGAAGGAATCTGGATTCCTAGGGGAAGAACTTCTTCGCTCCCATAAACCAGAGAGAATGGCATACTGCCAGTTGGAGTACAGATCGTTGTACGATAGGCCCATAGACATTCACCGAGCTTCTCGTTCCAATCGTGCTTATTTGAAGACACGAACTTCTTGAGAAGTTTTGTAATGGTTTTGTTGAAGGCTTTTGCTAGCCCGTTAACCGCTAGATTATAGGCAGTAGAGGCTACGTTCTGGATTCGATTCTTATCGCAGAACTGATAGAACGCATGGCTTGCGAACAGCGGACCATTATCATGGATGATCATACGAGGTAGGCCGAAGCGGTAGATGACGTAATATTTGATGAAACTGATCACGTTTGATGTCTTCACTTCGATGAGCGGTATAGCTTTCGCCTATTTGGAGAAGTAATCGGTTATAGCTATGATGAACCGATGTCCTTTGGAGGATGGCGGGCTGATCGGTCCTATGACGTCCATGCCCCAGGCTTCAAATGGCCAAGATGCTGTCGTCGGGTGTAGAAACTCCGAAGGTTAATGAATGAAATCAGCATGGATTTGACAAGCCTTATACTTCTTTGCATATTCAACAACATCCGCTATCATGGTGGGCCAGTAATAGCCCATTCGTTTGAGGCAGTCTTGTAATTTGTGGCTGGTTAATGTGCACCACAAACTCCATCGTGAGCCTCCCGGAGTGCATGCTTGGCTTCTGTGTCTGATAAGCATCGTAACAGTAGCCCGTCATACGAGCGTCGGTACAACATCTTGGTAGATATATCGTAGTAAAATCTGAGGGATCGCCTTTGGATGGATACTGCTTCCTTCGGGTCCTCGGGGAGGATTCCATAGACAGCGTAGTCTATGAAGGGAAATCTCCAGTCTTTAGCATTGACGTTTGTTTCTGCTGCATAACTGTGATTAATATGCAAGGCATCTTTCATATAGAATAAATTTTGACCAGACACTGTGATCGACTGTTGAGTATTGGTAGGAACGGTCAAGGAAGAAGCGAGACCGACTAGAGCATCTGCTTCTATATTCTGTAGTCGAGGCACGTGCTCGATAAAGAATCCAGCGAAAGTAGGTGCCTGGTCGATTGTTGCTCTGTGGTAGGGGCTGAGATCTTCGTGGCGGACTTCATAATCCCCTCGGACCTGACTAACTATTAGCTTGGAATCACCGTAAGACTCCAGATAGTCAACTCCTAGTTGCTTCGCCAGTTGTAGGCTGATTAATAAAGTATTATATTCGGCCACATTGTTGGTGCATGGTTTCACGAGAGAATATACATGGTGTATGGCCAGATGATCAAGTGACACGAGCACAACACCTACTCCAGCCACGATGTTTCCTTTGGCCCCTGTTCTTGATACGCCATCAAAGAACATTCGCCAAATAGGGATTTCTTCAGTTGCGGTGTTAGACTCCACCACTTCGTTGGGGATTTCGTCGTAGAGTTTTGACGACTCCGGCACCGGATGAGCTGCTAGGAAATCAGCTAATACTTGGCCTTTTACTGCCTTCTGAGGGACGAAGATCATTTCATACGGAGTCAACAGCATTGCCCATGTAGCTAAACGGGAATTGGAAGAACACGATTTAGTCATGAGTATTCTGAGTTAGTTGACTTTAGATATGATGTGAATAGTCTGCCCAGACCCGTAGTAGCGTGTGTTTTGGATGGAAAATACTAGTGCGAGACATTCTTTCTCCACCGGTGTGTATCTGTGCTTGGCACCCACCATTGCGGGACTGAGGTAGTAGATTGCCTGCTCATGGCCGCCTTCATTCTTCTAAGCTAAGAGGGCCCCGAGAGAATGGTCCATAGTGTGGACATATAGTAAGAATGGCCTCCCCATTATTGGAGCAACCAATACTGGAGGGCTTGTAAGATACGGGTTGTTGTCGTCGAATGCGCGTTGACATTGTTCAGTCCAGACGAAAGATACACCTTTCTTTATGAGCTGAGTGAATGGTTGACACCTTCTAGAGAGGTTCGAAATGAATCGTCTGATGTAGGCTAGCCTTCCTTGTAGTCCGTGTAGCTCTTTGAGGTTTCTTGGAGGATGCATGTCGAGGATAGCCTTCACTTTCTCCGGGTCCAGATGTATACCCTTTGAAGTGATGACGAAACCAAGGAACTTGCCGCTGGAGACTCCCAGAAAAGACTTGGTTGGATTCATCTTGAGTTGGTGTGCACGCATTAGTTCGAACACCGTTATCAAGTCTTGGAGGTAGTTGCCCTTGAGAGGACTCTTGACTCTAATATCGTCTACGTAGCACTCCACAGTTTTGCGTAAATTATCGTGAAAAATTATGTTCATGGCTCGCTGGTATGTCGCCCTGCATTCTTCAATCCGAATGGCATCTCCGTATAGCAGTATACCCCCAATGGTATTCAAAAAGATGTGTACTTCTCGTCGTCGGGGAATATCTTGATCTGGTTGTAGCCTGAGAACCCATCCACGAAGGACATCCGTTCGAAGCCGCAAGTGTTATCGATCATTACGTCGGTGATCGGTAGAGAAAACTCGTCTTTCGGACATGCAAAGTTCAAATCACGGTAGTCGATACAGACTCGAACTCTACCGTTCTTTTTTATGACTGGGACGATGTTGGCCACCCAGTCTGGATCTTGTTCCTCGTGAATGAATTTACTAGCAATGAGCTTCTTGACTTCATTCTCGTGGCTTCCATGACGTCTGGTCGAAATTGTCGTTGTTGCTGTTTCACTGGTTTGGCTTTAGACGAAATGTTCAGGCGGAGTACGGCAACTTTAGGGTCCAAGCCTGACATGTCTTTAT
This sequence comes from Iris pallida, assembly GCA_029216955.1. Classification (NCBI taxonomy): domain Eukaryota; kingdom Viridiplantae; phylum Streptophyta; class Magnoliopsida; order Asparagales; family Iridaceae; genus Iris; species Iris pallida. The sequence continues at coordinate 12,109,679 of JANAVB010015600.1, forward strand.
AGCTCCATGTGAAGACTTCGATGTATTCTCTTATAAGCTGTATAAAAGATTGGCGTTTATCGTCAGATAGGCTTTTGCTGATGAAGATTGGTTTGATGGATGCTTCATCTCCTAGATTGACTTGGATAACTTCGTCTTCGGTAGGTGGTTCACATTGTTCGAAGCACAACTCCTACCTGGTGTCCATCTTTTGAGCCTATTTTTTGAGTTCGATTGACTGGACATCGTCTGTAATTTGGTTGGTGAAAACTTGTTGACGGATAGAGTTGCTTTAAAAATGTCGTCGATGCTGGAATCTTAATCCCAGAGGAAGGAATCAAAAGAATGAGAACAACGATTTGCTTCATCATCTGATCTTTTGGGAGTTGTTGGAGGAGACACATAGTCCAAACCAATACCACTTCGTTGGTAGTAGTTCTCGGGTTTGTCGGAAGGAGCAAAGTGTCGTATTGGCAACCGTCGTCCTCGGCTGTAATTTAGCCCTTCGTCGCTTTTGATGTCATATCCCATATTCTGGATGATATTTTTGGCCTGCCAACTATACCACAAAAGTTGCATTTTTCCAGAGTCATAGTTAGCTTCTGTGTTGTGCTTGGGAGAAGTAGAGTCTGGAATAAACTTTCTCTCGCCAATTATACGAACGAAGATGATTAGCTCTTCATCTTTCTTTCTGGCTGGAATGATGAAGTAGTGGATATCTTCTGGGTAAACTTTTTCCCGTAGGTGAGGCGTCGTACCGGCATATAGAGGTGTGGTCCTATGTCGTTCTCTAGGGCGTATATCGTATCTATGTAATGGTTTACAGATTGATAGACATCGGAGTAATTCAAAGATAAACCTTTACTAAGGAAATACGCAAGTTCTTCTTCAGGGATAACATCATCCGCTGAAGGTACATTATTCTGAGTATTGATATACTCATTGAGAGGATCATCATCTGGAATAGGAGCCACAGTTTTGGCCGAGTTCACCACACAGGGTAATTCTTCAGGGTTGGGAGTATGGGCATCAGTAGGTTCCCTCTGGGTGTTTTGCTGAGAGTAATGGTCAATGGTTTGACCTTGTCGGGTTTCTTCTTCTTCACCCAGATTGTGAGAGGTTCGGGGTACTTTTTGGAGTAGTACGCCCTTTGACTCGGATAATCAGGGGACCATCGTTGGGAGATGGAGTTGTTTCAGCTTTATTGTCAGCTTCATTGCCATCATGCTTGGGGGTTTAGATTGGTAAAGTACCGAATCTCCATAGTAAGCTTTGATGCCTTTGAAAGGATCGACATCGGTAAACTCTGTCTTTATGACACCGTCGTTATTGACGTACTTAAAGCACTGGTGAAGTGTGGAAGGGACGATCATGTTCTCATGTATCCATGGATGTCCCAACAAGACGTTGTTGGATACATTGGCATCGATCGCATTGCAGGAAACCTCCGTTCGGAGATCACCGATTTGGCATTTGAGACGGATCTTGCCCAGTGGATGGCTTCGACCAGCATTGAAAGCCATGATAGTTGTGTTGGTTGCGAATAGCTTGTGCAACGGGATTCCCAAGATTTGAAGCAAAATTCTAGGAATGATGCTAAGAGAGGATCCGGGGTCGATGTGTACGCGGTCCACCTTGATCGCCCCGATATACCCTGTGTAGTACATGGGTCTATCATGACGATTATTTTTGAGTAGTATGTCCTCCTGTGAGAAGGTGATGTTGGACACCACTTCCATAGTATTGTGGCAGAGGGGGCAGGAGACAGGATCTTCGACGGGAGCATTGACTTCAGCAAGGTAAGAGTCGGCATGTAGCAATGCCTCACTTAAGGCCTTCTGTCACGACCCGAACCCGCTTTTTCGGATGCGAGACGTGTCCAAGCCAGCCTATGCCGCAGAGTCGACGGTAGAACGCTGTCAATCCCGCAAGAAATAAATGCTCAAAATATAACATTTGCTGCTCATTTATATTTCTAAATTTGTTACAACATTTACAACATTTATAATTAAAGAAAATACAAGGTTTTACAATTAATGAAATTGATCCAACTGCTATCTATTTCTAGATTTCTGTCTGCAAGTACACCCAAATCTCTCAAGCTAAGTGAAGCCACAGCTAACCTAAAAAATGACGGTTTCCAGTCAGGAATGGAACAAGTACACAAACCGACGGCAATGCGAAAACACAATAGAATTAACAAGACATAAAAATAACATATGAGAGATAAAAACTAGAAGGTAACTGATGACATGGCACGGTGGAAAGGACAAGGAAAATAAATAAAAACAACAATCTATGTGGTGTGAAATATCTGTTTCGACATGTGAACGGCTAGGGGATAAATCTGGCACCTGCACGTGTCGTGTACAAGTGCTATTGTTCACGAATAGACATCATGGGGATAGTTCTGGGTAGTCCACATGTCTACTAAGATATTTTCCCTCTCGACTACTCCGTGTGACGAGCGTGTCAACAAGCAGCAAGATATATGTATAGACATGAAATGAAAAGACTACTATGAATCGAAAGCAATCAGAAAGTGCACTTGCCTGAGGTCCTTAGCTGGTGAAACCAATAATAATATACCACTCAATGAGTCACAATCAGTCAACACATGTAGTAGTCTCCAGATGCTGAAATAAATATTACCAACATTCGTAGAATAGTCAAATTAGCTAGGATTGCTTGTCCTTAAGTCCAATTCTAGACACTTGGGCAAAAGGATAATTTCGGTCAAAATGGTGTCCGCCGTTGGACTCGCTTTGCACCAAAAAGCGTGCCAAAGTCAATGGTCTCTAAAGTCATCAAACTATATGTCAACAGGTCCAGTTTTCTGATACGAACCCAACCGTATGTCCGGAGTTGGATTCCGGTGGGCCGTGCACAAAATCGTCCGTTGAGTCGGACCGTAGGGCCCGCAGAACGGCGTTCTGATTCAACTGTCTCAGAATTGGACCAAACTTGGCATACAGGACCAGAAAAATGATACAGTCATGTTGGCGCAAGTTTTGTCTCGATCTGACGAACGTACTCAAAGTAATTGAAAAACTTGCACAGAGGCCGATACGGTGAATTTCGACGGATACGCATCAAATTCGTCGCGCACACTATTCCATAGCCAAAACATATATATAATTCATTTGAAGGATAAATAAATACTATTATATTATTATGAGAATAGTATAATAATGCCAATAATAATAGTCATAAGAATAATATAAAAATAATAATAACAATAATAATAATAATAATAATAATAATAATAATAATAATAATAATAATAATAATAATAATAATAATAAGAATAATAATAATAATAATAATAATAATAATAATAATAATAATAATAATAATAATAAGAGTTAGAATAATATAATGATAACAATAATAATAATGATAATAATAACCAACTAAAATGTCCACTAAGAGTTCTTGGTGAACATATCATACCCCATCTTTATTTGGTCCTAGAACTTCGTACAATTATTCTAAAAATTATCATTTCAATAAAATAAATAATAAAAATAATTTCAAAATTTTCGGGAAGGGAAGCTACAAATCTACCCACCTTAAAATAATTTCGTCCTCAAAATTCTAATTCGTAATTATTCCTAAAATCAAAGTCTACTATTTCCTTAATCTCCTCAAATTTAATTTCTCAAAATAGTTGTATTCTCCTTCTAGTCATTTTGTAACTACGAAACTCCGAGGACTTCTACCCACCTTTGGTCACACTACTCCCTCAATGGTATGTCCCTAAAACTTTATAATCTTCTAACTAGTTGCTAACAATTCTACCAACAGACATCTACTGCATATGGCATCTATGATCCTCTCCCACTACAAGAATAAGTCATTTTAGCGACGCCTAAAGACGTTGCTAAAATGATAAATTTCGTCGCTAAAAATATTTAGCGATAAAATTATCGACGTTTTGGGCTTGTCGCGAAAATATAAGTCGCTGATCTTCAAAACGTCGCCAAATGTCGCTAGTACCGACGTGTAGCAACGTATATATACGTCGGTATATTACCGACGTCTACCGTCGTGTCGTCGGTGAATTAGCGACGTATATAACGTCGCTACGCGTCGGTAACTTTACCGACGATTACCGTCGTGTCGTCGGTGCTTTAGCGACATGTCCAAAGTCGCTACACGTCGGTAAAATCCTGGGAATTTATCGATATGTACCGTCGTTTAAATTGTCAGTAAATGTCGGTAATTCCTGGGATGATTAGCGACGAGCACCAACGTTTACCGACGTTCTCCGACGTATAAGGACGTCGGTAAACGTCGGTACCCTAGAAAATATTGCAGATTTACCGACGTTTACCGACGTACGTTTGCGTCGGTAAACGTCGGTAACCGTTGCTAAATCTGCAAAAAAATAAAAAAATAAAATACAGAATGTCCAGTTCTCAGAATGTCCTTTTCTCAGAATGTCCATTTCTACAACAATCACAGAATGTCCAGTTCTCAGAATGTCCATTTCCCGCTGTACACAGGTTTCAGTCCCTATAACCAAGTCTACAACAATCACACAACAACAAGTATCCAAATAACCAAGTCTACAACAATCACACAACAACAAGTATCCAAATAACCAAGTCTACACCAAATAACAAAGTCTACAACCAAATAACTAAAGTCTACACACAACCAATAAATAGAATAGGATCTAAACATCCAAATCTACACAACCAACAAATATCCAAGTCACAAACAAAGAATGAAACAAACACAAACAAACAGTCCTAACTAGGACCACTAGGAATCTGGTGCAGGAGGGGCACCGTCGCGATGAAGGGATAAGAACAACTCATACTCCTCAAGTGAAATCGATACCGATGGAGCAGACAGTGACGTCGGTGGAGTCGATGTCGAAGAAGAAGGCGGTGGAGGCGGCAGAGTCGACGATGATGAAGGTGCACCCAGAGGACCAGCACGCTCCAACGCTGTAAGTCACTGGTGGTATGAATCCATGATAGATAACATTCTATCACTGCTTTGGACCATCGAATCCTGCACCAATCTCAGCCTCTCGGCCATGGTCACCTGTACTGTCTGCAGTTCCGTCACCGTGCGCTCTAACCCTCCAACGGTGCACTCTGTCCTCTCAGTCGTCTCCATGAGGTCCATAATGCTACGGTCGAGCGCATCCAAGCGTGCTAGCAGCGCAGGATCGTCCGTAGGGTGCTGAAACTGCTCCTCGATCCGTCGTAGCAGGTCGTCACGGAGAGACTCCATCATCTGGTAGACTCGGGCAGACTCCTGGGATGGTTGTGGACCATGCACACCAGCAGGAGATGCCCTAGAGGACTGGGTTGCAACTAGGGCGCTATAGGATCCCGTACCATAGTATGTACCCCTACGGAGTCCACCAGCGGCGGCAATCTACAGCTTATCCGCCGACGGAGCTTGAGTGGGCTGCGAAGAAGTACCGGCCTCTCCTGCATCAGGTGCACTAGCAGCCGCCCATTCCCGCAGCCTTTGATACTCGGCCTAGAAAGTATGGATAGTACTCTATAATTTCTAATTTCTAATTAATGTACTTATTATTACTAACTACTTGAATATTTATTTGCATCATATTTACTAAGTTATATTAAAATTGACACGAAGTATTATATTAAGATAACGTATTGTAATACTTACATTGGTCTGCTCGGCCCTCTCGTCAATAAGGTCTTCGCCCTTCCGATGGGTGGCCAGGAAGACGGTCACCATGTCGGCGTTACCGACCTTTCTTAACTGTAATTAAATATATTATCTTAGTAATAATTTACCGGTTTTGCATTAAAATAATATTTCTAAAAGAGTAAGACATACCAGACGACGAAAATGTTCCGTCATCGGAATCGACCCACCGTACCACTTCGAGGCATGTTGCCTAGCCGCCTTGGCCTTCTCCGACTTCTTCTTGTACCTTGGCTCGTCGAATCGAGCCTTCATCGCATTCCACTGATCAGGGGTGATCCAACCTTGATCGGCTTTCCGGCACGATCACGATCATTCTGATCATTGATAGCGTCGCGGATCAGCTTGGCAGCGACGGCAGGAAACATTCCCTCGATAAGCTCGGTCCGGTGCGGTGGATAGAAAAACATATCCTAGAAGAGCGCAAACCAAATATTTATCAGTTATATATAATATACAAAAATTATATGATTCATGTTAAAAACAAATATATTTTAACCTTGATGCGCGCAAACCAGAAGGCCATCCTCTCGTCCGGAGCATCCATAATTATGCCTCAGCATGTGGCCTAGACGTCTCTGTACCTCTGGGGGACGATATCTATACAAACATATTATATTCATGAAAAAAAAGTTAAATTATGATAAAAACAGAAAGAAAAAAATTATAAACCAAAATACCTACTTTGTACCGTCGGCCCAGATCTCCGTCCTCCTCTCATCTGGAGGTGCGCATGCATCATCTGCATGATGCTGGTCGGACGTCGGCGCCGTCGCCTCGGCCGTCGTCGCAGCCTCCGCCATCTGCTCATCCGTCTCCATCGTCGTATCAGCAGCAGGAACGCTAGACGGGCGAGCACTCTCAACAGGCCTGGAACTACTCGTCCCAGGAGATATGCCACGTGACATCGTACCAGTAGGCCCAGCTACTGTCCGATATGGAGGAGTAATCGGTGACGAGGATCCAGAGCCGGTACCAGTAGGAGGTACCAAAGGAAAACTCCGTCCTCTAGCAGTACCTGTAGGAAGTACCGGAGGATCATGACCTCGTTGTCCCCCTCGGAATGCTCCGCGACGACCTGCCATACCTGATAACAGCATATGATAATACAACAAATAATAGAGACTAGAAATATGAAAGTACAACAAATAATAGAGACTAAAAATATGAAAGTACAACAAATAATAGAGACTAGAAATATGAAAGTACAACAAAGATAAGATAATAACCAAGACAACATATGATGATACATTCTACAATAAACATCTAAGTCCAGATTATTCTAGAAGAAACATCTAAGTTCAGATAAGTATATCTCTCTCAATCATCTTCAAAATAAACATCTTGTTCGTCTTTCTCGACCTCATCTTCCTCCTCATCTTCACTTTCATCTTCGCCTTCGTCGGCTTCGTCTTCCTCTTCGAATAATTCTACATCTTCTACATTATGTGTCGTATAATGCGTAACTTCCGTGGAGTCCACATCGACAATATTGGTTACAAGAGGTAGCTCGTCCTCCTGGTAAGCTTTTTCGTCAACATCAAAAGTATCTCTAGCTTTAGTCTTGCATACTGCCTACCAGTCAGCCTTCGTTGCTCTTCGCCTCGGATAAGCTGTGAAGTACACGAGCTGAGCATGAGTTGCTAGGACAAACGGTTCGTAGCCTTGATATCTACGCTTGTAGTTTATATCCAGAAGACCATTCTTGTCAATTTTCCAACCTTGATTTTCAATCGGATCGAACCATTCACACTTGAACAACACGATCTTTGCAGGTTCTCTGCCATTATTATATGACAACTCCACAATCTCTCGCAAGATGCCAAAGAAATCATTTCCTGGATCGACGTCTTTGTAGTTCGAAGACTTGATACACAAATAACTATTTTTCGTGGAATCAAGATCCAGGAAGCTGTCTCTGATCGGAGCATTTGTCGACTTGAACCAAAAGCCATTGACACAGTAACTTGGCCATATTTTAACAAAAGTAATTAGTCCCTTGGCAAGAGTTCTAATTAATTCAATCTCGAGTGAAATTAGACGATCGACCTGAATATCAAAGAAGCGATAATAAGTTATTTATTGCGCAGTTGCATTAGAAGAGGCCAGTAATTACCGAGCTACTTACATATTCGCTCAACCAAGAAGGAAAATGACGTCTCATTTCTTGTTCTAATGCTTTGTTTGTCAGGTAGGGTCTAACCAGCCTCAACTCATCATTATATGTGCTGGAAAACAATGAAGCAACCGTCGATTAGTACAATAATATTAGCTTATACTATTACATTGAGATGACGCAAACACATCATCACAACCTCCAACGGTGAATGATCCTCACAACCAGGATATAATGGACTCCTTGTATTCTCCAGCAACTCCATGAACTGTGCAGCATCGGGGTTCGGTGCCTCCTCAGGTGCATCATGATCATCCGAATCGGAACTAGGCCCGGCCGCGTCGAAAACCATGTTCACCAACCCATCATCGTAAGGAGCGTTGTTGTGGACATCCACATAAGGCTCGTACTCCGATGCTAAAGACACAAGTTCTCCGTGCTCGCTCCACTGATAGCAATTCGGCGTAAAACCCTTCGAGTATAAATGATACGTGACATCCACTTCTGGATGATATTTCAAGTTGCGACATCTCACACATAGACACTTAATTTTGGTACCGTCCATGTACTGAGAGAACGCCTTGGCAAACTGCAGGAACTGGTGTACACCCTCTATGAATTCATCCCGCACACCGCACATGTCATCAGGATGACGGTTGTACATCTAAGTACGATTCCGCAGATAGTAATTTAGCTCCATAATTCTGTAAGATAGATACATCAAGGTAGTAAATGATATGCAAGTGTCAAAGCTTTGAAATAGTAGCTCAACTGAGGGATAGAGTTAATTAGAGGAAGTTACTGGGGAAGTGAAGACCGACATGAACTGATGACGCACGAAAATGAGGGTCTCCAAGCTGGAACAAGTCAAGTTGTGCTTTAAAAAAAGAGCTCTTGCAAGCTCTTTGTTCACAAAGCAAGCTATAAATAGAGAGTACAGAATAAATAATGAGTTCTTAACTCAAATATAGAGCATACAAGAGTCGTAAACTCGAGAGATGTTCTGCATTCGTTATATCTTACTTTGTGCACAAAGAGCTAAACAAGAATAGAACATATCCAAAACACAACTTTACTTGTTACAACTTTGATCCCCAAATTCTCGTTTGTCAGTTCATGCGGTCTACACTTTCCGCAGTATATGTACACATGACATTTTACGTTAAATGGTAAGAATCCTTAACGACCTAAATCAAGAGAGAAGTGAATAACTTTAGTCCCCCACACGCTTCTTCAAGCCAAAAATCCTACAAAGACCTTTGGACCATTGCTTCCACACCTTACTTCCTCTTGCTTCTAAGTCACACATTCGTTGTTCTTTTTTTTAGAGGCAATACTATTACTATCCACTCCAAGATGGAAAGAAGTATGGTGTACTTCCATACATTCAACCTCCTAGTTATAATCACCAACAGTTATCTATGCATGTTTTCGAAACATACTTTCGTGGACGTTAACAGTTGGGAAGTACGTACACTCTAAAATAAGTGTGACACATACAAGACAGTAATGGAACTTTGTAAGAGTGAGTAGGAGTTTGGTTATTTTAGCCGAAGCTAATTTTGTTAGTCTTTCATCCCTATTGAAAACATCTTAGTTTAAGTTGAATTTGGACTGAATCTATCATAAAAAATCAAATGATGTGATCAAGAATTGTCTTATGGAGGAAGATTGTCCAAGTCTAAAATTTTATCAACTAATTTTTGGGTGGATACAAAAGTTGACCTCGACAAGACTACAAGCCCCATTCGAAATTACCAATGTTAAAGAATCACTAGTGGGAAATGTCATCACGATAGATCCCACGAACTCACTCCACTTAATAACCAATAAATACACCAAGAGAAAGGTTAGAGAAGATAAGTTAAGCTAGAAAGCATACACTCAAATACATAATGTAGCTTTAACTTTGTTGCAAATAAAACCAAATATATGAAGGGTTATTTGTATGTTTCTAATTTAATGCTTAATAAATGATAACTAGCAAATCCAAATTAACGAATACTAAAAGTAGAATGTGTCGCATAATGTGTCGCATAATGTGTCGCATAATGAGACCAAATATAGTGTTTTAAACATTCGTATTGGAGTTTTAAACATTCGTATCGGAGACTGTTTTAGACAAGACAATGGGTTGAGTCAAATGGTTCAACTAGTGGTTCAACTATCAGAGTTAATCTAAGTGATCCAAATTTAATTTCTTCTAGATACTGATTTTTATAGAAATATTTATTTACAACCATTGAAAGAATCGTGAGTCAACACTAATTTGATCCCAAAAAAGGTACCGGTCCATGTGTCAGCTGATTGAACCGACATGTCCAATTTTTAAAATACAAGTTATACTTTCTAGTAAGTGACTCGAATTCCCTCAAAACTTCCACTATGGTTAGATAGTAAGGTCCATACCAATTTCTAGGTTATAAGTTCAGAATATAGGAGCTCATTCTGTAGAATATTAAGGCTCAATTAGAGTTTTATGATGGCCTCAACCCATTCACAGGAACTATAACTTATTACTCATAATTTCTACATTTAGAATTTAGAAACCATTATGTAGAATTTAGAAACCATAATTTCTATAGTTAGGGTTAGGGTTTACCTGACATGGTCGGAGTCGGGTCGGGGTCGCCGACACTGGAGCAGCGATGGAGACGGGTTGGCGTCGGAGTCGGGTCGGCGTTGACGAGGGGAATCAACGGTGGAGGGGGGACGCCGAAGGAACGGGGGTCACCGCAGGGAAGGGGGTCACCGCGGGGAGGGGGTAGCTGGAGGGAGGGGTCACCGGAGGGAGGGGTCCCCGGAGAGGAGAGAGAAAGGGGAAGAGAAATTTGGGGAGCGGGAGATTAAAAATTTTTGGTGAAAGAAAATAAAAGATCGATCGGTTAAACCCTATATGAAACATTTTAGCGACGTCGCGACATCCATAATATGGAGTCGTAAAACGTTGCTGAGTTAGACAAAACAGCGACGTTCTGCGACTAGACCGCGACATCAGCTTTCCAAAGCATAATGTGTGGCGCTGAACGTCGCTAAACGTCGCTGATAGTGACGTTCAACGACGTTATTATAAAATGTCGCTAAATTCATAAATATTACCGACGTATATGACTTGCGTCACTAAATTCGTCGCCAATATGACTTATTGTGGTAGTGTCCTATCTATTAAGCTTTAACAATCAACAAATTTACACAAGTAGCTAATAAATATTTGATAAACTCTAGTAAGCATGACTATTCGTCGCTCCGAAGTAGGGAGGACAGGAAGATAAAGCAGAATAATCGGGAGCAACTGTGAAGTTTCAAGAGCGGTAGAGAGTATCCAATGAAACAACTAGAAAGAGTTCATGAACTATTGACTTATCTGCTAGATTGGGCTACTCTAGTCCAGTCACTTGCTAAATCGAAGAACCTTTTGTTTCTTAGAGGGGCATGCAATCCGTGCAATATAGAAACTCCGTTCTCGAATTTCTAATCTAAACAAGATTTCAAAATAGAACGTATTTTGAGAAATCAAGATTAGGATCTTTTCCGTAGTTATCTAAACACACGAACAAGGGATAAAGGTGCACTACAAGATCGTCTCGCAACTTCCAGGTAAGGGTTACAAATGTCTTTACAGTCTAAGAGGTGGAGGCTACATACTGGGTATAGGGACTTATCTCAACTAGTTCGGTTCTATAGATAAAATATGGTAGCATGTATGGATGGGTTTTACTGGTCTTAATGGGCTTCTTGATTGGACATCTCTCATTGGTTGGGTGAACCTTGAATTTCAATCTATATTGACTGGGCAAGACCCCAAAGTAAAACTATTCCTACTAGATTAGGGTATTCTGGAATAGGTTTCCACCCGAGTGGTTGAGCTAGTTGCTAGTCGGGAAGTATGCTGGTAACATGGTATGGGTTATTGTTGATCCTTTTAACCTAAAAGTCATAGCACAAAAATAGAGTACAAGGGGACAGGTTTGAGTGGAACATGATATACCTAGATGAAGGTGGACTTGTCTTGGTCTTGCATATGAAATTCGTTGGAAGGTAACAGCTGGTCACGTGCTCCGAAGATTAATGACACGGCCGGGGACACAAAATAATCTAAAAGGAAAATGGGAGTCCATGGGACACTAATTATCATCCTGACGGAAATTATTTCGATCAATCGGTAATCCTGGCATGTCCTAAAATTTTTAGAAGGCTTACAGTCTACCCACCTTAGAAGCTAGGACATGGTTTTAGGAATAATGAGGTTACAGGGTTCCCAAAGTCTGGATATTGTACCTCGACTCTTGTTAATAGAGAATAAAGTATGACGTTACAGGATACCATCGATATAAGTCATGTCAAGGATCGTTCCTCAATAAATGGAGAACGAGTGTGTACAATGACACATGGTCGATAAAATAGAATAATCTACCCGTCAATAGTATACAAGAGTTATCGACGGGGTAACCATTCTCTAAGGCACATCATATGAAAAAATTTCTAAAAACTAAGTCGTGAATTTCTATTTGTGTCAAACCTGCCAGACTATTGTCACAAGAGTTCTAGTTGAAGCAAGCTTCAAACAAATGATTAGAGGCTCACAACATTTGGTCTCTGGGGAATAGGTAGTCTCCTAGGTTGGCATTTGATCAAGGGAAGGGTCATAATCATTTTCGGACTCCAATGACTAGAAGATCAAGATTATCAGGTTTAGTGTCGAAGGGAGGGCGAGTAACTCAAGGCAAGGTTCCAGTCACAGAGCTGGCCGATGGTAGCTACACTTGCGTATACAACTATTATAGCCATGGGAATACTCTGTATCTATCTACCAATTACGAGCTTTTGTCTTTCCAAATCAGTGAAAGACAAAACCAATAAGGAGTTCAAGAGAGGGGTCACTGAGTACAATTACGTGATTCAAAGGCGAAGGTATTATTTCAAGAGGGATTGTCAAAGCAGTCGCGGATGAGATCCTAGGGACATCTACATCTCAATCCACGTAGGGTAATTAGATGAAAAATGAACCAAATGCATCATGGTTGATCAGACCATTAATACAATGATTCTGTTTAGACAATATGTTAGCGGGCATCCTCAATAAACATATGTCTCGAATCAAGCTCGATAAAAGAGTAAGCTTGTAAAACTAGGCTGTAATAGCAGCCTTGGTCAGGAGAGTCAAATTATAAATATGCGAGATTTTTGGAAAGGAGGAATAAATAGTTTGAGTTTTGAAAAAATCAAAACCTACCTAGTGTTATTGCTTATACAGTCAATCCTACTATCTTCTATTCATAAGGCCTTGGTCGACTAATGGATTATGGACTCTAGATTCTATATTCTAGGTAAACCTATTAATATCAGTCAACTACCTTGTCAATAGATCACAATGACCGCGGATTGCTAGATTAGGAGACATGCTACCCTACTTACAGAACTTCCACTAATATTGGCTTTGTGTCTTACGGGACATACATGGCTGTTTTCTATCCTCTATAGTATCCTAAACTGGTAATCACGTCCGAAGTCATTTCACCGAGAATTATGTCTCGTCTGTATACTCTGGCTGTGACAAACCCTTGCTTCCGTGATTCAGGTGTGATAAGCTATCAGGTGCTCTACCTTATATTGACATAAGGGTATCTAAGATCTAAAGAGGTCAACGAGGACATAGTTTTAGCAATGTTCCATAGACTATGGTTATTCGAAATAATTTCAATTATGTGGGTTGTGCCTTGCCAGTGCGCTACTGGCTGCAGTGAACCCACACTCTCCGCTCTCGGGTAATTGGCGACAGTGTGCTGCTGTCTAGTCATCGCAGTCGGTAAAATGCTCCAACTATATTCCTAAGAACGTCAAAGAGCTGCTAGGGATTCAACTTAGTTGACAATGGTAAAAAGCGTAAACACCTGCCGGTAAATCTCAATCCTTAAAGTAAAAGGTTGACCGGGGAAAATAACTAATGACAAGGAAAATAAGAATATCCTAACATTTATCTCATATATATTTCAAATAGTTGAGGGAAAAACTTTGAATCAATCTACCTCGAGATTCATACAGGAATAATAGAATCAAAAATTATAAACTAACTCCTTACAGCAAAAGAGAATTGAAAATAGACAATTCTAACTTATGATATAAGATTTATATCTAATATAGCAAAAGAAAATTAAACAGTTTATCAAAATTAACGCCTTAATTCTAGGCTAGTCTAACATACCAAGCGAATACATATTGAATCACATTGAATCACATTGTCATATCAAAAGTAATAGTGTACCTATAGGGATCTTGCAAGCTATCTAACTTGCATGGCCTATCTAATAACCCTAACTACCCAACGGTCAATTTGTACATGGGACTCCTAGTACTAGTTATTCTCATAAATTATTTTAATCCTAATTGTGAATAAGCATTTTTTGGATGCAGGCTCGCAATAGTATGACTAATGTACCATCACGAGTTCGCAATCTTTTACGAAATCGGACCTGCATGGGCCACCATAAAAATTTGTCATGACCCGCACCCGCTTTTCCGGATACGAGACGTGTCCAAGCCAGCCTACGCCGCAGAGTCGGCGGTAGAACGCTGTCAAGCCCACAAGAAATAAATGCTCAAAATATAACATTTGTTGCTCATTCACATTTCTAAATTTGTTACAACATTTATAACATTTATAATTAAAGAAAAAACAAGGTTTTACAATTAATGAAATTGATACAACTGCTATCTATTTCTAGGTTTCTGTCTACAAGAACACCCAAATCTCCCAAGCTAAGTGAAGCCATAGCTAACCTGAAAAATGATGGTTTCCAGTCAGTAATGGAACAAGTACACAAATCGACGGCAATGCGAAAACACAATAGAATTAACAAGACATGAAAATAATATATGAGAGATAAAAACTAGAAGGTAACTGATGACATGGCACGGTGGAAAGGACAAGGAAAATAAATAAAAACAACTATCTATGTAGTGTAAAATATTCGTTTCGACATGTGAACGGCTAGAGGGTAAATCCGGCACATGCACGTGTCGTGTACAGGTGCTATTGTTCACGAATAGACATCATGGGGATAGTTCTGGGTAGTCCACATGTCTACTAAGATATTTTCCCTCCCAACTACTCCGTGTGACGAGCGTGTCAACAAGCAGCAAGATATATGTATAGACATGAAATAAAAAGACTACTATAAATCGAAAGCAATCAGAAAGTGCACTTGCCTGAGGTCCTTAGCTGGTGAAACCAATAATAATATACCACGCAATGAGTCACAATCAGTCAACACATGCAGAAGTCTCCAGATGATGAAATAAATATTACCAATGTTCTTAGAATAGTCAAATTATCTAGGATTGCTTGTCCTTAAGTCCAATTCTAGACACAGGAGCAAAACGGTAATTTCGGGCCAAAATGGTATCTGCCGTTGGATCCGCTTTGCACCAAAAAGCGTGCCAAAGTCAATGTGTCACGACCCGCATCCTAGGGTAAGGGCACGAGACGTGGGTACGTCCAGCCTACGTCGCAGTATCGGCGGTAGAACGCTGTCCTAGGTCACAAAATCTAACAATTGAAGGTAATAACAGTTATACTCCCCGAATGGGGGTGACATAACAGAAATATAACTCAACCACAGCTAAGGTAGAACAGGTAATATAGATTGATAATGAAAGATAACAATATCCAGAACAGAGAATCACAGAGATACAATCCAGAGTTCTAAGTGTCTAAAATAAGTACATCTCAGAATATCTCAAAGTCTAGTACAATAATCCCAAAAAAAAGTAAGACAATCCTAAACTAATGGAGTGTCGTATACAGCTAAAGGATCCTGCTGCTGGTCCAAATTCGGGCACTCATCTAGTGTGGCACCGTAGTAAGTAGGGCAGAACGCCTCAGCCTCGTCCTCTGTAATATTTCAACAGGTCCAGTCAGGACGGGAACGAGCACATATCTCTCAACAGTTCATATCAGGTTAGGAGTATAAATCATTGCAATAGAGTAAAATACAGGAAGTGCTGAATGGAAGTACAAGTAAAACATGAGATATTTTGTAACTGGAAATAGATGCATGATAGTAAAGACTGTAAGTGACTACGTAATTTAGAGTACAATATGGTTATGTAAACGGCTTAGGGGCACATGAATACAAATAAGGAGCATATGAATACCTACTGGGGATTGTGTCCACATAACCAATTCTACTCACCCCGCCCCAATCAATACACAAGGATCCGTTCAAGTTATGTCATAAGCACATGAATACAGCTAAGATACATGAACTCATGAAATGAGTAGTACATGAGCACATGATAAGCACATGAAGCACATGAGAACATGTAAAAAAACATAAACTAGTACGAGTACAAGGAGTACGTGATGCACATGATAAAGTACATGAACATATAATACCCGATGCACCCGTAAAGGGATAACATCTCAGGAAAGGATCCATATAGTACTAATCCGTGAAGATACGTGTCAGCATCATGTAGAGTAATCTAGAGCATGAATATATCCAGACAGGTATGAAAAGATCAGAGAATGTACTCGCCTGCTATCTGAAAGTCCGAGATGAAAGTACTGTCCGAGGAGTGGTGTCTGGCTCCTATTTAGAACAGTACGAGTCACAACAAGTCCAGAATAGAAATATAATGCACTACAATGTGTTCTACATGAATCTAGGTCAATCTAGACCAAAGTCAACTCTTGGTCAACTTTGGTCAACCCTAGAAGTCAAACTAGGTCAACCAAGTGAAACCTAGGTCAAATCTAGTCTATACTAGGCTAACTAGTACATTCTAGGTCTAATAAGACTAAACAAGTCTAAACTAGACTCACTAGCTAAACAACACAACCATAGGCCAATAGACTATACCATATGCCAATAGGCAATACCATATTCAATTGTATATCTAAAATAATACACAAGTACTACATGACTATATACTCTAATATAGGAAAATCACAAATTAACTAGTTAGACAATGCAAAAAGGAAAATCACATATTAGTGTGATATACAAATAACTTAGAAAGAAATAAACCTATAGCTACAAGTGAATACCATCAACCTATAAGACAACACTTATAAATATATACATATGTACAATAACACACATTCCTATATGTAGGAACCTACACATATTTATATACATATATAAAAAGAGTAAAGGGGGAAACACAAGTGTATGTGTGTGTGTGTATTAGAGTGTTAGGCTTGTGTGCAAAACAGTGAGCATGAAGAGATGTGAGTGAACATGGTAGGGAAACCTGTGTGTGAGGTTGTGTCTCAAGTGTGTGTGTACCATAACATGAGGGTGTGTGATACATGTGTGTGTGAGTGTAGGGGACATGTGTGTATGTGCTTGGTAGAGGGTGATAGTGTGTGATACATAAAGGGTGTGGGTGTGTGAATCATGGGAATGTGAGTGATATGTGAGGGTCCAACAACAGTCCAATAAAAGCTCAGATTTCACATTGAAACCCCCAATCAAAACACAATTTTAACAGTCCCAAAATCTCAGTTTTAACCTTCCCATATATTCCAGTTTTAACAGTGAACACCCCCCTCCATTACAGTAAAACAGTGACAAAGAATCCTATAGGAATTTCTCAGATTTCATATTCACAAACAACTCAACAAACCAAAAAAAACAGTCCACAGGAAATCTCAGTTTTTACTGAAACAACAACACCCAAATCAATATCAAATCACATCGAAACATACCCAAATTTGTCATACCAATAGGGTTTATATAGGAGAACAAGTTATAGGTTTAATTACATGTAAACAACAGTGTTAATTAGGTTTAAAATGATGACAAAACTCAAATTTGCAGAACTGGAAATATTCAGGAATGGACTGATACTAGTTTTTCAGGAAAAAAAGGGAAATGACAATTAAACAAATGAAATTCGAATTAAAAACAACTACAGAGGTTGGTAACTTACAAACACAATGTGCACGTGCTATTGGAGGTGTTTGTGTCCACAAAAGTAGACACAAACGTGTCCAGTTCAAAATGATACACCAACAGTGCATTGACATCCAAGTATCGTGCACGAGTTCGTGTCGATCGTGTGCACGACACACAGCGACACGACTCACAAGATTTGGTCCACGTGTTCACCTAGTCTTGGGCTAGTGATAGGACAACCTGAATCGTGTCCAAGTCGTGTGTGCATGACACGACACGCGCGTATCAGTGCACATTTTCAACAAAAAACTGCACAACGCTAAACACGTGCACGTGCTCGTGCGTGTCCGACACGCCACGTGGACCTGTGCAACTTGACACACGGGGTGACAGATGTTGCCCCATGATGTGTGTCAAGTTTCATGCGTCGGGGACGCGTGTCTGTGTCGGAAATGGGCCAGCACAGCAGGGCACGCACAGCCCCCGCACGCGCGTGTGCACGACCGTGTGTACACGTGTCCGTGCAGCCTAGACACGACACTAAGACACGACACAAACCACAGAAATGTGTAAGTGAGACCCAAATATAATTTCCTATTCAAACAAAACCCCAAAAATCATACGAAATGCCCATTGGGGCATTTCATCAAACACTTAGTAACATGCACTGATACGTGTCCAGAATGGACACGAAACGATACGAAAATTTGGGAATTCCTATTCCTATAGTTAGGCTAGGTATAGGGCTTCTAAATGATGCAAAAATAACAGGATTAAATGGTAGGAAAAAGGATTTACCTAAGAGTATCACAAGCTTCACAAAGCTTCACAAAGAGGGGCTCCTCTTGATGGTCAAACACCTCAAAAGCTTTCCAAATTATTCCCTTCCTGTCAAAACTTATTACCAATAGCAAGAATACAGGATTTAGGTTCTATTGTAATTTATTTGAAGGAATTTAGAGAAGAAGTGGATTTTCTAAGGATTTACAAAGTTGGGGACTCACCTCTTCCAAATGGCAAGTTTCCTAAAGAGGCAACCCTTGTTTTAAGAGCATATAAATAGGGGAGGGGCTGACCATAGAGGCTATTCAGAATTTCTAGGGTTAGGGCTTGGTTCAATGGGTGTGGGCTATGGGCCATTAAGCCTACTAGTCATAAAATGACTTGTGACTTCACAAGCCATTTCCATATCAAACTAACTCCTAATTTCACCAAATTAAACCCAATGAGTTCATCCTCATGAACTTAAGTCAACCTAGGTTCTCAAATCCTAATCTCTTAGTCAAGACCTAGGTTAGCCACTAGGTTAGTCTACAAGGTCAACTTAAGTCAAAGTCTCTAAAACACCAAAAATAATTATTCTAAAAATCACTCAAAAATCACATTAATTATAAATAATAATAATAATTCAAATTAAATTCTAAAATTTTGAAAATGACCAAAATACCCTCAAGCTAGAAAAGTGGAAGTGACAAATCTACCCCCCTTAAAATAATTTCGTCCTCTAAATTTAAAGGCGAAACTAACTGCTAAGAAGGATAGAAAAGTATACCTCAAGGTCCAAAAAGATAGGGGTACCGCTCGCGCATCTCATCCTCCCGCTCCCAGGTAGACTCTCCTGGAGAATGATGCCTCCATGCGACGCGTACCAAAGTATCACCTGGTTCCTCAATACCTTCTTCCGGCGATCCAAAACCTCCATAGGCTGCTCTGGATAACTGAGAGTAGGTCCAACCTCTATCTCCGAGTGATCGAGCATATGGCTAGGGTCAGCCACGTACCGTCTCAGCTGTGATATGTGAAATACGTTGTGGATGCCCACTAGTGCAGGTGGCAAGTCTAGCCTGTATGCCACGTCACCGACTCTCCCGCTGATAACGAAAGGGCCGATGAAGCGCGGACTAAGCTTTCCACCTCCACCAAAACGTATCGTACCACGTGTCGGAGATATCCGCAAAAAAATCATGTCTCCAACCTAATCACAAGCAAGGTCTCAAGTTATTAAAAATCAAACACGATCAATCAAACAAAACAAACAAAATACAACCTCCTTCTAATCCTAGCTCTAAATCTGTACCTCAAACTCCAGCGGCCTCCGGTGGCTATCGACCCAGTGCCGATGTCTGTCCTGCGCCACGCGAAGTCTGTCCCTGATGAGCTTCACCTTCTCGGCTGCGTCAACAACCATCTCCGGTCCCAGTAAAGCTCGCTCTCCAACATCATCCCAAGATAAGGGTGTACGACACCTACGCCCGTACAGAGCCTCAAACGGTGGCATCTCAATGCTGGCCTAAAAACTGTTGTTGTAAGCAAACTCCACCAAATGCAGGTGATCCTCCCAGGAACCTCCAAAATCCAGGACGCACGTCCGTAACATATCCTCTAGGGTCTGAATAGTCCTCTCTGACTGTCCGTCCGTCTGGGGATGGTATGCGGTACTAAACTTGAGTTGACTGCCCAAGCTAGTCTGCAGACTCCTCCAGAAATGGGAAGTAAAACGGCTATCCCAATCTGAGACTATGCTGACGGAAACTCCGTGAATCCTGACTATCTGTCTCATATACAACTCTGCGAGCCTCTCTGTAGACGTACCCACCTTGAATGGCAAGAAGTGGGCCGATTTGGTCAACCTGTCAATGATGACCCAAATCGCATCTTTTCCTCCTGGTGTACGCGGCAACCCCGATACAAAATCCATGGTCATATGTTCCCACTTCCACTCTGGAATGGGCAACGGCTGCAACAATCCCCCGGGCCTCTGTCTCTCTGCCTTGACCTGCTGACAGATCAAGCATCTGGCTACAAAGTTGGACACCTCCCTCTTCATCCCGTACCACCAGACATGCTCTCACAGATCCCTGTACATCTTGTTGGCACCAGGATATATAGAGTACTGCGATCTGTGAGCCTTCTGTATAATCTGCTCTCTGAGCTCCCCGCTAGGCACACATAACCGAGAATCGTGCCTCAGGGCACCATCCTCTGCAAGTGAGAACTCAGCATCCTTCACTCCCATACCGATCTGCTCTCGGATACACCGCAGAGCCACATCATCGAACTGTGCCGCCTTGATCCTGTCCATCAAGTCCGACTGTATCTGAAGGCCCCATAACTGCATCTGTACTCCGGGCACAATCACCTCTATCCCAAGGCTCTCCAAATCTGCAAGCAGGTGCCGATCCATAGTCAAACACATGGCTGTCGGATACCTACTCAAGGCATCGGCAACCACGTTGGCCTTCCCCGGGTGATACTAAAGTGAGATATCAAAGTCCTTCATCAACTCAAGCCACCTGCGCTGCCTCATATTGAGCTCCTTTTGTGTAAACACATACTTCAAGCTCTTGTAATCTGTGAAAATCTCCACCCTCTTGCCGTACAGATAGTGCTTCCATAACTTCAAAGCAAAAATCACCGCCGCCAGCTCCAGGTCATGGGTAGGGTAGTTCTTCTCATGGGGACGTAATTGCCTGGAAGCATAGGCAATCACCTTCCCATGCTGCTGCAAGACGCAACCCAGCCCCTTCCCTGAAGCATCACTATAAATAGTGAAACCACCTGATCCTGAAGGTAATGTCAGAATCGGAGCTGTCGTAAGCCGCTTCTTCAATTCATCAAAAGCTGCCTCACACTCCTCTGACCAAACAAACTCAGTATCCTTCCGGGTCAACCGTGTCAACGGCTCTGCAACCCGGAAGAAATCCTGCACAAATCTCCGATAATATCCTGCCAGCCCTAGGAAACTCCTGATCTCTGCTACTGAAGTCGGCGCTGTCCAAGCCTCAACTGCTACAATCTTCTTGGGGTCAACTAAGATACCATCTCCAGTCACCACATGCCCCAAGAAGTCCACCCGGTCCAAGAAGAACTCACACTTGGAGAGTTTCCCATAAAGCTGCTCCTGTCTGAGAGTCTCTAGCACTATCCGTAGATGCTCCTCATGCTCCTCCTCAGTCTTGGAATATATCAAGATATCATCAATGAACACCACCACGAACTTGTCCAAGTACTGGTGGAACACCTTGTTTATTAGATTCATAAACACTGCTGGTGCATTTGTTAGCCCAAACGGCATAACCAAAAACTCAAACTGCCCGTACCGCATCCTGAAAGCTGTCTTGGGGATATCCTCCTGCCTCACCTTGACCTGGTGATAACCCGACCTTAAATCAATCTTGGAGAACACCCGAGCTCCGCTCAACTGATCAAACAGATCATCGATCCGCGGCAATGGGTATCTGTTCTTGATTGTCAGGTTATTAAGTGCCCTGTAGTCGATACACATACGTACCGACCCATCCTTCTTGGGTACAAAAAGTACCGGTGCACCCCAAGGTGAAGAACTCGAGCGAATGAAGCCCTTGTCCTGCAGCTCATCCACCTGCTTCTTCAGCTCCACTAACTCGCTGTTGTTCACTCGATAGACATGCTAGGAGATCGGTTCCGCGCCGGGAACCAAGTCTATCGAGAACTCTACATCTCTGTCCGGTGGAAGCCCTGGCAACTCCTCTAGAAATACGTCCATAAACTCTGCGATCAAGGGACGCAGAGCCACCTGCTCTTCGACTGAAGCTCCACAAAAGACTCCGCCGTCCTGCTCTGTCTGCCGTCGGGTGTACTTAAACTCTGGCTCTCCTGGCGCCCCGAACAAAACTCTACCCCCACGACAATCAATACGGGCATGGTATCTACTCAGCTAGTCCATACCTAATACAATATCGTAGTTCGGTAATGGCATGACTAGTAGACTCACCACCAACTCTCGGCCTCCCAAAATGACACTCCGCCCTCTGCAAACATCACTCACGAGGATGACCCCACCCCCGGTCGTGATCTTACAGGTCCTAGGCAATGATTCAGAATCCAGACCATGTCTAATAGCATAAGATACAGACACAAAGCTGTGGGAAGCCCCGGAATCAAACAATGTAAATGCTGGAAGGGAGTCGAGAAGAACCGAACCTGCTATCAGCTCTCCGATAACCTCAGCATCCTCAGCTGCCATGGAGAAAGCTTGCCCCTGCTGTCCACCTCGTGCCTGCTGCTGGTGCTGCTGGAACCTCTGCTGCTGGGTCGGCAGGGCTGGTCCCCTCTGCTGGCCTGCTGGAGCCTTGGCTCCACCTCCCTGCTGTCCTCGCCCAAAAGCCCATGGGCAGTCCCTCAACTGGTGATCTCCAGCACCACAAAGTAGGCACTTGCCTAGCTTCTTCCTGCACTCATGGATCATGTGCCCTGGCTTCTTGCAGAAGGCACAAATGACTACCGGACGAGGTGCCTGCTGCCCTCTCTACTGCTGGTGCTGCTGCACTGGCCTCTGCTGCTGATGCTGCTGCTGATACTGCTGTACTGGCCTCTGCTGCTGTTGCTGTTGGAAGTGAGGCCTCTTGGCCTGCCCCTGACTACTACTGCCTGACTGAAAGTCTCGACCTCTCTTCTGCCTCAGTCCCAGGTCGTCCTCTGCCGCCATGGCCCCAGAATAAATCTCAGCAAATATAGCGTTTCGGTCGCTCTTAGTCAGGGACCGAATCTCTCTAATCAGACCTCGGCAAAACTTCCTCGTCTTCGTCTTCTCAGTCAAGTCATCAATGAACCAGGCCAGTTGGCAGAACTCCCTGGCATACTCTGCTACCGTCTGGTTCCCCTGAACCAGAGCCTTAAACTGCACCTCGATCCCACCCAAGGCTATATCGGGAAAGAACTACTCCTTGAACAGCTCCTTGAACTGGGCCCAAGTCTGGCCCCCAACTCCTACTCTGGGATCTTTCTGATACCATGCTCGGGCCAAATCCTGCATCTGGCTGCCTGCCGCCTCGATCTGGAGTCGATCTGGTATCTCTGCTAGTCGGAAAATCTCTTTAATGTTCTCAACCCAGTCATCTGCAATGTGAATGCCCTCCGTGCCGAAGAACTCCCGAGGGTGCATCTTCTGGAAGTCCTGTATATCTTTCTCCTCCGACGGGGCTGCTGCTGAGTCCCCTGAGCTGTGATCATCTCCAATGTGGTGGGAACTAGCTGGTGCGCCTCATCGATCCCCTGCCTAAAATCTGCATTCTGCCTCGTCTGCTGCTGGTGGTGGGACTCAAGAATCCTCTCCACGAAGGAGAAGAGATGGGCAGCATCTACCATCCCCGCAGGAGGAGGCTGCTGCGTGGGAAGGATCTCTGGAATCACAACTGGCCTCCTGACTGCTGGAGGTACTCCTCCAAAAGTGGCAGGAACTCCCACTCCTGAGGGCTGTACTGGCCCTGTGGCACCGGGAGCTGGATGTTGGACACGAGAGGTGGCAGACCCCTCTCCAGCCTCTCCCGTCACGGGGCGATGCGATCGCGTCTCAACCATCCTGGAGACACAGATCAAACAAGAAGCAATTACTGAGAATGAGTCAAAATAATCAAAGGAGGACAGTTTAAAATTCTAAGGAAGACAATAAGCAGCAAAATAGATATACGGAATCTGATAAGGAGTTTTCCTAGTGTGATTGAGTACCTTCAAACATATGCTAATTTCTACTGCAGGCTGCAGCGATATTCTAGTTCGAATACCACTACGCTTATATCCTAGACCTGCATGGGCCACCACTAAAAACGTGTCACGACCCGCACTCTAGGGTAAGGGCACGAGATATGGGTACGTCCAGCCTACGCCGCAGTGTCGGCGGTAGAACGCTGTCCTAGGTCACAACATCTAACAATTGAAGGTAATAACAGTTATACTCCCCGAATGGGGGTGACATAACAGAAATATAACTCAACCACAGCTAAGGTAGAACAGGTAAGATAGATAGATAATAAAAGATAACAATATCCAGAACAGAGAATCACAGAGATACAATCCAGAGTTCTAAGTGTCTAAAATAAGTACATCTCAGAATATATCAAAGTCTAGTACAATAATCCCAAAAAAAAGTAAGACAATCCTAAACTAATGGAGTGTCGTCTACAGCTAAAGGATCCTGCTGCTGGTCCAAATCCGGGCACTCATCTAGTGTGGCACCGTAGTAAGTAGGGCAGAACGCCTCAGCCTCGTCCTCTATAATGTTTCAACAGGTCCAGTCAGGACGGAAACGAGCACATATCTCTCAACAGTTCATATCAGGTTAGGAGTATAAATTATTGCAAAAGAGTAAAATACAGGAAGTACTGAATGGAAGTACAAGTAAAATATGGGATATTTTGTAACTGGAAATAGATACATGATAGTAAAGACTGTAAGTGACTACGTGATTTAGAGTACAATAAGGTTATGTAAACGGCTTAGGGGCACATGAATGCAAATAAGGAGCACATAAATACCTACTGGGGATTGTGTCCACATAACCAATTCTACTCACCCTGCCCCAATTATTACACAAGGATCCGTTCAAGTTATGTCATAAGCACATGAATACAGCTAAGATACGTGAACTCATGAAATGAGTAGTACATGAGCACATGATAAGCACATGAAGCACATGAGAACATGTAAAAAAACATGAACTAGTAAGAGTACAATGAGTACGTAATGCACATGATAAAGTACATGAACATGTAATACCCGATGCACCCGTAAAGGGATAACATCTCAGAAAAGGATCCATATAGTACTAATCCGTGAAGATATGTGTCAGCATCATGTAGAGTAATCTAGAGCATGAATATATCCAGACAGGTATAAAAAGATCAGAGAATGTACTCGCCTGCTATCTGAAAGTCCGAGATGAAAGTACTGTCCGAGGAGTGGTGTCTGGCTCCTATTTAGAACAGTACGAGTCACAACAAGTCCAGAATAGAAATGTAATGCACTACAATACGTTCTACATGAATCTAGGTCAATCTAGACCAAAGTCAACTCTTGGTCAACTCTGGTCAACCCTAGAAGTCAAACTAGGTCAACCAAGTCAAACCTAGGTCAAATCTAGTCTATACTAGGCTAACTAGTACATTCTAGGTCTAATAAGACTAAACAAGTCTAAACTAGACTCACTAGCTAAACAACACAACCATAGGCCATTAGACTATACCATATGCCAATAGGCAATACCATATTCAATTGTATATCTAAAATAATACACAAGTACTACATGACTATATACTCTAATATAGGAAAATCACACATTAACTAGTTAGACAATGCAAAAAGGAAAATCACATATTAGTGTGATATACAAATAACTTAGAAAGAAATAAACCTATAGCTACAAGTGAATACCATCAACCTATAAGACAACACTTATAAATATATATATATGTACAATAACACACATTCCTATATGTAGGAACCTACACATATTTATATACATATATAAAAAAAGTAAAGGGGGAAACACAAGTGTATGTGTGTGTGTGTATTAGAGTGTTAGGCTTGTGTGCAAAACAGTGAGCATGAAGTGATGTGAGTGAACATGGTGGGGAAACCGGTGTGTTAGGTTGTGTCTCAAGTGTGTGTGTACCATAACATGAGGGTGTGTGATACATGTGTGTGTGAGTGTAGGGGACATGTGTGTATATGCTAGGTAGAGGGTGATAGTGTGTGATACATAAAGGGTGTGGGTGTGTGAATCATGGGAATGTGAGTGATATGTGAGGGTCCAACAGCAGTCCAATAAAAGCTCAGATTTCACATTGAAACCCCCAATCAAAACACAATTTTAACAGTCCCAAAATCTCAGTTTTAACCTTCCCATATATTCCAGTTTTAACAGTGAACACCCCCCCTCCATTACAGTAAAACAGTGACAAAGAATACTATAGGAATTTCTCAGATTTCATATTCACAAACAACTCAACAAACCAAAAAGACAGTCCACAGGAAATCTCAGTTTTTACTGAAATAACAAGACCCAAATCAATATCAAATCACATCGAAACATACCCAAATTTGTCATACCAATAGGGTTTATATAGGAGAACAAGTTATAGGTTTAATTACATGTAAACAACAGTGTTAATTAGGTTTAAAATGATGACAAAACTCAAATTTGTAGAACTGGTAATATTCAAGAATGGACTGATACTTGGTTTTCAGGAAAAAAAAAAAGAAATGACAATTAAACAAATGAAATTTGAATTAAAAACAATTACAGAGGTTGGTAACTTACAAACACAATGTGCACGTGCTATAGGAGGTGTTTGTGCCCACAAAAGTGGACACAAACGTGTCCAGTTCAAAATGATACACCAACAGTGCATTGATAGCCAAGCGTCGTGCACGAGTTCGTGTCGATCGTGTACACGACACACAGCGACCCGACTCACGAGATTTGGTCCACGTGTTCACCTAGTCTAGGGCTAGTGATAGGACAACCTGAATCGTGTCCAAGTCGTGTGTGCACGACACGACACGCGCATATCAGTGCACATTTTCAACAGAAAACTGCACAGCGCTAAACACGTACACGTGCTCGTGCGTGTCCGACACGCCACGTGGACCTGTGCAACTTGACACACGGGGTGACAGATGTTGCCCCATGATGTGTGTCAAGTTTCACGCGTCGGAGACGCGTGTCCGTGTCGAAAATGGGCCCGCACAGCAGGGCACGCACAGCCCCCGCGCGCGCGTGTGCACGACCGTGTGTACACGTGTCCGTACAGCCTAGACACGACACTAAGACATGACACAAACCACAGAAATGTGTAAGTGAGACCCAAATATAATTTCCTATTCAAACAAAACCCCAAAAATCACACGAAATGCCCATTGGGGCATTTCATCAAACACTTAGTAACATGCACTGATACGTGTCCAGAATGGACACGAAACGACACAAAAATTTAGGGATTCCTATTCCTATAGTTAGGCTAGGTATAGGGCTTCTAAATGATGCAAAAATAACAGGATTAAATAGTGGGGAAAAGGATTTACCTATGAGTATCACAAGCTTCACAAAGCTTCACAAAGAGGGGCTCCTCTTGATGGTCAAACACCTCAAAAGCTTTCCAAATTGTTCCCTTCCTGTTAAAACTTATTACCAACAGCAAGAATATAGGATTTAGTTTCTATCGCAATTTATTTGAAGGAATTTAGAGAAGAAATGGATTTTCTAAGGATTTATAAAGTTTGGGACTCACCTCTTCCAAATGGCAAGTTTTCTAAAGAGGCAACCCTAGTTTTAAGAGCATATAAATAGGGAAGGGGCTGACCATAGAGGCTATTCAGAATTTCTAGGGTTAGGGCTTGGTTAAATGGGTGTGGGCTATGGGCCATTAAGCCTACTAGTCATAAAATGACTTGTGACTTCACAAGCCATTTCCATATCAAACTAACTCCTAATTTCACCAAATTAAACCCAATGAGTTCATCCTTATGAACTTAAGTCAACCTAGGTTCTCAAATCCTAATCTCTTAGTCAAGACCTAGGTTAGCCACTAGGTTAGTCTACAAGGTCAACTTAAGTCAAAGTCTCTAAAACACCAAAAATAATTATTCTAAAAATCACTCAAAAATTACATTAATTATAAATAATAATAATAATTCAAATTAAATTCTAAAATTTTGAAATGACCAAAATACCCTCAAGCTAGAAAAGTGGTAGTGACACAATGGTCTCTAAAGTCGTCAAACTATATTTCAACAGTTTCGGTTTTCCGATACGAACCCAACCGTATGTCCAGAGTTGGATTCCAGCGGACTATGCACAAAATCGTCCGTTGAGTCGGACCGTGGGGTCCGTAAAACGACGTTCCGATTCAACTGTCTCAAAATTGGACCAAACTTGGCATACAGGACCAAAAAAATGATACGGTCATGTTGGCACATGTTTTGTCTCGATCTGACGAGCGTGCACGAAGTAATTGGGAAACTTGCACAGAGGCCGATACGGTGAATTTCGACAGATACGCATCAAATTCGTCGCACACATGCGACCAATTTGAATTCTGCCAAATTCTACACGACCACGAAGCCGTTACGCACCTTTCGATGCCTTCGGTTCGCAACCACATCTCCCGGATTGGCAGGACGTACGTCGTATCGGAAGATTTTTTCCTATTTTCTATATTTTGAAAATAGATTTTTGTTGAACTTTGAAAGTTGATTTCTTTACACATAGTTGATAAAATTTGAAACTACAAATTAGGTTATGAAGCCCTACATGTTGTCTTCAACATTGTTCAGAGGGTTTACCAAAATGGTCGCTGGATTGATCGGGATTGATCCTCCAACATGGGTTCAAGGACTGTCAAATACTCTGTTTTAGGTCAATTATTTCGTCGACTTCACTTCGATTTTCTAGACAACCTCGGCCATCTAGGTTCAAACTAATTGAAGGGATCTAAAGACCTATATGTTGTGCTTCTATCGAACCAATTGGTTCGAGATTCGATGGAGGAACTAGGAAGAACGTTACCTGTGAAGTTGACCATTCGGGCGGTTGCTGCTGTTGGGGTCTTCTGTCCTCTGCACGCGCGCGCCTCCAGCGGCGGTTTTCGACAACCTCCGGCGGGGGCAGAAGGCTGGGAAGGCTCGCAGGGCGGCGCTTGGGGTCTGGGATCAGAGGAAATTAATTAGGGTTTAAGATTTGAGAGATTCTCTCATGTTCTCTCTCTCGGGTTTCACGGCTATATGCATATACTGGATGGATATTGGTGTGTGCTCGGTCTGCTAAGGGAAAATAGGCCTGGGTTGAACGCTGGATCGAGCAGATGGGGCTGGGCCTGGCTGGGTTGGGGTGGCTTGATGCTTAAGCTATTATGTAGATATTTATATCACCATATATATTACTATATATATCTCTATTATATATATCACTATATATATTTCTATTATATATAACACTATATATAATTTTATATATACAATACATATATGTTATTGATTATATATTTCTATATATTTCTATATATATATATTTCCATATATATATATATATATATATATATATATATATATATATATATATATATATATATATCTTATTTCTATTTCATTAGCTATATATATATAGATGTTTATGTATATATTTCTATTTTCATATAAATATGTATTTGTGTCTATATTTATAACCATGTGATAATGCCCTATATACATAAATGAATATTCCAAAGCCAAAACATATATATAATTCATTTGAAGAATAAATGAATACTATTTATATTATTATGAGAATAATATAATAATGCCAATAATAATAGTCATAATAATAATAATAATAATAATAATAATAGTAATAATAATGATAATAATAATAATAATAATAATAATAATATAATAATAATAATATAATAATAATAACAATAATAATAAGAGTAAGAATAATATAATGATAACAATAATAATAATGATAATAATAACCAACTAAAATGTCCACTAAGAGTTGTTGGTGAACATATCATCCCCCATCTTTATTTGGTCCAAGAACTTCGTACAATTATTCTAAAAATTACCATTTCAATAAAATAAATAATAAAAATAATTTCAAAATTTTCGGGAAGGGAAGCTACACCTTCCACGTTTCTTTGGAGAGTCGCAATAGATCCCTGGCGGGTGTATTAGCTAAATGAGCCAGTATGTCAAAGTTGTAGGGTCGATCCATGCCTTCGGGAGCTGGCACCTTTAGAGATTTGTCAAACTACGTCTCATTCTGCTTGGATGTGGTTTGAGGCTTGGACGGGCCAGCTTCTGAGCTTGTAGGGGCAGTAGGAGTATAAGAAGGTAGTGCTTTTTCTTGTGCGGATCGTACGTCTGAAGATAAGTCTTTCCTAATCGCGTCTTGCCAGATAGAACCTCGTAGATGGGGGAGGATACCATATGGCATGGCTTGAATTTCTTGCCCCTTCTTGTTCTGGAAGGTGCTACCCCGGCGTCACTTCTTGGACAAGGTCTGGGTGGACCCACATGATCTCACCACGTCCAGTTGTGAGTGGGACCAAGGTCGGGTTGCGAGCTGGTGGTAGGTTGACGACTTCCATCATCGTCTTGGGGATCGGGACCTCGCCGTCTGCGACTTCTGTAGGAGAAAAGTTGCCGAACTGAAGAGAGATCATGTTAGCAGATACGACCTTGTCTTCATCTTCGAGGTTGATCACTTGGCTGTCGATAAGCTGTTGTATCTTTTGCTTCAGGATGATACAGTCTTTGGTGGAGTGATGCACGTACTGATGGTAAAGACAGTACTTGGGATCATTGAGTTGGCTCGCCTCTGCAGGACATCATGGTGGGGGCAATGTCAGCTTATTACCCTTCGTCAATGTGTGGAAGATGGTAATGACATCGTCTTCTTCGAAGGAGAAGGTCTCCTTAGGCTTGTCGGTGGCGCCTTGAGAATTGGAAGCTCCTTTGGATGTGTCGACTTTCAGGACTTCTTTCCCTTTACCCCCACGAACAGGAATATTTTGAGGATGCTTGCCCTTGTCTTCGGATTTGGGTGCCTTCAACCCAGTAGTTCCAAGTTAGGAACGTCATTTTCAGCAGCATCAGCGGCCCCAATAAAAGTGGGCCATTTGTCATACTTATGTATACCTAGACAAAACTTCAATGTAGGAAGGAAGTTATGTCGACAAGTATCCATAAGTTCTGAGTCTGATATACCGAAGGACATCTTCAGTGCTAACCGCCTGAAGTGTTCTATGAAGGCGATGACGGACTCAGACCTCCTTTGCTTGGTCTCGATGAGAGTAGACATACTAACATGCATGCCACTCTCGTAAAACTTGTTGAGGAACAACCTCTCCAAGTATTTGAATGAATTGATACACCGATCAGGCAGACTGCAGAACCATTCGAAGGCTACCCCCTGCAAGGTTCTAATAAACAGCTTCGACAAGAACGGATCATCTCGGGGCAAGTGCAGAGTCTGCGTGTTGAAGTACTCATGTGCTGACGAGGAGATGTCAAGCAGTCGAATGAGTTCAGCGTCAGCGGCTTGTAGTTAGGAGGGCAAGTAGCATTCTTCCACTCAAGGGGATATGGTTGAGATATCCCCATCTTCTGTAGCTCATCTTTGTGTGAGATGGTGTCGAGGCTAGCGACCAGGGAATCAATTGCATCCTGTTGATTGAGCAGGTATTGGAAAACAACTGCTGAGCGGTTGTCAGGAGTTGTTGGCGAAGGACTACCCCCAGCATTGGCAAGATTTAGATAAGGCACAATGGAATGATACTTCTTTTATAGGGAAGGAGGGTTGTTGCTGTGAGCCAAACTAGCGTGGACTGAGACGTTTTGTTGAGGTGGAGGAACAGCCCCGGTAGCTTGAACTGCCATGATACTGGTAAGCATATCAGTGATCTTGGCGAATGCTATTTTGAGACCCTCTAGCTGCTTACTAGTGATCACTGGCTTTTTTATGTCTTTTTTCATCCGTCTTGTATGTAGATAGCAGGCGAGGATGAACCGAGGAAGCAGTACAACTGGTGCTGATATTGTCTGTCTCCGAGTAGATAAGTCCTTCATCTTCAGGTAGAGGAGGTAGATAGTCGCCATCGGATTCAAGGGGATCATCGTCCTCTGGAAGGCTACCCCCTGTGTGGGGGTCATCTGCTTCAGATTCTGAACGAATGCTACCCCCGGCTTGGGAATCTTCGTCGTCTATACGGAATCTTTCCTTTGATCGAGTGCCCATATAGACTCCTTCAGATGTGACAGCCCGTTAGCCATCTGTTGGTAGACTTCGTCTTTTCCTTCTCGCAGAATCGAGAGAGAAGATAGGGTTGGTGGTCCACCGTCTTTGATTGGGGCTTCCGTAAGGGGGACCCCATAAAGCCATGTTGGTTAAAACACATAGTGGCTTCTCGTCGTCAGAGAAGTACAGCCGTCTGTTTGCCATTGATTGTAAAAGTACAGAACAATTATCGGAGGACTGAACTTAGACTCACAATACAAACTCACTTGTACAAAGAAAGCCTAGGGACGAAAACCTAGGTACAGCAATCTAAGTACAATTGTTTATTTTAGATTCTGGAGGGTGACGATAAAGGCTCGGGAAGGCGACGGCAGCCCTGCCTTACTTCTTGGACGATCGGTATGCAGCCTTGGCTCCTTGTGAAAAGATGGTTGGCGTTGACGAAGAAATGCTCTTTTTGCTCCTCTGTTGCTCTCCTGGCTTCTCTCTCTTTCTCTGTATATCTCCTCTCTGACTCTGTATTTTTTTTATTCTTTTGTTGCCGGGGGTCTTTGCAAAGAAATGATGCTGGCTATTTATAAGAGTGGGGTATGATCATTAGGGTTTGCTAATGATCATTTGTTTGGAATGTCGGCGCTCCTTCAATCTATCTGAACCCTTGATCCTGATTGCAATGAATCTAGGCCATTAATGCAGATAGCATCGAATCTTGTGAGCAATTAATATTAACTGCTTTAAATCTTCATGATGGATTATACCAATGTCCGATTGCTCGCCACGTGTCCCATTGGTTTGATGATAAATAATATGTCTTGATCTCCGTAATTATGATGATGATGTCAAATATATTTGTTAAGATTCGGTTAAATCCCTGATTGATCCGATGCCACATATTTTAATTGTGGGTTCTGCCAGAGCCGTATGGGATATACAAGACTTGAACCGCAGGGAGATAATCTTCATGAGCTGCATAGGACAACGCTTTATTGAGCCACAGGGGATGAACTCTTAATGAGCCGCATATGTATAGTCTCTACAAGCCGCATAAGCTAGCGTTGTATTGAGCCGCAGGGACTGGGCTCTCGGTGGGCCGCATATGGCTGATTTCTGCTGGCCATATAGGGTGACTTCTTAGTGAGCCGCATGAAGCTGTTCTCTATTTAAGCCGCATGAGACGTGCCACGTGACAATCTAGGACTTCTGTCGGATCAGGTCAGAGATTTTCTTCTTTTCCCGAAGAGTCTACCATTATGGCAGAACCATTATGACGCTTTATGTCAGAGCCGTCACGGTCGTCGAGTTGTGTCAGGGCATTAAATGAGGCTACTACTTAAATGGCCAGCTATAGGAAAGGATCCCAAGGGGGGATGTGGCGTCGATCGGGCCGCATATTCCTGCTGAACCGTATACACTCCCGAGCCGCATGAGACTGAGAGTCTTCTTTGAATCGCGTAAGGCAGCTCCTGTATGAGCCGCATGGGCTTCTTCCCAGAGCCGCATGGACCATTACTCTGATATTTTCTATGCTTCTACAGGACCCCCTTCAAAGTTTTCAATTTGCAAAATTGAAACACTTTGAAAAAGAAGCATGGCCCCGTTCATGCCGCATAAGTGTCTCAGTCGCATAAACTCATCTGGCCGTATAGGCTCTTTGCCACGTGTCCTGACTACGTGTGCAGATCTTCATTAAATGCTCTTGATTCATTTTGATTTAACGCCGTCTTTTGGGGAAGGATCCCAAGGGTCGGTTTTGCCTTGACCGAAACGTTTTTGCCTTTATCTTTTGAAGCAGCGCGTAATTCGAGGCGTAATCCGAGACGTTTGTTCGTTTTATGGGTCTCTTTCGCCTATAAATAAGAGTCTTTTAGTCTCTTGGGGATTTCTTTACCTTTTCTCTTTGCTCAAATTCCCTGTTGCCGATATTACTCTTCGTCTTCTTCCTTCAACGATCGACAATGGCTCCCAAGAAGGCTGTTGCGTCGAAGGCCGCGAAGGGTAAGGCGGTTGTTCCACGACGACTGCAGCGACGAACGTGGTCACTCCTCCGCCGGCTGCTGTGCACTCTGTCCATCCCGACGTTCATCTGCCTATCGCTGGTAAGGGTCGTCTGAAAACCCTAACTGTTGCCATGGCTCTGCTGCATACTTTATGCACAAGCCGCATGTACGAGGCTTATCGATGTGACCGCATAAGCACTTCCCCCTATGGGGTCGCATGAGCTTGTTATACTCGATCTGAGCCGCATATGTGTTTTCGATTTGGGCCGCATAAGCGCCGCTCACTTTTGAACCGCATAAGCTCGCTTTCTTGCATCTGCATCAGCTCGCGTGGGTCTAGCTTCGTAGGCGTGCTTAACCTGAACCGTATGAGTCTATAAGCTCGTCTGAATTTGAGTTGCGTAGACTTGGCTAACTCGGAGCCGCATGAGGCTACGATGCACAGAACCGCATGGGCATATCTAATGCTGAGCCGCATGAGGCTGTGACGACCCGAGCCGCATAGACTCAAATGATCTTTCCAATGCTTCTTTTTGACTATCTTCTAACCTCGTTTCTTTCATCTTTCTCCAGTGAATCTACCCGTAAATCCTGCTGGGGAGCTTATAGTGGGTTCAAATCAATTCGCCCTGGCGTGCGTCTTGACGACTTAATTAAGCATGTGTTGAATCAATTCTCTACTGATGAGCCTTCGGAGAGGTTGAAGGCCATTGAGAATCAGACCCTCCATTACCTCCGTTCCATGATGAATACTGGGAAGCTGGATAGAAAATACCTGAAGCCTTTGTTCCTTTTTGGTGATGCTTTAATCATCAAGAATCCCTGAGTTTTAGAGATTTTTGTGAACTTAGATTTTTCTTTGGATGGGGTGGCAATCCATATTCCTCTCATGGAACGTCATTATCCTCTGTCGTGGTTCAACATGGTGTTGTTGGACAGGAAGATGGTGTGTAATTTGACTCCTACTCAGTCAGGGATGTTGATGGGCAACATCTATTATAATCCGAACATGCGGTCGACGTACGCCGGTAAGGATTCCGTCCTCCGGTACATGATAGGTTTGGCCCCGGGCTCTTTTATGAATGTATACGATCCCAACTTCTCATTCGCTCAAGCTGATACCTTCTTGAATCAGCTTGTTCGTAAGAAATCCTATCCCGTTGGCAGGATAGCATTGCCGAACTGGATAAACCCTACTTGTACATGGGTCCAGTTGACCACTTGGGTTCTGCAGACCTATGGAACATTCTTGCAGGAGGTGGAGCTTTACCATGCCATTCGGGGCACTTGTCACGGGCTTCCCATTAATAAACCACTGTTCGTAGCGCTCTTGGAGATGTATAACCGGCGAACGGGGACGTTCTTTGCACCAGTAGGGGAGCTGGGGCTTGCTCTTCACGAGATGTATACTGTCTCTAAACTTACATGGGGGAATGAGCCTTTCGAGGTGTATACCCCATCGAATGAGGAGTTTGAGGACTTGAACCGACGACTCCCAGATTTCATCGCAGTGTATCGGGAATTGCTGTGCCACCATAGTGCATGTCACCAGATGGCTACAAAAATGGTGGATAGCTCCGAAGGGACCGCTCCCCACACCACATCATGGATTAATTATCTTTTCACAGTTGACCCTTCTGGCGAAGTTACTCCTCGAACCCGTAGAACGTACGAGGAGATAAAGGACTTGATGTCAGGCGTCAAGAAGTCACGGTCCAAGAGCGACATATTCGGGAGTCAAACTGACTCTCTTAGTTATTTTCACTTCGGGACCATACAGATGTCGGAGAAGGCGCTTCTGGCTGGATTTTTAATAATATGGCTACGGAACTGCGTAGTCTCGGGAGGAGCGGGTTCTATCGAGAGGATTGGTCGTCATTTCATCCTCCCTGCCGTTAAACTAGTATTCGGAGTTAGACTGGCCCTCCTTCCTGCTATGGTGTGCAGCATACACCATGGTCTTCGAACATTCTCGTCCAAGGTTATTGCTCGCAAGAAGACTTTGGATTTTGAGTGCGTAGAACTGCCTTTCCACTACTTGATGGGGTGGTTGGCAATGCACTACAAGTCTTTGCTGGGACCTGGGATAGCGGAAGATGCTACAGATGAAGATGCTTTCCTCTTCAAATGCCATCACCGGTCTTGGGAATACAACACTATGCCAGCTTGTCGGAGGGCGTTGGCGAGAGTGGATGGGTGCGACCTTTTTGTGTCTGTTCCTCCTTTTTCTGATGAGGAAGTGAGGAAGGTGCACCTTGATGGTACTGGACCTTCTCATTTTCTGTCTCCGGATATGCTTGCTTGGTTGCGCAATATCCGCCCCGCATATCTGGTTTATCGCAACCGAGATAATGTGTACTTGGAACCTTACCTACCTAGCAGGTTTTCCTGCCAGTTTGGTTATAGCCAATTGTTCCTTGATTGTCCCAACCCTTGTTTGGGTTTTGAAGGCAGCGTTCTTGACGGCGTCCGAGCGTGGAATTATTATGATGCTTATCATACTCGGGCCAGCTTCTCGGTTCTCGATGCTAAGGCACCGAGGGAAATTTTGTACGTGGCTGCTTTGTATCACGTTATGGCAAACAAGCCCCCTGTTAACTACGATCCGAGTACCAGTTTCATCGTGGGTACCGGTTTAGAGGAGAAGCCCAAGGGGGCTAAGGCTAGAAAGCAACTGGCGCTCCAGATTCCCCTTCCTGAATCAGAACCTTCCGAGTCGGCTGAAGATGAGGATGATAATGATAGCGAAGGCTCCCTCTCTGGTGGGGGTGAAGAAGTAGCGGATCAACTGCTTCCCACACCCGACGAACCGGCGGAAGATCCCTTGCTTACTATACAAGAGGGAGTAGTGAGAGAAGAACAACCTTCAGCCGTGTCTGGTCCCTCGCGTAAACGGGTCAGATACGAGTCTTCTGACAGTAGAGCGACCTTTTCCATGAAGAGAGCTGCTGTTAGGTCTCGTGGATCACTTATTACCGAGAAGGGTGAGGGTACAGACGCTACTTCGGGGGTAAGACCAAGTCGTAGCCATCTCTTTGTTGTAGTTTTCTTTTCTCTCGAAGATATGACTTAATCACTTTTCTTTGTAGGTGCCCGATGAACCGTCCTCTCCTGAATCGTCTACCACCCCTGAAGTTGCTCTGGCCCTTGCTGCTTTGATTAGCGACATGTGTGCTGCGGTCCTTTCTGCGGGTGCTCTATCAGCGGTGGCTGGAAGCTCCCAGGTTGCTGAAACCTCGGCCCGGGGTGACGAAGGTTTCCTTGGACCCGTCCCTGAAACCGCTGATCTTCAACAATGCGACGCCGATCTCGGTATGCCCCCTCCCGAGGGTGTAAGGGCGGAGGAGTCTATTGTACCTGATTCGGGGGCTGTTGGTGAAGGGGCTATGGTGGCTGCAGGCAAACCTCGGCCTTCACACTCCTCCACTGGTAAGATAAGCTAGATATTGACTAGTGAGGGGGCTTATTTGCTCTATCAACATATCCTTTGGGTCAAATCGATTCATGGTTGCCTTGGCCCTGCAGGTCCTGACCCTTTACTTCCTACCGTAGATATTCTTGGGGAAGGCTCGGCCTGTCGTGATATGGGAGAAAGGAGCGTTCTTTCTTCTTTGCCGTCCCATGTCGAGGAGTCTCCTGCCAGCTCCAGGCCGACAGGAATGGGGTTGGCGATGGTCTCTGCCTCATCCTCCGCGGATTATACGGCTCCGGAGACTGACCTCTCGACCCTACCGAGTATTCAAATTTTGCAGGCTGCCGAAGAGGAGTTGGCCGCTGTTCAAGCGTCCTTTCGTGCGGAGCTGGTTTCTCTCGTAGCAGAAGCGGCGGATTCTGTTGCGTCTTCTTCGGTGCTGCCAGCCATGCTCCCGTTGACACCGGCCTCCACGGACACTCTGGACGAGGTGACGCAGGACGTGGTTGACAGCTTCTATCGTCATTTGAAAAGGGGCGTAGACGCTGCCATAGGACGGGGGACCCCATTTTCTCTATCTCTCCAGTGCGCTTGGGGTCAAATTGCAACCTTGAAGTCCCTTTCTGGCGGGGTGGGATTGGCTGCACTGCTGGAACCTAAGATGATAGAAGCTGATCAGCTTGTGACCCAACTACTGGCGATACGACAGGCGGGCTTGCCTGCTGCGATTGAGCGGGAGCGGGGCTTCCTCCTTGCTGCTCGGGATAGGATTAAGCTAGCCCGAGATACAGCTGGGCCAGTTGTACGGGGAGACCTTGCTAAGTTCTCTGCTTTGTATGACCAGCTGGGTCGTAGGAGTCAGGCTTGCCGTACTCGGGAAGTGTCTGCTTCTCGTGGAATCGCCGACACGAAGGAGCGTATTCTTGGACTTCAGAGGGAATTGGCCTTCTTAGAGTCAGAGCTGGAGACTGCTCAGGCGGAACAGGCGTCAATCGTTCGGGAGGCCGAGAAGGTTTTCCGATCTTCTGATAACCTGGAGCAGGCCTTTAAGAAATTTGAGGATAACTGGCAGGCACACGCTCACCTGGAGGAAGAGGCGGTGCTGACCCACGAGGCGGAGCGTCGAGCCTCCCAGAGGTTTGAGCGGTCGATTGTTCTGCTGACGGACCGTCTCAGGGCGTTATGTGCCCCAGAGCAGTGATCAGCTGTCTATTTTCTTTGCTTTCTCTTTTTTTTTCTTTGTAAGGGATGTGATCCCAAATGAAGTAGTACGTTGAATTTTGAATAAATGAGCATGTTTCAACTCATCATCTCTTTCTTGTACTTATAGAGTCTGTGGAATTGGACTTGCTGGGGGATTTATTTGTGGACCTGTTATCCTAGGCGTACCTTGGTTTTAGGTACGGATAACAAGTTTGGACAGGATGTCCGGAACAACCGTGGCAAAGTGGTCATGGATGTTCTCGGTACTTAAAAAAAGGAATGCCGTAGAGCAGCTGGGCTCCCGGGGCATGGTGGGGTGGTGGATTTATGCTAAGAAGCTTAGCAAAGGAATATTTGTGGACCTATTATCCTTGGCGTACCCTGGTTCGGGATACAGATAATAGGGTGAAAGGAAAACCAACATATTTGCTCAGAGGTTATGAGGACATGGCAAGCATGAGGGTTTTACCGTAGAATCTTTCTGCTCAGAGGTAATGAGGGCATGGCAGGGGAGGTTTCACGAAAGATATTTGTGGTCAACAGCGGACATTTGTGGACCTATTATCCTTGTCGTACTCCGGTTGTGGGTACAGATAATAGGTCGAAAGGAGACCGACATACTTGCTCAGAGGTAATGTGGACATGGCAAGCATGAAGGTTTCTTCGACGGAGCCTTCCCACTCAGAGGTAATGATGACATGGCAGGAGTGGGCTCAATGAAGAGGGGGTACATAGAACGACTCAGAGGTAGGAGAAAGTGGAAGTTCTATGTGAGGGGCGGTTTGTTTTTGGTGGAAGTGAAAACGACTCAGAGGTAATGAGGACAAGTCCGTTTTCGGAAATTTATGGATCGATTACCCTTTTTGTGCACTGGGAGTGCGGGTATTGGATCATGAGGAAGGATCTCTTCCAGGAAGAAAGTTCAGAGGTATAATCATACGTGACTTACTATCTGAAAGAGTGACCGGAATGTGAGTTCAGAGGCACCAGCGGGTACATAACTCGGTAATTTAGAATATTGAGAAAGTGTGAGTCCAGCGGCACCAGCGGGTACATGACTCGATAATCTGAAGGGAATGTGGGGGTGAGTTCAGGGGCACCAGCAAGTACATGACTCGATAATCTGAAATATTATGGGTGTGAGTTCAGTGGTACCAGCGGGTACATGACTCGAAGATCTTGTAGCTAATGTCTTTTAGACATAATATTTCTTCAGGAACTTGCCGTTGACGGCCAACATGAGCAAGTCTCCGTTTTGCTTTGTAAGGCGGTAAGCACCGTTGGAGAATACCGTCTCAATGATAAATGGGCCCTCCCACTTTGGCTGGAATTTGCCGGCGGTCTTGTGAGTCATGACCATTGGCCTCCGGACTGCCAAGACGAGATCGCCTACCTGGAATGTTCTGATTTTGACCTTCTTGTTGAAGGCTCCTGAGATGCGTGCTTGATATAGCTCGATCCTTTGCTGAGCTAGGAGGCGCTTTTCATCTAAGGCCTCTAACTCTTGCAGTCGACGTCGGTAGTTATCGTCTATCGTTAATTGATGTGTGAGGGCGACACGTAGTGAGGAGATCTGGGTCTCCAAGGGGAGGACTGCCTCACTCCTGTATACCAGGGAGAATGGTGTATTTTCGGTGGCTGTTCGGACCGTGGTGCGATAAGCCCATAAGCACTCGCCGAGCTTCTCGTTCCAGTCACGTTTGTTGGAGGAGACAAACTTCTTGAGAAGTTTGATGATTGTTTTGTTGAACGCCTCTGCTAACCCATTTGCTGCCGGGTTGTACGGCGTCGAGGCAATATTCTGAATACGATATTTATCGCAAAACCGATAGAATGCGTGGCTTGCAAACTGTGGCCCATTATCATGGATGATCCTTCGGGGTAGTCCAAAGCGGTAGATGACGTGATGCTTAAGGAAGCTGATCACGTTTGAAGTCTTAACTTCTGCAAGTGGGACAGGTTTCGCCTATTTGGAGAAGTAATCTGTGATCGCAAGTATGAAGCGATGTCCTCTGGAGGAATGTGGGGTGATTGGACCAATGATGTCCATTCCCCATGCTTCGAATGGCCAGGACGCCACCGTCGGATATAAAAATTCGGATGGTTGGTGGATGAAGTCCGCGTGGACTTGGCAAGCTTTGTACTTTCTAGCATAATCTATCGCGTCTGCCACCATTGTGGGCCAATAGTAGCCCATTCGGCGAAGGCGGTCTTGTAGTTTCGGGCCAGGCTGGTGGGCCCCGCAGACACCGTCATGGGCTTCTCGTACGGCTTCTTTGGCTTCTGCGTTTGACAGACACCGAAGCAGTAATCCGTCGTAGGAGTGGCGATACAGCATTTTCGTCTCTGTATCGTAGAAGAGTCTGAGAGAACGCCTTCCTTTGGGTTCTCAGGCAGGATGTCGTAGACGACGAAGTCGATGAATGGTTGTCTCCAATCTGGGGCGTCATCGATCGTCTGTGCAGAATAACTTGCTACGAATTGCACATTGTTTTTGGGACAGACCAGTTCATGGCCTATCACTTCCACTGATTGTCGATCATAATTCGGAACTGCTAGGGAAGCCGCGAGACCAGCTAGGGCATCGGCTTCAATATTTCGGAGTCTGGGGACGTGCTCGATGAAGAACCCCTCAAATGCCGAGATGATATTGATCTCTATTTGATGATAAGGGACCATGTCTTCATGGCGGACCTCGTACGAACCCCGGATCTGATTGACGATTAGTTGGGAATCGCCGTATGCTTCAAGGTATTCTACCCCCAGCTCTTTTGCAAGTTGGAGGCCAATGACCAGAGCGTTGTACTCGGCCACATTGTTAGAGCAGGGTTCAGTGAGGGAATAAGCGCGGTTAATCACCAATCCGGAAGGAGAGATTAGCACTACCCCGACTCCGACGACTATATTGCCTTTAGGTCCGGTCCTCGAAGCACCGTCGAAGAACGTTCGCCATATATTTTCGCAAGAGATTGTATGTGAGTCGGCGACCTCATCTGGGATCTCTTCGTATATCCTGGAGGACTCCGAGCCTGGGTGGGCTGCTAAGAAGTCTGCCGGGGCTTGACCTTTGACTGCCTTTTGGGGGACGAAGATCATATGATAAGGGGACAGCAATATTGCCCATGTAGCGAGTCGAGAGCTGAGTGCCCCTGGTTTAGTCATGAGGACCCTTAGAGGGTTGACTCGTGATATCACATGTATCGTTTGTCTAGTGACATAGTGTCGCATTTTTTGAATGGCGAACACCAGGGCGAGGCATTCCTTCTCCACAGCGGTATATCGATGCTCTAGCCCAATTATCATTCGGCTGAGGTAATATATGGCCTATTCATGGCCTGCATCGTTGTTCTGTGCCAGCAGAGCCCCGAAGGAGTGTTCCATTGCTCGTACATAGAGCAGGAATGGTTTTCCAAGAACCGGGGCTACCAGAACTGAAGGATTTGACAAATATTCTTTGATGTTGTCGAAAGCACGCTGGCATTCCTCGTCCCATACGAATGAGACTCCTTTCTTCATGAGGTGCATGAATGGTCGGCATCGCCCGAAGAGGTTGGAAATGAACCTTCTGATGTAAGCTAACCTTCCTTGAAGGCCTCTAAGTTCGCGAAGATTTCTCGGGGGACTCATCTCCATGATTGCTTTTGTCTTTTCAGGGTCTACATGGATACCCTCTGCAGTGATGATGAAGCCGAAGAACTTCCCGCTGGATACGTCCAGGAAGGACTTCGTAGGGTTCATTTTCAAATTGTGCGTTCGTATTAGGTCGAATACCGTCCTTAGATCCTGCAGATGGTCTCCTTTGCTACGGCTCTTGACGGCTATATCGTCAACATAGCACTCCACCGTCTTGCGTAAGTGGTCACTGAAGAT
Source organism: Iris pallida (assembly GCA_029216955.1). Taxonomy (NCBI): domain Eukaryota; kingdom Viridiplantae; phylum Streptophyta; class Magnoliopsida; order Asparagales; family Iridaceae; genus Iris; species Iris pallida. The sequence continues at coordinate 12,152,391 of JANAVB010015600.1, forward strand.
GATGCTCATAGCTCTTTGATATGTGGCACCAGCATTCTTTAAACCGAAGGGCATGACTGTGTAGCAGTACGTGCCAATTGGTGTTCGAAATGATGTATACTTTTCGTCGTCATGAGACATTTTGATTTGGTTGTACCCCGAGAAGCCATCCATGAATGACATACGTTCGAAGCCGCATGTGTTGTCGATCATGATGTCTGTGATAGGAAGGGAAAATTCATCTTTGGGGCATGCCTCGTTCAGGTTGCGGAAGTCGATGCAGATTCGAGTCTTCCCATTCTTCTTGAGAACGGGTACTATATTGGCGACCCATTCGGGATGTTGCTCCTCACGAATGAAACCGCTGGCTATCAATTTGTTGACTTCAGCTTCGATTGCATCCATGATGCCTGGACGGAAGCGTCGCTGTTGTTGCTTGACCGGCTTCGCGTCTGGTCGAATGTTAAGTTTGTGAAGAGCGATGTCAGGATTTAACCCTGGCATGTCTTCATAGCTCCAAGCGAACACATCAATGTACTCTCTGACAAGTTCTAACAGCAACTCCCATTCTTCGTCGGTGAGGCTTTTACTGATGAAGATCGGTTTTGGAGAAGATTCGCTGCCGAGATGTACTTGTATGACCTCATCTTCTGTAGGAGGTTCTCTCAGTTCGAACCGCTTTTCCCATTGTGCGTCTAATTGCTGGGCCCACGGCTCTAGCTCGAGGATCTCGGGGATGTCTTCGTCTTCCTCGTAAGCGTCGGCGAATGCCATGTTGACTGACATGACTTGTCTGAACATATCTCCGATGCTGGTATCTGAGTCGGAAGTTGGTGATCCGGTTGAATGTGACTGCCAGTCGCATTCCTCATCTGAACTTTTAGGGGTCGTAGTAGGCGTTACATACCCTAACCCGCATCGAGTTTTATTATAGTAGTTTCGTGGTTTGCCCGCCGGGACTGACGGCTTCAAAGGTAATCGTCGTCCAATGCCATAGTTCAATCCTGACATCGTCTCCAGATCATATCCCTGTTTCTGTATGAGATATTTAGATTGAGGGCTATAGAGATACAGAGGCAGTCTTCCAGCATCTGATCCGAGGTCGGCTTCTTCTATGGTGAGGGGATGCGGGTTGTTCGTTCGGCCGAAGATGATCGGATGATCTCCTCCCTCGATTATTCGGTAAGCGTCTTCTATTGGAGTAAGCCGGATCGCGGTGTACACATTTGTCACTTGTGTGTGTAGGTGAGTGCCTATACCGTGTTCCATAGCGTACATGGTACATAGCTTATTAAGCTCGGTGTAGTTCAAAGATAACCCTTTATTGATGAAGTAAGGTATCTTTTCTAGGGGGATTACATCATTAGCGGAGGGGACATCAGTGTGGGTAGCCACATACTTGGCTAGCTCCGGTTCCTCTTCGGCTACCCCCTGTGTGAACGAAGACTGAGAGGACGACCTAGGAAGCTTGATTGTCAGTGGTTCAGTTGATGGAGCAGAGCGTGGAGTTGTTGGCAGACTGGCGACCCCCAGTTTGGCATCTGATGTGAGGCGAGGAGTGGCTGGTTCGCTAGAAGTGTCAGACCTTGCATCGAGGTGACAACCTTTCTTGGGAAGGCGTACTGTCAGCGGCTTGTCCGAGGGGTTGAGCTTTCCTGCTTGTGGTTGACTGACCCTCGGCAATCGGATTGTCAGTAGCCCCGTTGTAGGTCTCGGCACTTGGTCGGACCTTGGCAGCCGGATTATCATCTGCTCCTCTTGCGCCGAGAGGCTGATCGCGTCCTTCCGCAGAGCGGCGGTGAGGGGTGCGGACTTGCCCGGTTTGCGAGCTTGGAGGTGGATCGTCAGGGATCCTTCTGATCCCGTGGCTGTCTCGGTGTGATTTTGTGCGTCTCCTTAATCAAGGTGCCTCTTCGACTTTTTGTATAAACAGGAGTCCGAGTAGTAAGATTCGACTCCTTTGAAGGGATCGATATCAGCAAACTCTGTCTTCACGAAGCCGTGTTTGTCGACATATTTGAAGCACTGGTGTAGCGTAGAAGGCACGATCATATAATCGTGTATCCATGGGCGCCCCAAGAGGATGTTGTAAGAAGTATCTGCATCTATGACGTAGCAGGTTACTTCGGATTGGAGGTCGCCAATTTGACACTTCAGACGAATCTTCCCAATAGGGTAGCTCCTGCCCGAATTGAAACCGCTGATGGCGGTGCTTGTAGGTGTTAGGCGATGCATTGGGATACGAAGATGATGTAGCAGGCCCTTCGGGATGATGCTTATGGAAGAGCCAGGATCAATGTGCATCCGATCCACCTTTACGTCGCCGATGTATCCCGTGTAGTATAGCGGGCGATCATGTAGGTTGGTTTTGATGAGCATGTCCTGCGGAGTGAAGACGATGTTGGGCATTGCTCCCATGCAGGCACTATCTTGGAGATCCACGGGTGAGTCCTCCCCGGTGAGGTTAGATTGAGCGAGATAGGCATCGGCATTTTGGAGTGCTTCGCTCAGTACAATACGAACGTCCTTGGAGAGCCTTAGGAGTTCGTATAATGACAATTTGGCCGGAGTGTTAGCCAATTGTGCTAAGATGTCAAAGTTGTAGGGCCTCTCTAGTCCTTAGACAGCGTCCTTTTAGAGAGACTTGTCGAAGCGAGTCTCCTTCGGCCTAGGCTTGTCGGTCGTCGAAGGCTGAGCCGGTCCCGGAGCATCAGTTGTAGTGGGTTGATAATTTTCAGCTGGACTGTCAACCACAGGTTGGGATTGCGCTCCGGACCGCGTGACGACGGCCGTGGCTTCCTCGTTGTTTGCTGAGATTGTGTGGCATGTCCTGATTTTTCCACTCTTTTTGTTAGTGGGAGATGGTGAGGGCCGAGTTACTTCTGACACCAAGTCTGGATGGACCCACATGACCTCCCCTCGTGAGGTGGTGAGAGGTACTACATCAGCAGCTTGTTCTCGGGGCGGAGGAAGATTGGTAATCTCCATTGTCGCGAGAGGGACGGGGATTACCCCGTCTTGAGTCTCCATCGGAGGGAAGTTGCCGAATTGTACGGACACCATATTGGCTGCTACGGTTACCTCTTCGAAGTCGATGGCCAGAGCGTTCGAATCGATGAGGCTTTGGATGTACCGTTTTAGTTGGTAGCAGTCATGTGTAGCGTGGTGTACATAACGGTGGTAATGGCAGAACTTCGGGTTCTCCAAATCAGTCGGCCGAGGCTCCCGTCTTGGTGGAGGAAGCTGAATTCTACCTCCTTGTATGAGCATGTCTAAGATAGGCTTGACGTGGCTGTCTTCGAAAGAGTAAGTGATCTGAGGCCATTGCTTATCTGCTGGCTGTGGCTCGTGCTTCTGGGTCGTGTCGGCCACCATAGCCTGTTTTCCCTTGTTGTCCCGATTGTTGGAGGGGTTACCCCCATTATCGTTGTTGAGACGCTTGCCCTTATTTTCTCCTTCTGAGATGTGCAACCCCAGTTGGTGGGCCTTCTTCAGTCGTTCTTCAGCGCTTGTGGCGCTGATGATGAACGCCTTCCAATATTTGAATTGGCTCTCGCCCATCCAGAGACTAATCGTTGGAAGCAATCTCTTTTGGCAGATTTCAATCAAAGAAGAATCTGGATTTCCGGAAGGCAGCTTCATGGCGGTCTGGCTGAACCGCTCGATGTAGTTCCTTGTTAGCTCCTTCTCCCCTTGGACGACGTCCATGAGAGTGGACATAATGACGTCTTGTCCTACTTCATAGAATCGTTCCAAGAACATGCGCTTGAAGCCGGCGAAGGAATGGATGCAATTGTCCGGTAGATTGCGGTACCAATCGAAGGCGACTCCTTCCAATGCCCCAATGAATAACCGTGTGAGGATCGCATCCTCATGGGGCAGATGGTCGGTGGTGACCTCGAAGTAAGTGATGTACCGACTTGCTGAGGTTTTGCCATCATACGGGTTGATGTTGAACGGTTTATATCTTGGTGGGAATGGAACATTCCTCCACTCAGCGGGGTATGGTTGCCGTATTCTGAGATCTTGAGCGTTTTCTCGGGCATGAAACATGGCACGGAGCTCCTGGACCTCTCTTCTTACTTCTCGGGTCTCATCTGTCACGGCAGGGGCTGTTATTTCGGGAGGATTACTGCCCGGGTTTGGCGCCACTGAGTTCGAATCTATATTGACCGTGGGGCCCGTGCTTGTTTGAACAGGCACTCCTCCTTGTAGAGTGGGCAGGACCGCTTTAATCTCGTCTACAGACTTGACCAAAGCAAGTAATATGGCTTCGAGACTGTCAATGCACTGGCGATCACTGGAACCACCTTGATCGTTGTCCGTCATGAACACCGTTCTTACGTGAGGAGTGATGGAAGGAACGGTGGAGGATGTGCCCTCCGGGTCGTACCCATGCATCGAGAAGTCATCGGGATAGGTGGGAATGTTCTCTTCGGGCTCGGACTCGGAGGGAATGGTATCCCCAGCTTCAGAGCTTGCTTTATCTTGAGAGTTACGGATGTCCTCGGGGGCATCAGCGTCCGTTGCTCCTGATGGAAGAGTTATTTCTGCGGGCTCGGTTCCTTGGAACATCGGATTGTTGCGGATGTTCGGAGGAGTGCTACCCCCAGCTCCTTCAACCCCCAGCGATGTGGATGATGAATTTCCCATCGCGGTAAATTTCGTCTTTGAACGGGTGTGTTGGAATACACCAGTGGAGGACAACCGTTTAGACGACAGTTTCTTAGTTGTAGTGGTTGATATCTTCTGACTGGAGATGCTCGTCTTCTTCCTTCTCTCTTCGGTGGGGACTTTTTGAGCGGAATTGCAGGAGACAACAGGAGGTGCCTCATCTTCTGAGTTCGGGTGCTGTAGCCTTTGGAAGACGGATGGCCGATCTTCCGTCATTGCCGCGTTGTTGCAACAGAAATTGACGATGATTTGGGTGCAGCGATGTCCAAGCAAGGACTCTTTGCACACCGACACTCCTTCTCTTTCCTTGCGTTTGTGGAGGATCGTCTCCTGCAGGTCAGAGGAACCACTCTGTCTGTTTGCCGCCGGAGGCTGGACTTGAGCAGTTGTATACAACTTTACATCCGAGGCCCGTGTGATAGTCAACGGGACGCCCCGATAGTCAGAGGTTGGGACAGATGACTGGGCTTGATGAGCCCGCGCTGCCCTAGACTTCCTCCTTTTAGCACTTGTGGGTGCGTAATAGGAGGAGTCCAAGTTGAAAGCCACAGAGTCTGGCTTATCATACAGAGAATCATCAGGGTCGAGACCGTATGAGAGACGGTCGAAGACCGATCGAGAGAAGCGTGGAACGGACGCTATGCTGCTAGAGTTGGGTACCGTGCAGGTTGTCTGCATGCGCTCGTCTTCTGCTGTTGGATGAGTTGTCTTTGGGCGGCTAGTAGTCACGACCGTGCAGGCTGGCCGCATGCGGTTGGCAATTGTGGCCGCATGGGTTTTCTGCAAGCGATTGACTCCTGTAGCCTCATGTGTTTCATCCATGTGATTGGCGACTGTAGTTGCATAAACTATGCGGCTGACAGGTGTGACCGCATGATTCTTCTTCATGCGACTAGCGGCTGTGGCCGCATGAGTTTTGTCCATGCGGCTAGTAGATGTGGCCGCATGAGCCTTTTTCACTCGGCCAGCACCCCTATGCGGCTCAGTTCACGTAGAGTTCCTCTTTGCCCCTGCAAGTCCAGCATCATAGTATTTTCTTCTGCCGGACTTGGGGACAGTAAAGTTGTCTACGGTCTGAAGTGGGGTCGCAGAAGAGTCCTTCTCACCGTTTTGAGCAACAGAGGGTATCCCTTCGGGGGCTTGGGGAGGAGCAAAGGATTTTGGCCTCCACTCTCTGCGAGCCTTTGTCGTGCGGGTGCGCTTCTGGACCGGGCAAGTGCTTCCTTCGGAGAGCATCTCTTCAAACGCTTGTTGGTCGAAGCGGACGACCATCTTTTGTTGCGTGGAGCCAAGTTTGGCTGCATCCGATTGCGTCACCAACTCCTCAGTCGTGGAGAAGTTTGTCCCCAGCAGAGTTGCCATCGTGTTTGCCATTGATTGTAAAAGTACAGAACAATTATCGGAGGACTGAACTTAGACTCACAATACAAACTCGCTTGTACAAAGAAAGCCTAGGGACGAAAACCTAGGTACAGCAATCTAAGTACAATTGTTTATTTTAGATTCTGGGGGATGACGATAGAGGCTCGGGAAGGCGACGGCAGCCCTGCCTTACTCCTTGGACGATCGGTATGCAGCCTTGGCTCCATGTGAAAAGATGGTTGGCGTTGACGAAGAAATGCTCTTTTTGCTCCTCTGTTGCTCTACTGGCTTCTCTCTCTCTGTATATCTCCTCTCTGACTCTGTATTTTTTTTATTCTTTTGTTGCCGGGGGTCTTTGTAAAGAAATGATGCTGGCTATTTATAAGAGTGGGGTATGATCATTAGGGTTTGCTAATGATCATTTGTTTGGAATGTCGGCGCTCCTTCAATCAATCTGAACCCTTGATCCTGATTGCAATGAATCTAGGCCATTAATGCGGATAGCATCGAATCTTGTGAGCAACTAATGTTAACTACTTTAAATCTTCATGATGGATTATACCAATGTCCGATTGCTCGCCACGTGTCCCATTGGTTTGATGATAAATGATATGCCTTGATCTCCGTAATTATGATGATGATGTCAAATATATTTGTTGAGATTCAGTTAAATCCCTGATTGATCCGATGCCACGTGTTTTAATTGTGGGTCCTGCCAGAGCCGCATGGGATAGGCAAGACTTGAACCGCAGGGAGATAATCTTCATGAGCCGCATAGGACAACGCTTTATTGAGCCGCAGGGGATGAACTCTCAATGAGCCGCATATGCATAGTCTCTACAAGCCGCATAAGCTAGCGTTGTATTGAGCCGCAGGGACTGGGCTCTCGGTGGGCCGCATATGGCTAATTTCTGCTGGCCATATAGGGTGACTTCTTAGTGAGTCGCATGAAGCTGTTCTCTATTTAAGCCGTATGAGACGTGCCACGTGGCAATCTAGGACTTCTGTCGGATCGGGTCAGAAATTTTCTTCTTTTCCCGAAGAGTCTACCATTATGGCAGAACCATTATGACGCTTTATGTCAGAGCCGTCACGGTCGTCGAGTCGTGTCAGGGCATTAAAAGAGGCCACTACTCAAATGGCCAGCTGTAGGGAAGGATCCCAAGGGGGGATGTGGCGTCGATCGGGCCGCATATTTCTGCTGAACCGCATACACTCCCGAGCCGCATGAGACTGAGAGTCTTCTTTGAATCGCGTAAGGCAGCTCCTGTATGAGCCACATGGGCTTCTTTCCAGAGCCGCATGGACCATTACTCTGATATTTTCCATGCTTCTACACCGTCGAAACATAGACTTTCTCTGAGGCACTCCTGTTACTTTGGAGAAACAGCAGTTGATAACAATATTAGCGCATGGAAGTGCACTATAAATTTTTATGTTCTCCCTCGTATTACGCTTATGATTTATCATGTCGCGCAAGTCAGCGGAAGGATGTTTTGTCTTACAACCCATGTTGCATGCATCGGCGAGCTTTGTATGTGGGTTCGTAAGGAGAGTAGGCGCATCCAGACTTAGTTTATGTGCAGGGGCAACCCCCACACCTAAGTTCTGTGATATCCTTGAAGACAGCCCCGTGCTATACGTGTTGGGACCTGTCTTTTTGATGTGGGCGCATAGGCTTTGGAGACTGGGCTTGGGCGCATGCTTCTTGACAGCATGTTTGAGTCACCTTGATGTAGGCACATAGTATGGATCCAGAGAGCCTGGGCGTAGCCTTGGGCGCACGACTCTGAATGCCCAGCCTGTTGAAGGCAGAAGTGTTCCGGTTGGGGCTATGCGCCCAAACACTCCCTTGGGCGCATGTTTGGTGGAGCAGCGTTGTTTTCTCCCAGTTCCGCCTCCTTCGTTCGTGAGCCTCGCCGAGTCTGGCCAGAGTACCGTATACCCCGATCCTTGGCATCGTAGTGTTTTTCTCTGACAAGTCTCAAGTGTTGAACACTCTGTTGTTGGTTGTAGAGGAAAGAAGTCACTGGGCTGGTAGAGCCCGGAACGGTGTGAGCCTTCTCCATTTGGGGGACTTCTGTGGCAGAGTCCTGCGCCTAGGTGACAGAGTCCTCCAGCTGTATATTCGCTATAACACTAGCAGGATATACGCAGCGAGCTTTCAGAAGCCAAGTCTTGCGAGACTTGTTTGGCTTCGCTGATTTTGAGGGAGTAGTGTTGTCCCTCGAGAGCATCTCTTCAAACGCCTGCTGATCGAATTTTACGATCAGCATCTTCTGAGTACTCCGCACTTTGTCGGTATCGGATTGCGTTACCACCTTCTCGTCAGAGAAAAAGGTGATCCCCACCAGAATCACCATTTTTGTGGACACACACAAAAAAAAAGAAAATGCTGTATTTCTTTTTATTGGCGCAAGGCACCACAAATCGAGTACGCCTGAGAGATCCTGCGCTGAGGATCCCCGAGTACAAAAAAATAAATTCCGAGGAATGGGACGATGGAGATCGAGCGGCAATTGCTCCTTTACTCCGTTGACACTCCGATTACAAAATGGAAGAAAACGTAAGAAAATTGCTAACTCTCGGCTCACTGGCAATAAGTGCAGCAATTTGGCTCTTAAAAATGCTCTCCGTTCTGTGTGTTTGAAGAGGAAAGAGGCACCCCTTTTATAGTTGTTCTTGAGATGGAATGGTGTTATGCGCCCACATGGGGAAACACGCTGGTTTCTATGTGGGCGCATAGTCCTGCTTTAGGCGCATAGGACGTAGGCGCATACAGGCTGCGAGATCGTGGGTTAGTCATGGTGTTGACGTGGCCGCATGCTTTGGTATACGACTGCTCGTGGAGACTGACGTGCCCATGCGCTTCGGTGCATGTTTTGATTGTGGCTTTGACTGAGTCAGGCTTGGGCGCATAGCCATGTCTCAGGCTATGCGCCCTCCTTCTGGGGAGCTAGTCTTGGGCGCATGGCGTTACACTTGGACTGGGCACATGGAGCCTCATTCAGTGGGCGCATGGGGTCATATTGACTGGGCGCATGAAGCTACTCTTAACTTGGGCGCATGGAGCTATGTTTGCTAAAATTTTTTGATGCTTCTACAGTCCTACTGTCTACTTGCTTAAGACTTGGTTAAGGTCATAAGGAAGGTTAGGTCGTAAGGCATTCTACCCAACTTACAAGGGTTAAACTAGTAGGGGCAATGGAACATGTCTAGCTAGCATGGGTTACCATATTAATCTCTATCAAGCACGAAAGAAGGGCACGAATCACGATAGAAGTGGTCAAGCAAGATGCAACTCGAGAAGTCAAGCGAGAATGCGGTCAAGTATGTGGATGAGATCCTAGACTCTAATCCTATACGCAGGCTTGCTTGGTACGGTAAAGTAACCAAACAATTTTATCTTGACCTGCATGGGCCACCACAAAAACATGTAATGCTCCAGTCCCAAAATACGTTGGACTAAGTACGTAGACATGTCAGCTGTATACATACAAAGTACATAGGCCTTGTATGTATACATAAGATGTAAAATACAGTAAACCACGACTATCTAATCTCATCCACAAATAAAGGAATAAAAGATGTCATATAATGAATTATTTTGGTACAATAAGTTGGGTGGAGACACATCCACTACCAACCAAAATAAAAAAGAAGAAGTATATGATAAATAAAAAGGCTAAGTGGAAGTAGCAAGGAGGAACCAAGTCACTTTATTTTCGAATAAATGGAGAAGATCACGATCCCGGCTAGGATACCTGCGGAAGACATGAACACACACACCTGGAGAATAACCAGGTCCTCAGAGGGACGTAACAAGATCCGAGAAGAACAAGCTAATATGAACTGTCAAAATGATAATAATATGCAAGACTCTCCTAGACACCAATATGCAAAAGGGGATGCTAACCATCTATTGTGCCATTTAGAGGACAACTTTCATACGCATGGGTGGGATTTAGGCTACATGTACGTAACTGGCATCCAGTCATCTGTATCTGTCCGTAATGTCCAAGATGTCAGAGGGCATTTGCAAATATAAATTGCCACAGTTCCATCCGGAGACTGTGGTTTACCTGTTTGGATTTCCATACGCACTACCGACTGTCCTCCCCCAATATTTTCCATACTGTCCAAGTCATGTCCCTGATCTGTCTAGTTTTATAACTGCTTGAGTCTCTATACCCTAGTCATAGCAGTTACGAACAACTACCGTCACACGACTTTAGAGATGGCCAGTCCATAAGTCATGCCCCTAGCAAAATGTCTCAAACCATGTAGTGTGAGTGTCATGGCCCAAGGAGATATAATGATATCCCCCAACAAGAAGGTAGTCCGCTAAAACTAAGTTAACATGCATATAATAAAGTAACGACTAATAGAGTCGCATGCACCCAAGTGTCGCTTGGACGCGTAGTTTATAACAATTAAAAATAACAAATATGAAACAAAGTAAATAATACGAAAAATAAATAATATGATAGTTAATTAGCAAGGTATACTTACCTGGTAGGACGCCTGGTGTGCTGCGATATTCAAGGTGGCACGGGTTTCCATCGGGTCCAAGATAATCAGATTAGCTAGGCTCGATAGGAGGAGGTACGGTATTGGCAAGGAATAGGAATAATGGGCAAAATCACGAGATGAAGAAAAATCGTAGGAAGTCAAATAATATATTTGATTTTAGAAAATATTTTATAATACTTGAAATATAAATTATTAGTCAAAATATGCTTTCAATTAAATACTCAAAAAAATGGAAGTCGTTTTTAAGGCAAAACTCTAAGTTTGTCAAAATTGGATATTTGGATATAAAGCTATGTCTTTACTAGTAAGAATATGTTTTTAGGAAAAAGAAAAAGATCGGTTTAGGCAAAAACGAAATGTAGGTTTGTGAAATAATTTGTTAACATCTATGTACAAATATAAAACTAGAGAAAATGTATTTTATTTTATTATTATTTTTTTGCTAAAATTCATATTTTGAAAATGGCTTTAACCACCATACTACACATATAGTTTTAAAATAATATTATTTCTAGAATAATAACTATTCTACTACTACTACTACTACTAATAATAATAATAATAATAACTTCCTCTTTCCTTTAGAGACGAAGATAGAATGAGAGGGAGGAGACTGAGAGAACAGTGAGGGAACGAGAGAGGGAGATGGGGAGAGCGGGGGTCTGGAAGGTAGGGAAAGGGCTCCGTCGGCGGCGGTCAGGGCTCGACAGAGCGGAAGCCAACGCGGTGTCGACGGTGACGGCATTCCCAGGGCGGATCTGGAGGCTGCTGACCGGAGGCCGTCGGTGGCGCTGGCTCGACGTGGTGGAGGTCGTCGTCCTATACACGGTGGCCATGCGAAGTCGAGCTGCGACGGCGGTGATCGTGTAGATCTGGGCGGCCCCGAGTTTGTCAGATCCGGCCGCTGCCGACATGGCGGAGGTTCTATTGCGGCCAGAAGGAGAGGCCATCCGGGGAAGGCACATGCGCGCGTCAAGGAGGCTAAGGTGAGGGTAAGTCTTCTTATTTGGATGTTTAGGTTTTTGGTGGTGGCGCCGACTGGCGGTGGCCAAGGCGGTCGGTTTGGCTGGTCATGGTAGTGATGATAATGGTGGTTTTTAGGGGGTTCCGACCGGTGGCCGTGGCGGTGGTACGGGTATGGTTTGTATGGAAAGTGGCGGTGATTGTGGCGATGATGATGAGGTGTTCGGTTGGCTGGTTGCTGGTGGCTCTGGTGATGGTCGAAGGATGCAGGATGAGGAGGATGGTGATGGTGGCCACGGTAGTCATGGAGGATGTGGTGACGGCCGTGGCAGTCGTGGCGGGTTTTGGCATGGTGGTTGTGGGTGTCAACAATTGGGCGAGGGCTGGACTGGCCGGAGAGGATCGCTGTGTTGGTGTATGGAATAGTCGAAAGGAGGGAGCAGAAGTGGTGAAATTGGGGACGGTCTGTGGCAGGTGTTGTAATGCCCCGCTCTGCATGGCGCATTACGCTGAAGCGTTGACTCAATGAGTCGCGTTGACGCAAGGAAATGTATCGATGCAAAATGATACGAGAGTTAAGTTGTCCCGAGCAATGCATCAAACTAAGTTGATGCGAAGAGTTGCCTTGCCCCGAAAGAATGCATCGAGTTGAATCGATGCGAAGCGTCGCGTTGTCCCGAAGAATGAGTGCGTTGAATCGGCTCGAAGATTCTAAGAAATCGAATCGACCAAGGTGCAAGTCCAAATCGATGCAAGTATTGATTTTAGTTGGTTTCGTGTGCTGGTTATACTTTGACGGAAAAATATTAGAGGTTGATCTTTTGACATATTTAGTAAGGGGTCCGCGAAATCAAATCATCGCCTTGCGACGGGCCGAGACTTGGGCACGCTAAGGCAAATCGGACGTATAACACAATAAAGCATGAAGTGCTCGAATGGCTAAGTCAGGAGAGTGGCCGTGCAACAAAGTTATGAAATCGAGCCGCATCGGCTCGGCAAAACGACGAAGGCGAATCGACTCAAGGTAGGAGGATTGACTTCTTTTTACTCCTTCATTCGATAAGTCACTATATCTTTGTATGCTAAGTTAACCTATCGGCGCCACGGGCGTGGTCCGATCGGAGATAAATCATAGTGTGAGTCAAACACTAAGTTAGAACAATTGAAATGAAACGTGCATCAATATGCACGAGTCGCTATAGAACATTTGGATATCGCTAAGGTGAGCGCCTCGGTGCACAAGCCACAAGAACATGGGATAACTGTACTCGGCGAGTGCCTTAGTGCACAGACCATACCGTGCCTTTGCTGCACGAGTTAGACGGCTAGAACATTAGAAGACAATTGGCGAGCGCCCTAGCGCGCAAGCCCCGAACATTGAATGCTAAGTTATAGAACATGGGAATACGGTCGAAACGTGCCTACGCGCACGGGATAATAAAAGATGGCTTCGTTGCGAGAGAATACAGTTGTGGCATGAATGTGGCGGAACTGTCGGATATGACTTGGTGCCTCGAAAGGTGTTCGAGACCTTCGGGTCGTTCGGTTGATGAGCACTGAGTTGAGGTACGATGCCATTGAATCATTGAAACGAAGTATGAAATGTAAGAACACAGAAAGTTAACGAAAGAGATGCGAGACGATAAGTCTGAGTCTCGGACTCAAGACTATGTTTGGTTGTTTGAATTTGATTGCTTGAATGATAGGGCGTTGCATGGTCGAATGGGATGGACTTGAGATTAAATGTGATAATTGCCCGTGCACGGGTGTTTCCCCCAAACGGTTAAATGTCGGAGCGCCCCGGAACTGCTTGGCCGCGAAGGGAATCGAATAATCTTTGTAGGCGCACATCCTTAAACGAGTAGCGCTCGTCTTATAGATGGAAAAAGCCGCAAATAATGGCATTGCAGCGGGAACATTTCGGTTGTTGGGCCCGCAACCCACCCGTGAAACACCGGGCAGCCCGACAAATATTGAGAAAAGAAGAAGGGAAAAGAAAGGAACTCCTTTAGTCCATTTCGGCACGGATACGCCAATGGCCCTCATATAGTTAAGGAACGATGGGTTGAAAGTGTAGGCGCGTATACGTCCCGCATAGAGATGCTGCTTAGAGATGCACATATAACATGACAGGGAAGGAATGCGGTGTATTCACCTTGCGTCGGTGCAAGGGCGAGTGCGGCGACTTGGTAAGTCGTGCCACGAATCAAACACGAGATTGTTTTTTGCTTGCCTATTCAATTCGATAACATGCTGCTATGATTACATGCTTTACGCTTTCGAAGATGCCATGAAATTGACCCTAAGGAGAACATAGTAAGATCATAAGCTAAGTTGCATGATTCAACATAAATATTAAAATGTCGGTTTGGAAAGATGATCTTTGCTTCAGTACATGCGAGGACGAACGTACTGATCCACCACCAGCTTCATGCAGGGTGCAGGAAATGGATTGCTCGTGGCGAAGCGTTGCTTGAACGTGTTGAGGCTTGGAATGCCGAAGCGCATTGAATCGTGCGATCGTATTGACGCTCGGACTACGTAACTGGATTGATGCAGCCGAGATACAGAAGACATGATGTATGGAACGGTAAAATCCTTTGTGGGCAAGAGAGAACCTGAGTGTTATAGCCAATCTGGCATATGTTGTTAGGCTATTGAAAGCCATTGTAATCTCAGTTTCGGATATCAATAAAGAGAATTGTTTCGTATACACTGTTTTTCCTATCGTTGTTAATATCGAATCAAAAGATAACCATTTGAGAACTTGTCACCTTGCCTTGCACGAGCGCAACTCCAGGCTCGTGCGGCATCACGCCCCCTGCGAGGATGATGATTCAGGTGATTCCGGGTCGAGGCGTGACAGGTGTGGTCAGAGTGGCCTGGAAGCAGGGAGAGGAATAGTGGCCAGGATGGCGGCCACGAGTCGGACGGGTTCGATGGTGAACCCTAGTGGTGGTCGAGTTGAGGTACGGCGCCAGGGAGGTGGGTGCAAGGGTGGCGACGATGGCTGGGCTAGGCCGGGACGGTGTACGTAACATAACGGGCGTAGCCCTGAATGTTGATGCAATTGCAAGTCAACAAAGGAAATCGTATCGAGTTAAGTTGCATAGCCAAACTTCGGAAAAAGTTGAGTGGCGACTTCGAACACAAGGCGTTGCGAAGGATCGTTGCGTTCGGATGCACGACGGCTTGACGCGATGCATAGAGTTGGTAATCCATATGAAACATACGAAATGAGAAAGGCGATTTTGAATCTCATCGTGTGCCTTGACTTTTGTTGGATGATCGCGTGTCTATCAATATGCATACGCAATGAAATTACGAGAACAAGTGCTAAGGATAAGTCCGATCGAGAGTACAAGATGGCAAGCATAGGATTGAAATTTACCTGTATATAGCTTTGTTCCAATTTGCTACCACTGGAATTGGTCAAAATACATATATCTTCGGGACGCCTTGAATATAGCTATGGATCCAAATCGAGTTGTATAGAAAATTCAAATCGAGCTGCAGGGATGACTTTGAAATATTAATGAAAAGCTTACGAGATAGTGTGAAACTGAACAACATTGGTGGGACGAGATCGTGAAACGATCTACAAAACACTTAGTCGGAGTGTTGGTTTTGGTTCGAGGATGAACCTGGTTTTGAGTGGTATATTCTATAATGCCCCGCTCCGCATGGAGCATTACGCTGAAGCGTTGACTCAATGAGTCACGTTGACGCAAGGAAATGTATCGATGCAAAACGATACGAGAGTTAAGTTGTCCCAAGCAATGCATCAAACTAAGTTGATGCGAAGAGTTGCCTTGCCCCGAAAGAATGCATCGAGTTGAATCGATGCGAAGCGCCGCGTTGCCCCAAAGGATGAGTGCGTTGAATCGGCTCGAAGATTCTAAGAAATCGAATCGACCAAGGTGCAAGTCCAAATCGATGCAAGTATTGATTTTAGTTGGTTTTGTGTGCAGGTTATACTTTGACGGGAAAATATTAGAGGTCGATCTTTTGACATATTTAGTAAGGGGTCCGCGAAATCAAATCATCGCCTTGCGACGGACCGAGACTTGGGCACGCTAAGGCAAATCGGACGTATAACTCAATGAAGCACGAAGTGCTCGAATGGCTAAGTCAGGAGAGTGGTCGTGCAATAAAGTTATGAAATCGAGCCGCATCGGCTCGACAAAACGACGAAGGCGAATCGACTCAAGGTGGGAGGATTGACTTCTTTTACTCCTTCATTCAATAAGTCAAATATATCATTGTATGTTAAGTTAACCTATCGGCGCCACGAGCGTGGTCCGATCAGAGATAAATCATAGTGTGAGTCAAACACTAAGTTAGAACAATTGAAATGAAACGTACATCAATATGCACGAGTCGCTATGGAACATTTGGATATCGCTAAGGCAAGCGCCTCGGTGCGCAAGCCGCAAGACATGGGATAACTATACTCGGCGAGTGCCTTAGTGCACGGACCATACCGTGCCTTTGCTGCACGAGTTAGACGGCTAGAATATTGGAAGACAATTGGCGAGCGCCCTAGCGCGCAAGTCCCGAACATTGAATGCTAATTATAGAACATGGGAATACGGTCGAAACGTACCTACGCACACGGGATAATAAAAGATGGCTTCGTTGCGAGAGAATACAGTTGTGGCATGAATGTAGCGGAACTGTCGGATATGACTTGGTGCCTCGAAAGGTGTTCGAGACCTTCGGGTCGTTCGGTTGACGAGCATTGAGTTGAGGCACGATGCCATTGAATCATTGAAACGAAGTATGAAATGTAAGAACACAAAAAGTTAACGAAAAAGATGCGAGACGATAAGTCTGAGTCTCGAACTCAAGACTATATTTGGTTGTTTGAATTTGATTGCTTGAATGATAGGGCGTTGCATGGTCGAATGGGATGGACTTGAGATTAAACGTGATAATTGCCCGTGCACTGATGTTTCCCCCAAACGGTTAAATGTCGGAGCGCCCCGGAACCACTTGGCCACGGAGGGAATCGAATAATCTTTGTAGGATCACATCCTTAAACGAGTAGTGCTCGTCTTATAGATGGAAAAAGCCACAAATGATGGCATGCAGCGGAAACATTTAGGTTGTTGGGCCCGCAACCCACCCGTAAAACGCCGGGCAGCCCGACAAATATTAAGAAAAGAATAAAAGAAAAGAAAAGAACTCCTTTAGTCCATTCCGGCGCGGATACACCAACGTCCCTCATATAGTTAAGGAACGATGGGTTGAAAGTGTAGGCGCGTATGCGTCCCGTATAGAGATCCTGCTTAGAGATGCACATATAGCATGACAGGAAAGGAATGCGGTTGGTAAGTCGCGCCACGAATCAAACACGAGATTGTTTGTTTGCTTGCCTATTCAATTCGATAACATGCTGCTATAATAACATGCTTTATGCTTTCGAAGATGCCATGAAATTGACCCTAAGGAGAACATAGCAAGATCATAAGCTAAGTTGCATGATTCAACATAAATATTAAAATGTCGGTTTGGAAAGATGATCTTTGCTTCAGTACATGCGAGGACGAACGTACTGATCCCCCACCAGCTTCATGCAGGGTGCAGAGAATGGATTGCTTGCGACGAAGCGTTGCTGGAACGTGTTGAGGCTTGGAATGCCGAAGCGCATTGAAGCGTGCAATCGCATTGACGCTCGGACTACGCAACTGGATTGATGCGGCCGAGATATAGAAGGCATGATGTATGAAACGGTAAAATCCTTTGTGGGCAAGAGAGAACCTGAGTGTTGTACCCAATCTGTCATATGTTGTTAGGCTATTGAAAGCCATTGTAATCTCAGTTTCGGATATCAATAAAGAGAATTATTTGTATACTCTATTTTTCCTATCGTTGTTAATATCGAATCAAAAGATAACCATTTGAGAACTTGTCACCTTGCCTTGCACGAGTGCAACTCCAGGCTCGTGCGGCATCACGCCCCCTGCGAGGACGATGATTCGGGTGATTCCGGGTCAGGCGTGACAGGTGTGGTCGAAGTGGCCTGGAAGCAGGGAGAGGAATAGTGGCCAGGATGGCGGCCACTAGTCGGACGGGTTCGATGGTGAACCCTAGTAGTGGTCGAGTTGAGGTACGGCACCAGGGAGGTGTCCAAGGGTGGCGACGATGGCTGGGCTAGGCCGGGGCGGCGTACGTTCGTGGCGAGGAGGCTCTCTAGGATTAGAGTCAGGTTTAAGATTAGTTTAAGGTTTGGATTAAAGGATTGGGTCTTCTGTGTCGAAATTGTGTCCGGCATGTGGACAAGAAAAGGTGAAACGTATATGTAAATAAAATGGTAGAAAGGAAAAAAATGGGGACACGGACAAAGTGCACACACGATGAGATGTTTGGCTGTTGATGGAATTTGGCGGATAAAAATTTATGGAGACAATTTGGAAAGGGGAGCATATGGAGACTCCTTATATAGGAGGTGGAGTCTCCTAAATGGATATGGACTTTGAATATTAAAAACCCCTTTTGATTTCTCACTTTTAAATTTAAATCAATTTAAAAACCGATTCAATCCAAATCCAAATCCAAACCCAATTTCGAATTAAATCTATATATTCAAATCCAAATTCAATATAGATAACTTCCATATTTAAATTAAACATTTTAAAAGTAATATGAGAATTTCAAATTTAAATAGCCATAATAAGTTTAATTAAATAGAAGAAATTCAAAATAAATTTTTATAAATAATATAAAACATAATAATAAATAATTTCAAAAATTACAATAAATATTTGAATACCTTTTTAATAAATTAAAATAATTACTAAAATAATTTTAAATATTCAAATATATACATGAATTGAATTTCATGTACTCGCATGCAATTAGTATTTTATATAAAACATGTTTTTCTAGTATAGTACATAAAAGGAGAAAAGTATCATTTCTTAAATCATTACCTATAATTGTATAAATAAAAAATATTTTTCAGTAATAAAAAAAACATTCAACTAAATTTTTGCGGAAAAATATTTACATACAAATTATTTACTCTTTATGTATTTCAAAAATAAAACTATTTACTATATTTACGAAACCTAAAATAAACTCTTTATGTAAAATAACTAGATAAATAAATATCACGTATGTACGTACTCGTACTTGTCGTATAAATATCCGCATAAAACAAAAAATGTAGTAAAATTTTAGGGGGTTTACAACGTGGGCCACGCCCCTACGCCGCAGTACCGGCGGTAGAGCGTTGTCAATGTAACGCCCCAGTCCCAAAATACTTAGGACTAGGTACGTATCTATGCCAACTGCATACATACGACGTATACTCCAATATATGAAAACCTCATATGTATACGTAAGCTGTAAAATACAGTAAACCAAGAGTAATCTATTCTCATCCATAAATGAAGAATAAAAGATATCATAAAATCAACTGTAATAAGTCCTTATACAATACGTTGGGCAGAGACAAATCCACTACCAACAAGTAAGAAAAAATATACATGAAAACGAAAATGATTTGGCGGAAGTAGCAAAGAAAGATCCAAGACACGTCATCTCTGAATGAATAGAGAAGATTGCGAGCTCGACTAGAACACCTGTAATATCATAGAAGCATACACACCTGGAGAGATAACTAGGTCCTCAGAGGGACGTAACAAGATACAAAAAATACCATGCCATATAAACTGTGATATATAATAGAAAATAAGGGATACATGCAATAGGGTAGCTAACCGTACTATAGTGAATATGCAATAAAGAACAATCCTCCACATATGGGCACTCGGGCTGTATAGCAGTGGCATCGTCCCTTTCATCGAGAATCAGTACAATCCGTCCATAACGTTCGGCGAACGTCAGAGGAAATCAGTAAGAAAATGTCCATAACGTTCCCTGAACGTCAGAGGGAATCAGTACAATAGGGTGAACCTGCGTCTCCAACGGAGCTTCAGGTATATAGCAGTATGTAAATGTGGCCCATACATCAAGGAACTGTTCTTCCCTCCCAATGCCTAATATGTTGTATCCATAACACAAAATCTCTATTAACCGCTATGTCAAACTAAGCATGCAACCTTTATTAGCGGTTATTCTTATCGTACGGCTTATACGTATCGGTGGCCAGCCAGTCACGCATGTCCGAGTTCTACATGCGACTCACAACTTCGTGGTAAAAATATGTCAAGGCCTATGAATGCAACACACGAATGGTGGTCCCTTAAATCTAAGTTCAAATTACATAATAATAATAAGTACGAAAAATATAACTATACCGTAAAAATCTATCTAATCATGACTATGTAGCACAGTTTATTTTGCAAAAAAATAACTAATAAATAAATATATGAATATGAGCTAAAGTAAAATAAACAGCTAATGGCAAGGTATCTTGCCTGAGGTTATGTGCAAAAGAGAATAATCCAGTAGCTCGAACCGACAAATAAATAAAGCAAGAAAAGCCAATCCCGCATATGACTCCGGATGCGCTAACAAATATCACGAACGAGTTTGGAATAAAAGATATGCCTAGAATACGTCTGTCCAAAAGTTAAATTCTGGAACAGTAGCAAAATCGTAATTTCGGGTCAAAACGATGTCCGTCGTTGGACCCGCTTTGTACCGAAATTCGTGCCAATATCTACGGTCTCTAAAGTCATCAAACTGTCTACAGATTTGTTTTGATGAGACGAACCCAACGGAATGTCCAATTTTGGATTCCGGTGGGCCGTGCACAAAATTGCCCGTTGAGTAGGATTGTGGGCCTACCAAAATGGCGTCACAGTCAACCTTCTCAGAACTAAACCAAACTTGGCTCACAGGACCAGAAAAATATTTTGAGTCCAATGGCGCAAGTTTCGTCGCAATTTGATGAATGTATACAAATTGTGACTTAGTTTGCAAAGGGTCGATACGAGGGTATCTCGACGGATACGTACTGATTTCGTCGCGCACATGCAACAAAATCGGGTTCCGCCAGTTCCCACACGTCGACAACATCCATACGCGTCTTTCGATGCATATAGTGCGCGACCATGTCGCCCGGTTTGTCGGGATGGACTCCGTATCGGGGTACTTTTCAAAATTTCAAAAACAGAATTTACAATTTTTTTGAGAACTTTAACTACGTGTAAGTTTTTACATACTAGATGAAATGTGAATCCAGAAGGTGCGTTACAATCTCGGTTATATTGTCTTTGACGTCTTCAATTAGCTTCTACAAAATCTTAAAGTACAAAATGAAAAGTGGCCGACAAGTTGATGTTTCAAAACAATTTTTTAATATTCCAGAAAAGTGGTTTTTCTCCAACTTCGCCTCGATTTTTGAGCAAGTTGGATGGCCATGTCGATATACACCTGGGGGATCTCGAAGAGGGTCATGAGGGCTTTCTACACGAATTTACGGATCTAAAAACGGATTTGAATTGGAGGAGAAATCACATGGTGAAGGTGATCACCTTAATGTTAAAAACTGTTGGTTGATGTTGTTGTTGCCGCTGTCGTCGCGACCGCGGGGCCGGGTTGCTGGCCTGCTCGCCGGAGGGAGGTACGGGGACAGAGGTGAGAGGAGGAAGGGGAAGGAGAGTGGAGGAGGAGAAATAATTAAGGATTAGGGTTTTATAACATATATATATATATATATATATATATATAATAAAAAAAAAAAAATATATATATATATATATATATATATATATATATATATATATAGGGAAGGGGTTTCGGCCAAGAGTTTAATGCTTGATGTTTTTAAAAAGGGTCGGCCCCCCTTATGCAACGTGAGGGAGCAGCTGCTCCTTTATGCAAATATGGTCGGTTCCGACATGGTGGGGCCGACCATATGATTTTTGTTTCTTTCATTCGTATATATATATATATATTTTTTTTTATTTATTATTTTATATATATATATATATATATATATAATATATTATATATATATATATATATTTATATATTATAAATATATATATATATATATAATATATATATATATATATATATATATATATATATATATATAAACCATATAAATCTCCATAAAAAACCAAATGAAAATTTTATATTATCTAGAATCTATTTTGACATATTTACATATGTAAATTTAGTTTGACAAATAAAATAAAAACCAACAATAGTAACTTAACAATAATAAATATATTTATTTAATCATAACCAAAATAATATTAACATAAATAAATATTAAAATAATTCAAATGGTGGCTTTGGTGGACTTATACTACACTCCCTTATCCAGGTCCAAAAATTTGTACAAAGTGTTGCACATATTATTTAATAATAAAATACCAATAATAGTACAAATATTTAAATAATTATAAATTGTATATAAAATTCTAAAATAATTTAGGAAATATTTTTACGTACATAAAATATGTTTACATGGCCACCTTGGTCCCATCCCTTGGCTACATAGGCTTAAATTTGGTTAGGGCCCTGTTCGGGCTGAATTGGACATACCGGGTCATCTAAAAATCAATATAATAAATTAATCTAAATAAAAATAATTTAAATGCGTTATTTTACAACTCGGCCTGGTTTTCCTAGTTCGGACTTCACCATGGCTGGGCTTCCACTAGCATGGTTAATACCAGTCAAGCCACACTACACAACTTCCGTGTTAAAGGTCGTGGTCGTCTAGTGCTCCAAAACTCATCGATGGCTAAGGTCATTTTTTAAAAATTAAAAAAATCATAAATTACATAAATTCATTTTTAAGTCTTTTTAATAATAAAAAAATAATAAAAAATTTTATTAGGGATTTTACATCCTACCCAACTTACAAGATTTTTGTCCTCGAAATTTAGGATTAGGGTAGGTAGGATTGAGGAATAGGAAGAGTAGTTTAAGGCGTGGATATAGCCACATGACTAAAGTGATACCTTGGGTCTATTATCATGTACAGTGTCTTGCCTTTCTGAATAAGTAAAAGACAAGAACAATAAAGGTTTCAAAGACGAGGTTATGAGTACGATTACGAGGTTCATAGGCGATGGAAATAATTTAAATGAGAGTTGCCAATACTGTCGGGATGAGACTCTAAGGCAGGTTTACAATGTCTCCATCCACGTAGAATAATACATGAAAAGCGAACTAAAGTGCAATAGGTTGATCAGACCATCATGCACCGGTTCTGATTAGACAATATGTTAGTGGGTGTACCCAATAAAATATCATGATCAAGCTTGATAACGAAATAAGCTTGCAAAACTGAAGCTACATTAGCAGCATGAGATAGTCAAAATATGAGCAAGGGAGGTACTGATGAAGAAAATTTTAAATAGTCCAAGATCTTTTAAAATCAAGGCTCGCCCAAAGTTTGGGCCTATACAGTTATCTTGGTTGACTAGCTAAGTTAGGGTCCTCTGAAATTATAGTCTAAGCAAACTTATCAACATGGGCCACAAAGACAAAGGCTTTGTTGGGCAGTGAGGTATTCTACCCAACTTATAAGAGTTAAACTAGTAGTGTGATGGGACAATGGGTTAAGCAATCAAGATAAAGCACAAATTTAAGCATTTAAGGAATTAAGTAGAACAAAATCACATATCGGGTTAAGGAATTGAGTCAAGGTTGGATCTCTTAATTGAAGTCGGAAAGTATTTTGGTGTCATGGTAGAGATTATAGTTTAGCCATTTTGACCAGAAAGTCATATCAAGAAAATAGAGTATAAGAAGACGTGTTTTAGTGGGACATGCTATATCTATATAAATGTGGGCTCGTCTAGGCCTTACATATGAAATTTGTTGGAAGAAAAAAGTCTACTGTTGTACTCCAAATATCCAAGTCATGGTAAGGGGCGCCAAAAGATCAAAAATAGAAAGTGGGAGTTCATGGGGTGACAATTTATGCACAATAATAAAGGAGATCAAGTTAAAGCATGAGATAAAATTAATTAAGGAATCCAGTAAAATAATAATTTAGGGACACAGTTCTAGTAAGAAGATAGTCTTCTAGGTGAATACAGTCAAGGAGCGATCAATTCGTTATTCAATCCGCAAACGGTTAGTAGGTCACGAGGAAAGGTCGAGAAAGTCAAGATTGGGTTACAGTCGTATAGTTTGGTAGATGACTAACAACACTTGTATACGTACTATTATCATGGTCATGAGTGATATGGCAATTAGTGTGGAGTACATCTATCTTATTGGAGCCATCTTGATGGTCTACCATTAAGATTTTAACTCAAGTTTCCTCCAAAAGTTTCAAAAATAAACTTTCAAAAATAAACCACCAAAATTTGTATTCACTCCAAGCCGTTCAAATTCATCATAAATTTAAATCACTTTCATAAATCTTAAAGCAAAATTTTTATCATGTTACTACTGACTTTTTCAAAATTTACATTTCTCATTCAAACTTTAACTCAAGAGTTCATAAATCATGAATATTATATATATATATATATATATATATATATATATATATATATATATATATATATATATATATATATATTTATATATATTAATATCCATCATCAATCATAACTTTAAATCTCTACAAAAAATTAATAGCTCCTCAGATAAAATTTCTAGCACATACAAAGCAATCTCAAAATTTTAGCTCAATATTTTAATGCACTCATCAATTATAACTTCTATTCATACTAAATTATTCCAACATAATCACAACTTTTAAATGATAACTTTATTTGATCAATCAAAACAACCTTATCACATCATTAATATATTTTTATTTTATTTTAAAAATTTGTGATATTAACAATCCAACATTAACTAAATTTATAAATAATCTTATCAGTCATAAATAAAATAAATTTTTTTTGCAAAATTTGATATCCAAATTCATAATTTTAAAAAAAACTCAAAATCTAAATAGATCTGTAAATCCTCAATCATAGGACAAAATTTAAAATAAAAAAATTCAAAAATTGTTTTTACAACTTCCGAACATTTAAACCAAAATTTACCATCATTACTTTCACTTAAAATTCAAAATTTACTAAACACGAAAATTGCAAGTTGTACGACGCAAATTTAAGTAATTTCTGCAAATTATTTGAAATCTAAGATCATTTTCAAACCCAATTTATAACTGTTCAAAGATGTATAACATAATCCAATAAATCATAAATATTACAACTCAAAATCAAATCAATTTTATATTTGTTCAAAGATGTATAGTTATAACCCCATTATTCATAAATATCAAATCTCAAAAATCCAATCAATTTCTTAAATCAATGGTATAAAGATTCTATATATATATATATATATATATATATTATATATATATATATATATTAAATATCTATATATTTATATATATATATTTATTTATTTATTTATTATTTATTTTTTCAATCCTATGGTGTTACTATTTAGAAATCTCAAGATCAAAACTTTGCTTGGTAATATCCTATTTTACAAATTATCAATCATTAGATCACACTTTAAAAAAAAACCTTTTTGACTCAATAAGAGTCTTAAATGTATTCCAATTGCCAATATAATCATTCTAGCCATGTGTTTAACCTATGAGCATATACTAGTGTGATCATCTTCCTAGTTGACACTAAGCACGAAAATAAGATTCAACGGTAGAAAGGAATCAAACAAGATGCAATTCAAGGAGGCGATCGAGAGTTCGGAATTTGAAGCCAAGGGAAGAGGTCAAGCTGTATGGATGAGATTTCTAGATTCTAATCCCATGTTGTAGGTTCACATCGGTACAGTAATGCTTGCCATTGATTGTGAAAGAACAGAACAATTACATCGGAGGACTGAACTTAAACTCACAATACAAACTCGCTTGTACAAAGAAAGCCTAGGGATGAAAACCTAGGTACAACAATCTAAGTACAATTGTTTTTTTTTCTGGGGGATGACGGTAGAGGCTCGGGAAAGCGACGGCAGCTCTGCCTTACTCTTTGGACGATCGGATGTAGCCTTGGCTCTGGTGAAAAAATGCACTTGGACGTGTGGGGAGACTCCTCTGCGCCTTCGGTTGCTGGCTCTCTGGATGTCTCGGTAGTGCTCTCTCCTTTTTTTTGCTCTCTTTGTCCTTCTCTCCTCTGCTGCTTCTGCAATAAGAGAATGTCCTCTTTCGTAAGGGAATGGCACCTTGCTATTATAGGAATGGGGTCATCATTAGGGTTTACAAATGATTGCCTCCTTCAGAAGTCGGCGGTTAAGGACCACTGAATTTGGGGCGTTCAACTTGCGTATAATATTTGAGCATTAATGTGATTGCATCAAATTGTAAAATCCCTAAATTTCTACTAATTTTTTATTTAATTTTGGTACTGATTTATATTTTGTATTGTACGTCGCGTAGTCATATTGTACGTCGTGCACGAAATTTATTTTTTTGCTCGTCGAGTGCGAATATGTGCGAGCGTACATATTTATTGAAAAACATTTTATTTTAAATTCAAATAATATATATAATAATTATTGTATTTATATTTTGCTTAAAGTTATCTCTCAGATGACCAAAACCTTATTACCTTATTTATTATTTATTAGTGGTAATTTGGAAAACTATTTATATTCCTTGCATATGAGGTACATTAAATTAAATTTATATATTTTATTTTTGAAATTATTAAATATAAATATTTTATTATTCGAAAAGATTTTAAAAATAGTTATTATTTTCGAAATTTATATTATTAGTATTTAAAAAAATATTTTAAAATTATTGTGGCATTTAAATCTTGATTTAATTTTTGGATTTATTTAAATAGATTAAATTATAACTACATTTGGAATTTGAATTATCTCAATTGGTTTTAATAAAAGATGGATTTTAAATTATTTTAAATTGGATTTTGTTTGGATTTGAATTTATTAAATTGATTTAAATTAATAGATGAATTATCTATTTGGGTTTTAAATCAATTCTAATCCTATCCTAATTGGGAATTCCCCATCCTATAAATAGGCAGGTACTCCTCCATAATTTTATCATTCACCAATAATCGACAAATATTATCCCACCCACGTGCACTGTGTCCGTGTCCCCCTTCCCATCCACTATTTTCTTTTTTTACACATACATTATTCTGTCCCGTCCGACAATCCGGACGTCCACCAGCCGTGTCGGACACTCCCGACCGACGTAACCCAATCCGACATTTTAAATCCTCTAACCCTAATCCCAATGCCCCTTGTCTTGTCCGACACCCGGACACGACGACACCAATTACAGCTATCCCTAATCCTAACCTAACCACAGCCGAGGAATCTCGTCGCTGCCATCTCCCGGCCTCCTCCCATAGCCGCCATCTCCAATAAGCACCACCCTCACCACCTAAACCTCCACCGTGACTCTGATAACCGGCCAACCCCGGCCGAGTCGGCCATAGCCACCACCGCTACTGCCATCACCTGTCCTTCATCCCGTTCCAACAGCGCAACACCACCACCATCATCACCGTCGCCGTCGTAGCCACCCCCGGCCAAACTCATCAAAATTACCACAGAAAGAAAACCCTAACCCTAAAAACTTACCTGACTGGCCGCCGCCACGACGAGCAGCATCCCGACCAACTACGCCCTTCGCCACCCCAACCCTTGCCGTTGTCCGCCGAGCCTAGCCTGCCCAATCCCTTCGACGAAACCCCACCGCCACTCTCGCTCTCTCTCCCCTTGCCCACCGACGACTACCGCGCGCTGTCCCCTTTTTTTTCCAACCACCGCCGCCATCCACCGTCCGCCGGAAAACCCTCTCTCAATTTTCTCCAGCGTCCGCCGGCCGGATTAGCCTCCGTACGCCACCACTCACTGCCCTCATCCTCCTCCGACTCTTCTTCTTCTCCATCCCCGCCGCTCACCCCTTTCACCGCACCACACCGCCTCGACGCCGGCAGATCCGCCCAGGCGTGCGCGCGGATCTTCCGCTCCACCCCCTTTCTCATCACCCCGCCCCAGCTCTCCTTCCTCCACCGCACGCCGTACCCCGACTCCCTCTTTCCCTTCTCCTCATCGCCGCATCTCCTTTTCTCTCTCTAAATCCCTTTTCATCTCTTTGTGTTTATTTTTTTTCGGTTTCAGTCAGTGAGTTCTCCTCGAGAGAGGAGAACAAATATTCAGTATTTTTAATATATATTTATCTTGTTATTATTATTATTAATTTATTTATTTTAGTTTCACTGTTATTATTATTATTTTTATTTTTATTATTATATTATTATTATCAATATTATGATTATTATTATTATTATTATAAAAATAAATTTTGGTATTGGACTGTTGTGGGTATTATATACAATAAGTATTTCGACAGTAATCATGTATATATATTTGAAGAATATTATATTTATATTATTAATTAGTATCGTTATGTAGTTATTGACTCTCAATAATATTTTATATATATACATATGTAATTATATCTAAAATTTCTAGAAAGTATTGTGACTAATAAAATAAATTTTTAAGTTATCAAAATATTTTCAAGTAGTATACGAAATATTTCAAGTAAATTAAGTATTTAACCTAAAATTATTTTGGCCTAAATTAATTT
Source organism: Iris pallida (assembly GCA_029216955.1). Lineage (NCBI taxonomy): Eukaryota > Viridiplantae > Streptophyta > Magnoliopsida > Asparagales > Iridaceae > Iris > Iris pallida. The sequence continues at coordinate 12,180,406 of JANAVB010015600.1, forward strand.
TTGCATATTTTCAAAGTATGTATCAAAAACTATTTTACTCAGTAAAATATATTCCCTTACTATAAATATTTTCAGGTATTATAAATAGTTTTCTATTATTGATTTCTCTCTTGTCCATAACCGATCCTCTTATTCCTATTATGTCACCAAATTCTGTCCTACCTTATGTCTACCCTAACTAAATTGATCCTTCTGGACCCAATAGAACTAACCGTGTCACCACCCGATGTCACCTTGCATGATTGTTGTACCGAAGTCGTAGTTCGTGCCACATTGACTATCGCAGCACACCAGGTGTCACAACAGGCAAGTATACCTTGCTAATTAACTGTCAATTATTTATTTTCTGCATTATTTATTTGTTCCATATCGTTAGTTTCCTTTGTTATAACTGCACGTCCAAGCCATACTGGGTGCAAGCGACTTTATTAGTCGTTACTTTATTTTATGCATGATGACATATGTTAGTGGACTACCTTCTTGTTGGGGATATCTTTATATCTTCCTTTGGCTGTGCAACTCACCTACACGGTTTGAGACATGTTGTAGGGGCACGACTTATTGACTAGCTATCTCTAAAGTCGTGACGGTAGATATTCATAACTGCTATGATTAAAGTTTTAGAGACTCAAGCAGTTACAAACTGGACGAGCCATGGACATGACTTGAACAGTATAGGATATATTGGGGGACAGTCGCTAGTGCTTATGGGAAGCCAAACAGGTAACAACAGTCTCCGAATGGAACTGTGGCGATATATTGCAGATACCCTCTGACGTTTTGGACGTTACGCCGGATACAGATGACTGGATGCCAGTTACGTACACATAGCCTAAAATCCCACCCATGCGCATGAAAGTTGTCCGCTAAATTGCCGTTAGACGGTTAGAATCTCCTTTGCATGTTTATGACTAGTTTATATTATTTTATTATTCTGACAGTTCATATTAGCTCGTTCTTCCTGTATCGCTACGTCCGTCTGAGGACCTGGTTTTTTCTCAGTGTGTGTTCATGGTTTTCTGCTGGGTATCCTAGCCACGGCCGTGGTCTTCTTAATTCCTTCAAACACGATTGCGCTTGGTCGTCTTGCCATTTATTGATCGATTCTTGTACATTTCTTTTATTGAGATAGTTGGTAGTGGACTTTGTCTCCGCCAACGATTGTATCATAAATATCCAAGTTGATTTTATATTAGTATTTTTTCATTATGGATGAGATTTAGTTTGTCTTGGATTACTATATTTTACAGCTTATGTATTCATACGAGACCCATATTTCGTATGAATATAGCTGGCATGTCTACGTTCCTAGTCCTACGTATTTTGGGACTGGGGCTTACACAAATCTCTATGGGCAATAAATATTGATTGCCATGAATATTCGTGATTTGTTATAGCCTTCCACGTGTCCAATTTGCTTGATTTGATTGATCTGGGCCATTATAATGATCGCAACAAATCTGATTTTGTTGGAATTTGTTGGCACCCATATTCCAGAAAAGATAATACTGCTACGTACGTGTCTCAATTGTAGCGAAGAGCACCACGTGTCTCAACTGGATTGTCCTGACCGAGCCACATATGGGGGGATCTTCTCAGCCACATGAAACATGCAGCCGCATGAGGATGAGCAGCCGCATGAGGATAGGCAGCCGCATGCAAATAGGCAGCCGCATGCAGATGGACGCCACATGGACCTGGGCAGCCGCATGCAAATAGGCAGCCGCATGCAGATGGGCAGCCGCATGGAGATAGACAGCCATATACAGATGTGCAGCCGTATGGCGCTGGAAAGCCGCATGGAGATAAGCAGCCGCATGCAGATGGGCAGCCGCATGGAGTGGCCTCGGGACTTGGTGAATTTTTCCAACTGTAAAGGGATTTTCTTCTATTTTCTAGGATCACGCCATTATGTCAGAGTCATTATTACGTCCTTATGTCAGAGCTGTCACAGTTGTTATTTATCAGAGTAGCCGTCAGGGCATTAAATGCAGTCGACTGTAGAGAACAACTGTTGAAGGCCACGTGGCTTCTTTCTGAGCCGCATGGATCTATCCGAGCGTATAAACCCCTAAGCCGTATGGACTTCTGAGCCATAGAGATCCTGAGCCGCATGGGGATCCTTCTGTCGAAGCCGTATAGGTCTTTCTTCATTCTTTTCTATGCTTCTACAAGACCCCCTTCAAAGTTTTCAATTTCGAAAATTGAAATACTTTGAATAAGAAGCATGGCCATGTAAAAATTCTTTGGACCGCACAGGATGTTCTGGCCGCATAGATGTCTCAGCCGCATGGCCATCTGAGCCGTATGCACTTTCCAGCGGCATGGGCTGCTTGGCCGTATAGGCTCCTTGTCACGTTTTCATGCCACGTGTACAAATCTTTGCATTGACTGCCTTTGATTTGAGCCATCCTTTGGGGGGAGTCCCAAGAGTTAGCTTATTATTAAATTTTAGATTTATTTGGATAAATCTCCTTCATGAGAGGGGGCAAAATCCTAGGAGTCGATTTTGCCTGTTAGCACACGACCCGAAGCGCCCCATCGGTCCACGTGTTTCCTCCTCCTTTTGTCCTCCTATAAATAAGAGTAATTAAGAGAAGAAATCTCTTTACTCTCTCTTTCAACTCAAGCCTTTCCTGCCCTAACTGTCATCCTCTTCTTCAATCACCAATGGCTCCCAAGAAGACTGTTGCGACGAAGGGTAAAAAGATGGCGTCTTCGTCGGTTATGGAAGCAAAGGGCAAGAAACTACTTCTACTTCGACTGCGGCAACGAATGATAATGTGGCAGCTCCTCCGCCGGCCGACGTGCCCGCAGTTCACCCCGATGTCCACCCCCCTATTGCTGGTAAGGACGATGTATAAGCTTGAACCATAACTGTTGTGGCTATGTCGCATGCTCTATGCGCGAGCTTTCATCTTCATGTGTGCCGCATGTATGTCTCATGTCCGAGCCGTATGGGGTATACTCCCTGTCCGAGCCGTATGAAAATTGTTACTGTGGCCGCATAAGTACTTCGCCGTCGGGACCGCATAAGCTGCGCGAGGCCACATAGGCTCGCACGAATTCGTTTGTCGCATGAGCCGCATAGACTTATCCGAACGCTGTCGCATGAGACTTCGTTTAGACAGAGCCACATGAGAACACTGCCGCATAGACCTTTGCTGGACGGAGCCGCAAAAGTGTTTTCTGAGTTGAGCCGCGTGAGACTCCATTAAATTGGAGCCGCATAAGCTCGAAAACACCAATCAGTTCTCTTTGTCTATATTTTTTAACTTATTTCTTTATCCTCTTTTTAGTGAATTTTCCAGTTAATGCTGCAGGGGAACCTCTGGTGGGCCAGGCCCAATTTGCTGTTGGAGTCCGGCTTGACCAACTAGTTCGGCAGGTGGTAGAACAACTGTCCAAGAAAGAGCCTGAGGAGAGGCTGACTCTTATCAAGAACCAGCCCTTTCGCTTTCTCTGTGCCATGCTGAATTCAGGGCGATTGAAGGGAAAGTACCTAAAGCCGACGTTCTTTTTCGGGGACGCCCTGACTGTGAAGAACTCTCGGGGATTGGATATATCCGAGAATTAGAATTTTATCTCTGCTGGGAGGGCAATCCACACATCCCCTAGATGGAGCATCATTTTCCATTGGTGTGGATCAATATGTTGCCGGTGGACAGGAGGATGCAGGAATCTTTGACGTCGAGCCGGTCGAGAATAATTGTGGGTAACATCCACTACAATAAGCATGTTAGATCAGCGTACGCGGGCAGGGAACCGGTCAGCTGCTCCATGATGGGGCTGGCCCCGGGTACTTTCTTAAATGCGCAAGGTTCCAATTTTTTATTCTTTCAAGCCGACACTTTCCTGAATCAACTCGCTCAGAAAGGGTCTTCCCATTGGTCGGCTCTCGCTTCTGAACTGGATACGCCCCCATCCCTTCGTGGGCCAATTTGATCGGGTGGATTTTACGAGAATATGGGACTTTCCTGCGTGAGGTTGGTCTCTACCACGCCATCCGGGGTACATGTCACGGACTGTCCATCAATAGGGAGTTATTTATGGCTCTCTTAGAGATGTACAACCAGCGGACGGGGACCTTCTTCGCGCCAGGAGGGGAGATGGGTCTCGCTCTTCATGAGATGCACATCGTCTCTAGGTTGCCTTGGGGCAATGAAGCGTTTGAAGTATATACTCCGACAAACGAAGAGTTGGAAGATTTGGAGCAACGATATCCGGGTTTCGTTGCTGTCTATCAGGAGTTACTATGTAATCACAGTTACTGTCAGCAGACGACCAAGAAAGATAGTAACTCGGAAGGGAACCTTCCGCATACTAGGGCTTGGCTCTTCCACCTATTTCAGCAAGGTGCTTCAGGCCGGATTACTCCCCGGAATCCTCTGACCCAAGAGCAAGTACAAGATCTGGTATTAACTGCCAAGAAATTGAAGGTCTTGAGCGACACATTTGGGAGTCAAACTGATTCATTTGATTATTTTTATCAGGATACCCAGTCGCTGTCGAAAAAGGTAATCCTGGCAGGGTTCTTGATGGTATGGCTACGAAATTGCGTAATCTCAGGAGGAGCTAGTTCTATTGAGAGGATCAACCATAATTTTATCCTTCCTGCCATGAAGCTGGCCTTCGGGGCAGACTGGCTCTTCTTCTGGCCATGGTGTGCAGTATACACCGTGGCCTTTGTACTTTTTCATCCAAGGTTTTTGCACGTGACACAGCGATGAACTTTGAACGAACCGAATTGCCTTATCCATATCTGATGGGTTGGTTATTAATGCACTGCCGGTCTTTGTTGAGACCTGGCGCAGAAGATGGTGTAACTGACGATGATGCTTTTATCTTCCAGTACCGTCGGATGCCCTGGGAGTATAACACTATGCCCGCCTGTCGGAAGGCGCTGGCGAGGGTGGATGGATATAACATTTTCGTGTCTGTTCCCTATTTTTCTGCTGAGGAGGTGGAGAGTGTACATGTTGATGGTACCAGGCCTCCTCTCCTCTTACCTGAGAAGATGCTTCTTTGGTTGCGTAACATCCGTCCCTCGCACTTAGTATATCTCAACCGTAATACAGTATACCTGAAACCTTACTTACCCAGCCAGTTCTCTCGCCAGTTTGGGTATAGCCAGCTGTTCCTAGAGAGTCCTAGGTCTTGCCTGGGCTTTAAAGGCAGTGCACTGGATGGCATCAGAGCCTGGATCTATTATAATATTTCTCATACCCGCACTAGTTTCTCGGTCCCTGATGCTGAGATGCAATGGGGGATTTTGTATTTAGCAGATCTTTATCATGTTACTGCGAGCAAGTTTCCGGTTAACTTTGACCCTTGTACCAATTTTATTATTGGTACCAGCTTGGCGGAGAAGCCCCAGGGGTCGAAGAAGAGGAAGCAGAGCACGAACACGGTTCCTGTATCGGACTCGGAGTCCACTACTGCGGATGAAGAAGATGGCAAGCAGGGTGCGGATGATTCTCTCCCTCCTCTAGACGAGGTGGCGGCGGAACAACCGCCCATTGAATTCGATGAAGTGGTGGCGGACCAGCCACTTGATGTAACTAGCCCTTCACGTAAGCGGAGCAGGAGTGGGTCTGCTGATATCGATATGACTTATTCTATGAAATGAGCTGCTGTCAGATCTCGTCGACTATTTACCGAGGATGTTGACGCTATTTCTGAGGTGAATCAAATTATAGTCGTCTTCTCCTTCATTTTCCTGTACTATGGACTAATCATTTTCTTTTGCTCTTATAGGCGTTAGAGGAGTCGGTTTCTCGATAACTGGGCGCTGAGGTCGATCCTGCCCTGATCGCTTTGGTCGATGACATGTGCACCGCTATCATTTATACTGGGGTTCTTCCGGAGGCGGTCGAGGAGTCCCACCTTGCTGAGGGATCAACCCATGGGGACGGGGGCTCTACTGCACCTGTCCCTGAGACAGTTAAATTTCAACAGGGTGATACTGAACTGGCTGGATCCCTTTCCAGGGTGGCTGGGGCAGAAGAACAGCTGACCTTAACTTGGAGGTCGCGGGTGAGGAGACCACGGCATTTGCGAGCAAATCGTAGCCTCCATGCTCCTCCCCTGGTAAGATAAGCCAAATCTTAACTTGTGATGAGGCCTATCTGCTCTATCTGCTCTATCATCACACCCTTCGGGTTAGACTGATTGATGGTTGCTCTGGACATACAGGTCCTGTCTTTCCAGTGCCGATGATGGATATTGTCGAGACAGGCTCTGTCGAAAGGGGACTGGCGGAGAGGAGCGTACCCTCTCCTATTCTGACTCATATTGAAGGACCTCCCGCTGGCTTGATTTGGGGAAGTCAGGTGGCGGCACAGCCGGGGCAGGGGACAATGGTCCTTGCGTCCTCTTCTGCTCGGACGGCTCCGATAATCGACCTTTCTACTTTGTCGAGTGTCTAGACTCTTCGGGTGGCGGAGGAGGAGTTAGCCGCTATCCGCGCATCTTTCCGCTCGGAATTTGTCTCTCTGGTGGCAAGTTCTAGCGTGCCTCCTTCGACATTGCTGGCCATGCTTCCTTTGACGCCGTCCTCTACGGAAGTTCTGAACGAAGCGTCACAGGACGTGGTTGACAGCTTTTATCGCCATTTGAAGAGGGGGATTGCGGCTGCTGTAGAACGAGGGACCTCCTTTTTCCTTGGACCGATAATACGCCCAGGGTAATATTGATATTCTTAAGATTCTTCTAGGTGGGGCGGGGGGTAGCTGCGCTTCTGGAGGAAAATTGCAGGAGGCTGATCAGCTGGTGGCCCAGCTTCATATGCTGCGGCAAACTGATCTGTCTGCTGCTATAGATCAAGAGCGCGGTTTCCTTATAACTGCCCTAGTGAAGGTAAAGGCTGCTCGGGATATGACCAAGCCGGTCATACAGAAGGACCTCTACGATCTGTCTGAGCTATATGATCAATTGAGTCGCGAGAGTGAAGATGTTACGGCTCGGGATGCGACTGCCTCCCATGGGGTCATTGACACACGGGAGCAGATCCTTGAACTTCAGAGGAAGTTAGCTTTTCTGGAGTCTGAGCTTGAGGCGGCCCGTACCGAAATGGGGCTAATTATCCAGGAGGCTGACAGAGTTAATCGAGCTTCGGCTGGCCTGGAGCTCGCCCTGAAGAAGTTGGAGGACGGCTGGCGGGCGCACATGGACTTGGATAGTACGGAGCGGTTGTCCCGTGAGGCCGAGTATCGAGCCAGGCAGAGGCTTGAGCGGGGGCCCGCCTTGGTGAAGAACCGTCTCTTGGAACTATGTACCGCCGAACCATAAACAGATTTTTTTCTTCTTTTTTATTTTCGTTCTTTTCCTTTCTTTATGTGGGACGTAGTCCCTAGAACATGTAGTATTTTCGTCTTCCAAATAAAAGAGTATATTTTATTTTACCCTTTATTTGTACTGCTTGTTGTGCCTGTGGTGTTATGGTGGTGTTTGCTCCGCTTGGGGGACTTGTTTGTGGATCTGTTACCCTTGGCATACCTTGGTTTTAGGTATGGATAACAAGTTTGATGTGGATACCTAGAACAATTCCACGGTAAGGTGGTCATAGACGTTCCAGGTATCGGGAGAAAGAATTCCATGGAGCAGTTGGGCTCCCGGGGCATGATGAGAAATGATGTACATGTACTAGGAAACTTAGTACAACATTTGTGGTCAGCATAGGACATTTGTGGGCCTATTATCCTTGGCGTATCCTGGTTCAGGATACGAATAATAAGACGAGAGAAGACCACCATACTTACTCAGAGGTAATGAGGACATGACAAGTATGGGGGTTTTACCGCAGAGTCTTCCTACTCAGAGGTGATGAGGACATGGCAGGAGTGGACTCAGCAGAGGATATTTGTGGTCCGTAGAGGACATTTGTGGACCTATTATCCTCGGCGTACCCTGGGATTTTTTTTGGTACAGATAATAAGTCGAAAGGGAACCAACATACTTACTCAGAGGTAATGAGGACATGACAAGCATGAGGGTTTCTTCGATGGAGCCTTCCCACTCAGAGGTAATGAAGACATGGCAGGAGTGGGCTCCATGAAGGGGTACACAGAACGACTCAGAGGTAATGAGGACATAGAAGTTCTATGTAGAGGGGTGATTTATTTTTGGCGGAAGTGAAACGACTCAGAGGTAACATCGGCGTGATCGTTTTAAAAATTGGTGGATCTGTTACCCTTTTTATGCACTGAGAGTGCGGATAGTGGATCATGAGGGAGGATCTCTTTCAAAAGAATAAGTTCAGAGGTATGGTTATACATGACTTACTACCTAAAAGAGTGACCGAAATGTAAGTTTAGAGGTACCTGCGGGTATATAACTCAGCAATCTGGGATATTTGGATGTAAGTTCAGCGGTACCAGAGGGTACATAACTCAATATTCTGGGATTTTGTGGATGTGAGTTCAGCGGTACCGGTGGGTACATAACTCAATAATCTAAAATTTTGTGGATGTGAGTTCAGCGGTACCGGCGGGTACATAACTCAATAATCTGGAATTGGGAGGATGTGAGTTCAGCGGTACCGACGGGTACATAACTCAATAATCTGAAATTTGTGGATGTGAGTTCAGCGGTACCGGCGGGTACATGACTCAACATTTTGGAGAATGTCGTTTAGACATAATATTTCTTCAGGAACTTGCCGTTGACGGGCAACATGAGCAAGTCTCCATTTTATTTTGTGAGACGGTAAGCACCGTTGGAGAATACAGCCTCAATGATAAATGGCCCTTCCCACTTTGGCTGGAATTTGTCAACGTTTTGTGAGTCATAACCATCGGCCTCCAAACAGCCAGGACGAGATCGTCCACTTGGAATGTTCTGATTTTAACCTTCTTGTTGAAGGCTCCAGAAATGTGTGCTTGGTATAGCTCGATTCGTTGCTGAGCCAAGAGGAACTTTTCATCTGAGGCCTCCAACTCTTGTAACCGACGACGGTAGTTATCGTCCGTCGTTAATTTGTAAGTGAGAGCGACGCAAAGCGAGGGTATTTGAGTCTCCAATGGGAGGACTGCCTCACTTCCGTACACCAGGAAGAATAGTATGTTTCCAGTGGCCGTCCGTACTGTAGTACTGTACGCCCATAATCATTCACCAAACTTCTCGTTCCAGTCGCATTTGTTGGACGACACAAACTTTTTAAGCAACTTGATGTTAGTTTTGTTGAATGCTTCTGCCAACCCATTCGCTGTCGGATTGTATAGCGTCAAAGCAATATTCTAAATTTGATACTTATCGCAGAATCGATAGAAGGCGTGGCTTGCGAACTGTGGACCATTATCGTGGATGATCCTTCCGGGCAGTCCAAAGCGATAGATGACGTGATGCTTGAGAAAGCCGATCACGTTTGAAGTCTTCACTTCTGCAAGCAAAACAGCTTTCGCCCATTTGGAGAAGTAATCTGTGATTGCGAGTATAAAACGATGTCCTCGGGAAGAAGGTAGAGTGATCAGACCGATGATATCCATTCCTCATGCTTCGAATGGCCAGGACGCCACTGTCGGATATAGAAATTTGGATGGCTGGGGGATGAAGTCCGCGTGGACTTGGCAGGCTTTACACTTTCGTGCATAGTCTATCGCATCTGTTACCATCGTGGGCCAGTAGTAGCCCATTCGGCGAAGACGATTTTGCAATTTTGGGCCAGGCTGATGGGCCCCGCAGACACCGTCATGAGCTTCTCGTACGGCTTCTTTGGCTTCTACGTTTGACAGAAATCGAAGCAATAATCCATCGTAGGATCGGCGATATAGTATTTTCGTCTCTGTATCGCAGAAGAATCTGAGAGAACGCCTTCTGATAGAGGTGGCTTCCTTCGGATTCTCCGGCAGAATGTCGTAGACTACGAAGTCAATGAATGGATGTCTCCAGTCTGGTACTTCATCGATCGTCTGAGCAGAATAACTCGTCACAATTTGAACGTTGTTTTTGGGACAGACTAGTTCATGGCCTATCACGTCCACCAAATGATGAATATTGTTTGGCACTGCTAGGGAAGCGTCAAGGCTTGCTAGGGCATCGGCCTCGATATTTTGGAGTCTGGAGACGTGTTCGATGAAGAACCCTTCAAATGACGAGATTATGTTGATCGCTATTTGGTGATAGGGGATCATGTCTTCATGGCAGACTTCGTACGAACCCCGGATCTGATTGACGATTAACTGTGAATCGCCGTACGCTTCAAGATATTCCACCCCCAGTTCTCTCACAAGTTGGAGGCCAATGACTAAAGCGTTGTACTCAGCCACATTCTTAGATCAGGGTTCTGTGAGGGAGTAAGCGCAATTGATCACCAGTCCGAAAGGAGAAACCAGCACCATCCCGACTCCGACGACGATGTTGCCCTTGGGTCCGGTCCTTGAAGCACCGTCGAAGAACATTCGCCATATATCATCGCGAGAGGCCGCATGCGAGTCGGCGGTCTCATATGGGATTTCTTTATATATTCTGGCCGACCCCGAACCTGGGTGGGCTGCTAAAAAGTCTGCCAGAGCTTGACCCTTAACAGGCTTTTGCAGGACGAAGATCATATGGTAGGGGGACAGTAATATTGCCCATGTAGCGAGGCGAGAGCTGAGTGCGCCTTGTTTCGTCATGAGGACCCTGAGGGGGTTGACTCGTGATATCACATGTATGGTTTGCCCCGTGACATAGTGTCGTATTTTTTGAATGGCGAATACCAGGGCGAGGCATTCCTTCTCTACGGCTGTTTATCGGTGCTATGGCCCGATCATCATTCGCTGAGGTAATATATAGCTTGCTCATGACCTACATCATTGTTTTGTGCTAGCAGAGCACTGAGGGAATGCTCCATTGCTCGTACATAGAGCTGGAATGGTTTTCCAGCAACCGGGGCCACTAGGACTGGAGGGTTTGACAAATATTCTTTGATATTGTCGAAGGCACGTTGGCATTCTTCATCCCATACGAATGAGACACCCTTCTTCATGAGATGGGTGAATGGCTGACATCGCCCGGAGAGGTTAGAGATAAACCTTCTGATGTAGGCTAGCCTCCCTTGAAGGCCTCGGAGTTCACGGAGATTTCTCGGAAGAACCATCTCCATGATCGCCTTTGTCTTCTCAGGGTCTACGTGGATACCTTGGGAGGTAATGATGAAACCCAAGAACTTTCTGCTGGATACGCCTAAGAAAGATTTTGTGGGGTTCATTTTCAAATTTTGTGCCTGCATCAAGTCGAACACTGTCCTTAGATCATGCAGATGATCTTCCTTAGAGCGGCTTTTGACGGCAATGTCGTCAACATAGCATTCCACTATTTTGCGCAAGTGGTCTATGAAGATGATATTCATAGCTCTCTGGTAGGTGGCGCCAACGTTCTTTAAACCGAAAGGCATGACTGTGTAGCAGTATGTGCCGATTGGTGTTCGGAATGATGTATGCTTTTTGTCGTCGGAAGATATCTTGATTTGGTTATACCCTGAGAAGCCATCCATGAACGATATACGTTCGAAGCCGTAGGTGTTGTCAATCATGATGTCTGTGACAGGGAGGGGAAACTCGTCTTTGGGACATGCCTCGTTCATATTGTGGAAGTCGATGCAGATTCGAATCTTTCCATTCTTCTTGAGGACTGGTACTATGTTGGCAACCCAGTCAGGATGTTGCTCCTCATGGATAAAGCTGCTGGCTATTAGTTTGTTTATCTCGGCTTCAATGGCATTCATGACGTCAGGACGGAACCGATGTTGTTGTTGCTTGACCGGTTTTGCGTCCGGACGGATGTTGAGCTTGTGAAGTGCAATCTCGGGGTTCAGTCCTGGCATATCTTCGTAGCTCCAGGCGAACACGTCGATGTATTCTCTGACGATTTGTAGTAGTGATTCTCGTTCTTCGTCTGTCAGATTCTTACTGACGAAGATGGGCTTTGGAGAGGACTCATCACCGAGATCGACTTGTACAACCTCATCCTCAGTGGGAGGCTCTCTTTGTTCGAACTGCTTTTTCCACTGTGCATCTAGTTGTTGTGCCCACGGCTCTAACTCAAGAAGTTCCGGAATGTCTTCATCTTCTTCGTAGGCATCGACAAATGCCATATTGATGGACCAGGCTATCCTGAGCATGTCTTCGATGCTGACATCCGAATCGGAAGTGGATGATCCGGTAGAGTATGAATGCCAGTCACATTCTTCGTCTGAGCTTTCAGGTGTCGTCATAGGTGTGACATAACCTAGCCCACGTCTGGTCTTGTTATAGTAATCTCGGGGTTTCCCAGCCGGGATCGGCGATTGTAAGGGTAACCGTCGTCCAGTTCTGTAGTTCAATCCTGGTGTAATTTCCAGATCATATCCTTCTTTTTGCATAAGGTACATTGATCGGGAACTATACAGATAAAGGGACAACCTTCCGGTGTCGGGTTCGAGCTCAACTTCTTCCATCTTGAAAGGCTGTGGATTATTCTTTAGACCGAAGATGATTGGATGGTCCCCTCCTTCGATTATGTGCTAAGCATCTTCCACGGGAGTAAGTTGATTTACGGTGTAAACATTTGTCACCTGTGTGAGTAGGTGAGTGCCTATACCGTGCTCCATAGCATACATTGTACAAAGCTTATTAAGCTCGATGTAGTTCAAAGATAGCCCCTTATTGATGAAGTAAGATATCTTTTCTAACGGGATTACATCATCTGCGGATGGAACATCAGCGTGGGCAGCCACGTATTTGGCCAGTTTTGGTTCTTTTTCGGCCACCCCATGTATAAATGAAGACTGAGAGGATGACTTGGGCAACTTGATCATCAGGGGTTCTGCTGGTGAAGCAGAACATGGAGTCGTTGGCAAACTAGCGACCCCCAGTTTGGTACTCGATACTGGGCGGGGAGTTGGTGGCTCGCTAGAAGCCCCCGACTTTGTATCGGGGTGACGATTCTTCTTGGGAAGACGTATCGTCATTGGCTTGTCGGAGGGATTGAGCTTCTCCGTTTGTGGCCGGCCGACTCTAGGCAGTCTGATCGTCAGTGGCTCCGTTGTGGGTCTTGGCTCTTGGCCGGACCTTGGCAGCCAGATTATCATTTGTCCTTCCTGTGCCGAGAGGCTGATTGCATCCTTACGCAGAGCGACCGTAAGGGGTACGGTCTTGCCAGGTTTACGAGCTTGGAGGTGGATCGTCAGAGGTTCTTCTGATCCTGTGGATGTCTCAGTTCGAACTTGCACATATCCTTCGCCAAGGTGCCTTTTTGACTTTTCGTATAAGCAGAAGTCTGAATAGTAGGATTCGACCCCTTTGAAGGGATCGACGTCGGTAAATTCTGTCCTCACGAAGCCGTATTTGTCGACATATTTGAAGCATTGGTGCAGCATGGAAGGCACGATCATGTAATCGTGTATCCAAGGGCGTCCCAGGAGGATATTATAGGAAATGTTCGCATCTATGACGTAACAGGTCACTTCTGACTGAAGGTCGTCAATTTGGCACTTCAAGCGAATCTTTCCAATCGGGTAGCTCCTGTCCGAATTGAAACTGCTGATGGCGGTGCTTGTCGACGTTAGGTGATGCATAGGGATGCGGAGATGATGTAACAGACCCTTTGGAATGATGCTTATGGAAGAACCAGGATCAATGTGCGTCCGATCCACCTTTACATCACCGATGTATCCAGTGTAGTATAATGGACGATCATGCAGATTGGTTTTGATGAGCATATCCTGTGGAGTGAAGACAATGTTGCGCATCGCTCCTGTGCAAGCGCTGTCTTAGATATTTGCAGCGGGCTCTCTCCCGTGAGGTTGACCTGAGCTAGGTATGCGACGGCATTCTGGAGTGCCTCACTCAAAGCCACGCGAACATCCTTGGAGAGTCTCAGGAGCTCATATAATGACAACTTGGCCAGTGTGTTGGCCAATTGTGCCAGAATGTCAAAGTTGTAGGGCCTTTCCATCCCATGAGATGCCTCTTTTCGGAGGGATTTATCAAAGCGGGTCTCCTTCGTCCTAGGCTTGTCGGTCGTCGGAGGTTGAGAAGGTCCCGGAGCGTCAGCAGTAGTCGGCTGATGTTCTTCAGTCGAGTTATCTGGTGTAGGCTGGGATTGAGCACCAGACCGAGTGACGACAGCTGCAGCTTCCTCGACATCTACCGAGATTGTGTGGCAGGATCTGACTTTTTCATTCTTTTTCTTGCCAATAGAGGGTGGTGTGGGCTGAGTCACTTCAGATACCAAGTCTGGATGGATCCACATGACCTCCTCTGGTGATGTGGTGAGGGGCAATAGACCAGCTGTCTGATCTCGAGGAGGTGGAAGATTAGCAATCTCCATTGTCGCCCGAGGGATGGGTATCACGCCGTCTTGAGCCTCTGTTGGAGGAAAGCTGTCGAATTGTACTGACACCATATTGGCTGCCACGGTCACCTCTTCGAAATCAATGGCCAGAGCGTTCGAATCGATGAGCTGTTGGATGTATAGCTTTAGTTGGTAGCAGTCGTGTGTACAATGGTGGACGTAGCGATGGTAATGGCAGTAGTTCGGATTCTCCATTTATGTCGGCCGAGGTTTCCGTCTTAGTGGAGGGAGACGAATTCTATCTCCTTGTATGAGCATGTCTAAGATGGGCTTGACATGGCCGTCTTCGAAGGAATTTGTGGCCATTGTTTGTCTGCCGATTTTGACTCAGGTTTTTGGTCTGTATCGGCCACCATAGCCTGCTTGCCCCTGTTGTCCCGATTGTTGGAGGCATTACCACCATTGTTGTTGTTGGTATTAGGGCGCTTGCCCTTGTCCTCTCCCTCCGAGATTTTCAATCCCAGTTGGCGAGCCTTCTTCAACCTGTCTTTGGCGCTAGTGGCACTGATGATAAACGTCTTCCAGTCCTTAAATTGACTTTTGGCCATCCAGAGGCTGATTGTTGGGAGCAGTCTCTTTTGGCAAATTTCAATTAAGGAGAAATCCGGATTACAGACGGCAACTTCATTGCGGTTTGGCGAAACCACTCAATATAGTTCCTTGTCAGCTCCTTCTCCCCTTGAACGACGTCCATGAGGGTGGACATTGTGACATTTTATCCTACTTTGAAGAATCTCTCCAAGAACATGCGCTTGAAGCTGGTGAAGGAGTGGATACATTTGTCTGGCAGGTTACGGTATCAGTCGAAGGCGACCCCTTCCAATGCCCCAATAAATAATTGTGTAAGGATGGGGCATCGTCATGGGACAGATGGTCGGTTGTAACCTCGAAGTAAGTGATGTACCAACTTGCGGAGGTCTTCCCATCATACGGATTGATGTGGAATGGTTTATACTTTGGTGGGAAGGGAACATCTCTCCACGCAGCGGGATACGGTTGTCGTATCCTGAGGTCTTGGCAGTTTTCTCGGGTATGGAACATGGCTCGGAGCTCCTGGACCTATCTTCTTGTCTCCCTTGCCTCGTCTGTAGCGGTAGGAGCCATTATTTCAGGAGGGTTATTGCCCAGCTTTGGTGCCACTGAGTTCGAGTCTGTACTGACCACGGGACCCCAAGTTTGTTTGGCCAAACGTCTCTCCTTGCAGAGTAGGGAGAGCTGCTTTGATCTCATCCACTGATTTGACCAAAGTGCGCAGTATAGCCTCCAAAGTGTCGATGCGTTGGAGATCACTGGGACCATCTTGTTCGTCATTTGTCATGAACGCCGTCCTCACATGAGTAGAAGTGGAAGGGACGGTGGGCGACCTGCCCTCCGAATCATACCCTTGTACCGAGAAGTCATCGGGGTATATGGGAATATTCTCCTCTGGTTCGGACTCAAAAGGAATAGTACCCCCAGCTTCAGAGCTTGCTTCATCTTGAGAGTCGTGGATGTCCTCGGCGACGTCGGCACCTGCTGTATCTGATGGGAGAGTTGTTTCCCCGGGCTCGTCTCCTTGGAACATCGAATTGTCGTGGATGTTCGAAGGAGTGCTACCCCCCAGTTCCAGCGACCCCCAGTAATGTGGATGATGAATCTCCCACTGCAGCAGATTTCGTTTTTGAACGGGTACCTTGGAAAACTCCGATGGTGGACAACCGTTTAGACGACAGTTTCTTAGTCACAATGGTCGAAATCTTTTGGCTGGGAACGTTTGTCTTCTTTCCTTTTCCATCGGCGGGGATTTTCGGAGTAGAATTGCAAGAGACCACGGGAGGCGCCTCATCCCCTGAGCTCGGCTGTTGTAATCTTTAGAAGACGGACTGTCGGTCTTCTCGTACCGTCGCGTTATTGCAATAGCAGTTGACAATAATTTGGATGCAGTGATGTCCTAGGAGGACTCTTTGTACACCGAGGCCTCTTCTCTTTTCTTGCGTTTGTGGAGGATATCTCACGCAAGTCAGATGGGTTTGGAACGACCATGTTTGCTCCCTTGATTTTGGAAGAAATTTGGGAACTACTCTGTCTGTTTGCCGTCGGGGGCTGGACTCGAGTGGTTCTGTACAACTTCCCGTCGGAGGCCCGCATAACAGTATATGGAGTGCTCGGATGGTCAGTGGTCGGGACAGCGGACTGAGCTCGCCAAACTCGTGCTGCCCTAGACTTCTTCACTCTAGTATGTGAGGGCACATAGTAGGAAGAGCCTAAGTGGTGTTGCAGAGAGTCAGAGAGATTAGGACCATAGGAGAGGCGATCGAAGACTGAGCCTGGGCCGCGTGGAGCAGACAGCATGCGACTGGAATCAACGGTCTTCATGTGGTTGGCAATCGTAGCCGCATGGGCTTTCTTCATGTAGCTAGCAATCGTACCCGCCTGGGCTTTCTTCATACGGTTGGAAGTTTCGGTCGCATAAGTATTCCTCATGCGGCTGAAAAGCTTGGCCGCATGGGTATTCAGCATCTAGCTGGCAGTTTCGGCCGCATGAACATCGTACATGCGGCTGGCAATCTCGGCCGCATAAATGTTCGACTTTTTTCTGGAGCACATAGAATCACTCTTTGTCCCTGCAAGTCCAGCATCATAGTGCTTTCCTCTGCCAGACTTGGGGACAGCAGAGTCCTCTATGGCTTGTAGTGGGGCCGCATGAGAGACGCCTTCGCCGTCTTGGGCAGCAGAGTGTACTCCGTCCAGAGCTTAGGGAGGAGCAAATGATTTTGGCCTCCACTCCCTGCGAGCCTTCTTTGTGCGGGTTCGCTTCTGGACCGGGCCTGCGCTCCCGTCGGAGAGCATTTCTTCAAACGCCTGTTAGTCGAAGCGGAAGACCATCTTCTATTGTGTGGAGCCAAGTTTGGCTGCATCCGATTGTGTCACCAACTTCTCAGCCGTAGAGAAGTTTGTCCCCAGCAGAGTCGCCATCGTGTTTGCCATTGATTATGAAAGAACATAACAATTATATCGGAGGACTGAACTTAAACTCACAATACAAACTCACTTGTACAAATAAAGCCTAGGGACGAAAACCAAGGTACAACAATCTAAGTACAATTGTTTAGTTTTTTTTAGGGACGATGGTAGAGGCTCGGAAAAGCGACGACAGCTCTGCCTTACTCCTTGGATGATCGGATGTAGCCTTGGCTCTGGTGAAGAAATGCTCTTGGACGTGTGGGGAGACTCCTCTGCACCTTCGGTTGCTGGCTCTCTGGATGTCTCGGTAGTGCTCTCTCCTTTTTTGCTCTCTATGTCCTTCTCTCCTCTGCTGCTTCTGCAATAAGAGAATGTCCTCTTTCGCAAGGGAATGGCACCTTGCTATTCATAGGAATGGGGTCATCATTAGGGTTTGCAAATGATTGCCTCCTTCAGAAGTCGGCGGTTAAGGATCACTGAATCTGGGCCGTTCATCTTAAATATAATAATATTTGAGCAATTAATGTGATTGCATCAAATCTTTGTGGACAATAAATGTTGATTGCCATGAATATTCGTGATTTGTGATAGCCTACCACGTGTCCAATTTGCTTGATTTGATTTGATCTGGGCCATTATAATGATCGCAACAAATCTGATTTTGTTGGAATTTATTGGCACCCATAATTCCAGGAAAGATAAGACTGCTACGTGTCTCAATTGTAGCGAAGAGCACCACGTGTCTCAAATGGATTGTCCTAGCCGAGCCACATATGGGGGGATCTTCTCAACCGCATGAAACATGCAGCCGTATGAGGATGAGCAGCCGCATGAGGATGGGCGGCCGCAGGGGGTGAGCAGCCGCATGCAAATAGGCAGTCGCATGCAGATGGGAAGCCGCATGGCGCTAGGCAGGCGCATGTAAATAGGCAGCCGCATGCAGATGGACAGCCGCATACAGATGGGCAGCCGCATAGCGCTGGACAGCCGTATGGAGATAGACAACCACATGCAGATGGACAGCCGCATGGCGCTGGGCAGCCGCATGGAGATAAACAGCCGCATGCAAATGGGCAACCGCATGGAGTGGCCTCGGGACTTAGTGGATTTTGCCAGCTGTAAGGGGATTTTCTCCTCTTTTCTGGGATCACGCCATTATGTTAGAGTCATTATTACGACCTTATGTCAGAGCTGTCACAGCTGTTATTTGTAAGAGTAGCCATCAAGGCATTAAATGCAGCCGACTGTAGAGAACAACTGTTGAAGGCCACGTGGCTTCTTTCTGAGCCGCATGGATCTATCCGAGCCGCATGAACCCCTGAGCCGCATGAACTTCTGAGCCGCATGGGGATCCTGAGCCGCATGGGGATCCTTCTGTCGAAGCCGCATAGGTCTTTCTTCATTCTTTTCCATGCTTCTACAAGTAACGTAACCGAAGTAACAAACTCTGACCTGCATGGGCCACCACAAAAACATGTAACGCTCCAGTCCCAAAATACTTAGGACTAGGTACGTATCTATGCCAGCTGCATACACACGAAGTATACTCCAATATATGGAAACTTCGTATGTATACATAAGCTGTAAAATGCAGCAAACCAAGAGTAATCTAATCTCATCCACAAATGAAAAATAAAAGATATCATAAAATCAACTGTAATAAGTCCTTGTACTATACGTTGGGCGGAGACAAATCCACTACCAACAAGTAAGAAAAAATATACATGGAAACGGAAATGATTTGGCGGGAGTAGCAAAGAAAGACCCAAGACACGTCATCTCCAAATGAATAGAGAAGATCGCGACCTCGACTAAAACACCTGCAATATCACAGAAGCACACACACCTGGAGAGATAACCAGGTCCTCAGAGGGACATAACAAGATACAAGAAAACAACATGCCATATAAACTGTGATATATAATAGAAAATAAGGGATGCATGCAATAGGGTACCTAACCGTACTATAGTGAATATGAAATAAAAAACAATCCTCCACATATGGGCACTCGGGATGTATAGCAGTGGCATCGTCCCTCTCATCGGGAATCAGTACAATCCGTCCATAACGTTCGACAAACGTCGGAGGGAATCAGTAAGAAAATGTCCATAACGTTCTCTGAACGTCAGAGGGAATCAGTAAGAAAATGTCCATAACGTTCCCTGAACGTCAGAGGGAATCAGTACAATAGGGTGAACCTGCGTCTCCAACGGAGCTTCAGGTACAATAGCAGTATGTAAATGTGACCCATACATCAAGAAACTATTCTTCCCTCCCAATACCTAATATGTTGTATCCACAACACAAAATCTCTATTAATCGCTAAGTCAAACTAAGCATGCAACCTCTATTAGTGGTTATTCCTATCGTAAGGCTTATACGTACCGGTGGCCAGCCAGTCACGCATGTCCGAGTTCTACATGCGACTCACAACTCCGTGGTAAAAATGTGTCAAGGCCTATGAATTCAACACACGAATGGTGGTCCCTTAAATCTATGTTTGAATTACATAATAATAATAAGTACGAAAAATATAACTACACCGTAAAAATCTATCTAATCATGACTGTGTAGCACAGTTTATTTTGCAGAAAAATAATTAATAAATAAATGCATGAATATGAGCTAAAGTAAAATAAACAACTAATGGCAAGGTATCTTGCCTGAGGTTATGTGCAAAAGAGAATAATCCAGTAGCTCGAACCAGCAAATAAACAAAGCAAGAAAAGCCAATCCCGTATATGACTCCGGATGCTGCAACAAACATCATGAATGAGTTTGGAAAAAAAGATATGCCTAGGAAATGCCTGTCCAAAAGTTAAATTCTGGAACAGGGGCAAAATCATAATTTTGGGTCAAAACAATTTCTGCCGTTGGACCCGCTTTGCACCGAAATACCTGCCTGGTCTCTAAAGTCGTCAGACTACTTGTCTACAGATTTGGTTTGATGAGATGAACCCAACGGTATGTCCAATTTTGGATTCCGGTGGGCCGTGCACAAAATCGTCCGTTGAGTAGGATTGTGGGCCCGCCAAAATGGCGTCCCAGTCAACCTTCTCAGAATTGAACCAACCTTTGCTCACAGGACCAAAAAAATATTTTGAGTCCAATGGCACAAGTTTCGTCATGATTTGATGAGTGTACACGAAGTTGTGACTTAATTTGCAAAGGGTCGATACAGGGGTATCTCGACGGATACGCACTGATTTTGTCGCGCACATGTAACGAAATCGGGTTCCGTCAGTTCCCACACGTCGACAACATCCATATGCGCCTTTCGATGCATATAGTGTGCGACACGTTGTCCGATTTGTCGTGATGGACTCCGTATCGGGGTATTTTTCAAATTTTTGAAAACAGAATTTACAGTTTTTTTGATAACTTTAACTACGTGTAACTTTTTACATACTAGATGAAAAGTGAATACAGAAGGTGCGTTACAATCTCGGTTATGTTGTCTTTGACTGTCTTCAATTAGTTTCTATAAAATCTTAAAGTACAGAACGAAAAGTGGCTGACAAGTTGATGTTTCAAAACAGTTTTTTAATATTCTAGAAAAGTGGTTTTTCTCCAATTTCTCTTCGATTTTTCGAGCAAGTTGGATGGCCATGTCGAAATCCACCTGGGGATCTCGAAGAGGGCCTTGAGGGCTTTCTACACAAATTTACGGATCTAAAAACAGATTTGAATTGGAGGAGAAATCGCATGGTGAAGATGCTTACGTTAATGTTAAAAACTGTTGGTGGTTGTTGTTGTTGTTGCCGCTGTCGTCGCGACCGCGGGGACGGGCTGCGGCTGCTGGCCTGCTCGTCGGAGAGAGGTACGGGGACAGAGGTGAGAGGAGGAAAGAAGGAAGGAGAGTGGAGGAGGAGAAATAATTAAGGATTAGGGTTTTATAACATATATATATATGTCTGTATACATATATATAAGGGAAAGGGTTTCGGCCAAGAGTTTAATGCTTGATGTTTTTAAAAAGGGTCGGCCCCCCTTTATGCAACGTGAGGGAGAAGCTGCTCCTTTATGCAAATATGGTCAGCTCCCACATGGTGGGGCCGACCATATGATTTGTTTTTTTGTTTTTTTTTTCTTCTTTTCTTTTCTTTCATTCTTATATATATATATATATATATATATATATATATATATATATATATATATATATATATATATATATATATATATATATATATATATACCATATAAATCTCCATAAAAGTCCAAATGAAAATTTTATATTATCTAGAATCTATTTTTGACATATTTACATATATGTAAATTTAGTTTGACAAATAAAATAAAAACCAATAATAGTAACCTAATAATAATAAATATATTTATTTAATCATATTCGAAATAATATTAACAATAAATAAATATTAAAATAATTCAAATGGTGGCTTTGGTTGACTTATACTACATCCCCTTATCCGGGTCCAAAAATTTGGACAAAGTGTTGCACAATATTATTTAATAATAAAATACCAATAATAGTACAAATATTTAAATAATTAAAAATTTTACATAAAATTCTAAAATAATTTAGGAAATATTTTTACGTACATAAAATATGTCTACATGGCCACCTTGGTCCCATCCCATGGCTATATGGGCTTAAATTTGGTTAGGGCCTTGTTCGAGCTGAATTGGATAAACAGAGTCATCTAAAAATCAATATATATAAATTAATATCTAAATAAAAATATTTTAAATGTGTTATTTCACAACTCAGCCTGGTTTTTCTAGTTCGGACTTCACCATGGGTGGGCTTCCCCTAGCATGGTTAATATACCAGTCAAGGCACACTGCACAATTTCCGTGCTAAAGGTCATGGTCGTCTAGTGCTCCAAAACTCATCAATGGCTAAGGTCATTTTTAAAAAATTAAAAAAAAATCATAAATTGCATAAATTCATTTTTAAATCTTTTTAAATAATAAAAAACAATAAAAAAATTATTAGGGGTTTTACAGTCAAGTACCCGATACTAACTACATCTAAAAGATCCATAACCATAAATGTACTCATATCACATCACAAAAGCTAAGGAAGATAAGACAAGAAATAATAATAATATCACTAGAACAACTAGACTCTACAAGATCATAAATGACATGAATGTGTCGGAGGCATAAACCGACAATAAAATATGAAACAAAATAAGAAAGAATAGCCTAGAGTTCCTAAAAACAACTCACTGTAAATGGAACCTCGACATCTATCACAGCTAACATCATCCTGTAGTCCAATAATCTAGGGCATAACAATCCTAATATTTGTCAACGTATCCAATTAGGATTGGAACGAGCACAATCAACTAACAATAGTTCACAAGATATGACAAAAAATACAAGACTGTAAATAGAGAGTATATGCAAGAAATCATGAAATGTACAAGTGAGTATCATGACAAGTTAAGCAGTAAATCTAGAGCTAGAACAAGGCAAGTAAAACTGATCATGTCATGTACAAGAATCAAGAATCATCTATCTAAGTGTGTGAGTAATAGCTACGACATGTGGCCGACTTGGAAACTTGCACAATAGTAACAGGCCTGGCTAATCATACATGGAAGGTACGATCAACACTCACAGTCAATCGATACACAATGGGTGCCCAATAGGAATTGATCACATATCTACCCTAATACTCTCCGCCCCTAACTAGTATAGTAGATCCAACCATGACACGTCATGACAAAAGATTCTTCGAGAAGGTAGCAAGTCTCCTCGAGAATCGTGTCTACACAATGCACAAGGAACAAGGCAAGACTTGCACAATATATACCAAGGAAAATAAAGAATAACATCTCATGCCAGGATCCAGACAAAAACCAATCCGTGTGAACAATATGTCAAGAACAAGTATATCTACACTAAGTACATGAATTATAACAGTTATCGTAAATTGGAAAAGTTATCAGAGAATTTACTCGCTTGGGATCATGCTATCAATATGAATCGAGGCTTAGAGTGAAGACACAGACCTAAGGATGAGATATACAAGAGTCAATTAGGTTTCAAATAGTGTATGCTATGAAAACTAAGTCTAATTGAGGCAATCTAAGACAACTAAGACAAATTGGGTCAAACTAGTTCAAACTAAGGCAAACTGGGTCAAACTAGTTCAAAATAAGGCAAATTGTGTCAAAGGTGGACTTACAGTTGACTTGGTCAACTGGTCAACTCCAAGTCCAATCTAGGTCAAACTAACCCAATGGTTGACCTACAGTTGACTTTCGTCAACTGGTCAACTCTGGTCAAATCTAGTCAAACTTAGGTCAAATGTTGACTCTATTTCGACGTTCAGTCGAAGTAGTCAACCATGGGTAACAGGGTCAAAGCTAGTCTCCATAAACATCTACAGGGTCAACATATCAATTTCAGTGATTGTGAAATCACTGGAATCGATGGATCTCAAAATACAAACAAAAGAGAAAGATTTTAATAATAGGGTGATATACAGGGGAAAAACCTATAGATGTTGTCGGATGGTGAAACAACCATCACCATCATGTCCAGAATGTTCGAAATAGCTAGAATAGCATGCCCATAAGTCCAATTTGGACACAGAGACAAAAAGGTAATTTTGAGTTAAAAACAGTGTCCGTGTCGGACCTACTTTGCACCGAAAAATATGTCAGGATAAAAGTTCTCAAAATCTAGAAAAATATATGTCCACGAATCCAGAATGACGATACGAACTCAACGGTATATCCAAAATTGGATTCCGATGACCTGATCTCAAATTGGTCCGTTGATCCGAATATTGGAGTCTGATTTGCACGAAAATGCATGTCGGAGCCAATGTCCACAAAACTTAGCAAATTATATGTCAAAGAGTCCAGAATGATGATACGAACTCAAAGGTATATCCGGAATTGGATTCCGATGACCCGATCTCAAATTTACCCGATGACTCGAACTTTGGTGCCCATGTTGCACCGAAATTCGTGCCAGACGTCCTCCAAACTAAGCAAACTTTATATGAAAATGTGTCAGAATGATGCCACGAGTCTACTGGTGGTGTCAGAAATTGAATCTGGAGTCCCGGGTTCAAAATTAGGATTTTATAACTTAGAAATTATGAATTCGGACATCCAACTTTGGCGTCGAATTCAACCAACCAAACAAGCTCATAATGAAACGAAATTGAAATAACAGGAAGAGGGTTATACTAGCTGTGCACAGAAACTAGTAGTACGCCAAACGAAGCTGTGATGGCGGAGTTACGAGCCGAAGAAGTTGGTCCCAAACCTGGCCAAAAATAATACAATTTAAAGCGTGAACTTGGTGGCTGGTTTTGATCTATCAAACGATGAAATTATCGATGAAACTTGGGAGGGGTGAAGGGGTATATACCGAGAACGAGATGGAAGAAAGGGTTCGACGATCCAATGGGCAGATTTCCCAGAATACATGCACGAAGTTGCTGCGACGAAGCGCACATTCTGAAATCCGTCCGTGCGCGCGTCGACGGGATTCCGTGCAAAACGCACGAATCGGGCGTTTCTCGTGCCGGGGACGAGGGAGCATGCCACGGGGGCCTTTCCGGGGGTGTGCCCGGCGACGGTGGACTTGTCACGACCCGCACCCGCTTTTTCAGATACGAGACGTGTCCAAGCCCGCCTACGCCGTAGAGTCGACGGTAGAACGCTGTCAAGCCCGCAAGAAATAAATGCTCAAAATAATACATTTGTTGCTCCTTCACATTTCTAAATTTGTTACAACATTTATAACATTTATAATTAAAAGAAATACAAGATTTTACAATTAATGAAAATGGTACATCTGTTTTCTATTTCTAGGTTGACCTCAGCATACCCAAGCCTTCCCAATGCTAAGAGTGATCGCGGCTAAACCTGAAAATTGTTGATTTCCAGTCAGGAATGGAACAAGTAAACAAATCGACGACAATGCGAAAACACAATAGAATTAACAAGACATGAAAATAACATATGAGATATAAAAACTGGAAGATAAATGATGACATAGCACGATAGAGAAGTAAAAAAAATTAAAAGACATCTACCTAGGTGGTGTGAAATATCCGTTTCGATATGTGAACGACTATAGGGTAAATTCGGCACACTGCACGTGTCGTGTGCAGCGGCTATTATTCAAGAATAGACTCATGGGATAGTTCTGGGTAGTTCACATGTCTACTAAGATATTTTTCCTCCCGACTACTCCGTGTGACGAGCGTGTCAACAAACAGCAAGATATATGTATAGACATGAAATGAAAAAACTACTATGAATCGGAAAGCAATCAGAAAGTGCACTTGCCTGAGGTCCTTAGCTGGTGAAACCAATAATACTATACCACTTAATGAGCCACAATCAGTCAACACATACAGAAGTCTCCAGATGCTGAAATAAACAGTACCAACGTTCTCAGAATAGTCAAATTAGCTAGGATTACATGTCCTTAAGTCCAATTCTGGACACAGGAGAAAAACGGTAATTTCGGGCAAAAGCGATGTCTGCCGTTGGACCCACTTCGCACCGAAAAATGTGCCAGATTCAACGGTCTCTTAAGTCATCAAACTATATGTCTACGGATCCAATTTTTTGATACGAACCCAACTGTATATTTAGAGTTGGATTCCGGCAGGCCGTGCACAAAATCAACCATTGAGTCGGACCATGGGCCCGCAAAACGGCGTCGGATTCAACTGTCTCAGAATTGGATCAAACTTGGCATACAGGACCAGAAAAATGATACGATCCTGTTGACGTAAGTTTTGTCTCGATCTGACAAGCGCACACAAAGTGATTACTGAATTTGCATAGCACAGATATGGGGCGATTCGACGGATACGCATCAAATTCGTCGTGCACATGCGACCAATTTGAATTCTGTCAAAGCCCACACGACCACAAAGCCGTTACACACCTTTCGATGCTTTCGGTTCGTGACCACGTCGCCCGGAATGGCGGGACGCATGTCATGTGGAAGGATTTTTTAAGTTTTTCTATTATTCAAAACAGATTTTTCTAAAACTTTATGATCGGATAACTTTCTAGATACTTTATGAATTCAGGTTCTATAAAAAGTGTTGTAATCATGTATATGTTGGCTAAAAAGGTGTTCAAATAGATTCCTAAAATTTCTATTATTCTGTTCTAGAATCCCCTTCCAAAATAGGAGACTGGAGTGTTTGGGTTCTGTTTTAGTACAGACTTTTGGGTCAACTTCACGCCGATTTTTGGGTTGATTCCTACTCGTTTCCATCCAGACTTATCTAATGGATGTGAAGGTGTATATATGGGGTTCATACCTGAAGAAGTGGCTCGAAAAATGGTCGACTGTGCGCGAAGCTTTCTCGCGACGAAGTTGGTCCTTCGCTGTTCTGCTGCTGTTGTCGTTTCCGCTTCTCCGACACGCGCGTACGGTCCTAGCCGGCAGCGCTGTGCGCACGGGGTGGTCGCCCCTTGTCAGGAGGAGGGTGGCGGTATCTTAGAGTTAGGGTTTAGGTTTTTTTTGCCACTCCTTCTCGATCTCTCTATTTATCATCTGCGCATCGTTGAGAAGGCTGGGAAGGGCTCGGCTCTAGAAGTGTTTGTTCGGGCTGGGCCCCTGCTTGGGTTGGCCGAACCTGGCTTGGCTGCCACTGGCTTTTCATTCTTATTCTTATTCTATTTCAATTTCTTTACTGATTTACATATACACATATATATACATTTATATACGTATACAAATATAGGTATACTAATATACCTATTCGCATATATATATACAATGCATATATTTGCATATATATAAGTATAGATATACAGATACATTTCTTTACTTATATAAAATAATAGTATTTCTAATTTATTTATTTCTATATATATATATATATATATATATATATATATATATATATATATATATATATATACAGGTACGTTTATACATATAAATATATATATATATATATATATATATATATATATATATATATATATATATATATATATATATATATATATACAGGTACGTTTATACATATATATACACACTTAATTATATTATATATACTCACTATATACATATATTTATATTTACATAAACATACACATATATTTAATATATATTTATAAATTCCTACACATATACATACACATGTATATATATACACATATATATTTTATATATTTCAATTTAGCATCACAAAATATTAACAAGTACATATACATACACGCACACATCTATTTATATACATTAATAAATTCTAAGTAAACCTCAATATATCTCTTTCTAGAGTAGGGTCTATATAAATATGAATGTATATATTATACATTTGTTTGATAAATACAACCAATAATAATAATAATATTATATAATAATAACCTCAATAACAAAATAATACTAACGAAATTAAAAAAACCAATCTTGGGATATATACCATTTAAATCAATTAAATAATAAATAAAATATTTCTAAAATTTTGGGAAGGGGAGCTACATATATATATATATATATATATATATATATATATATATATATATATATATATATATATATATATATATATACATTTATACATATATATATATACACTTAATTATATTATATATACTCACTATATACGTATATTTATATTTACATAAACATACACATATATTTAATATATATTAATAAATTCCTACACATATACATACACATATATATATATATACACATATATATTTTATATATTTCAATTTAGCATCACAAAATATTAACAAGTACTTATACATACACGCACACATCTATTTATATACATTAATAAATTCTAAGTAAACCTCAATATATCTCTTTCTAGAGTTGGGTCTATATAAATATGAATGTATATATTATACATTTATTTGACAAATACAACCAATAATAATAATATTGTTATATAATAATAACCTCAATAACAAAATAATATTAACGAAATTAAATAAACCAATCTTGGGGTATATACCATTTAAATCAATTAAAATAATAAATAAAATATTTCTAAAATTTTGGGAAGGGGGCTACAGGACCGACCACCGGCGGCGGCGAATTACAGCCGCTGCTGCTGCTATTACTGGCTGCTGCTGTTGCTTGATGTTGCTGCTGCAGCGCGTGGCTAGTGGCGGCGGCGGTGCACGGTGACGACGGTGGTGGCTGGCCGCGGTACACGCGCACGGCCATCGCCGGCGGTGATGCGACAAGGCTGGGTTCGGTAGTAGAGGTGGTGTTGAAGTGGTGGTGGTGATGGTGTAATGTTGATGATGATATTGAAGGTAGAGAATAAGGGGGTTGTGTGCTGGTGAGAGAGGGGTGGGTTGTATACTTAGGAGAGAGAGAGAGTTATATTTGTGTGTGTATATATATTATATATAAAAAGAGAGAGAATGAGAGATATTAATTGAAAGGAAGAGAGAAAATAGAGAGAGAGAGGGGGTAGGTCGGCCACATGGGGGAGGGGTTGATTTGTGTGTGTGAGGTGATGGGTAGAGAGAGAGATAGTGTAAGAGTGATATATAATATTTATATAATAGATATCTTTGTAAAGAGGAGGATATTTTTGTGTAGGAAAAAAGGCAAATACAATAGTAGTGTGTACGGACAGTCATGATAGGACATACACCAAATTGGATTGGTTGTTGGGTCAAGTTTGGAAAAGCTTGGGGCCAAGATTTAGTTAAAATAACAATTTTAAACTAATTAAAATTATGGATGAAATGGGAGCACAAGGAAGATCAATTTGGTGGTATGCAAGTGGCACGTGCATGGTATACTCAAAATAGGCCAGAGCCATATATTGGGTCGACTGGATTGGACCGATGTCAGGCCCAAAAATTAAGTTGGAAGTTAAGTCACAAATTACGACAGACGATAAATTGGTCTAAATTGACCCGAAAGTTGCGCGAAGCAAAAAGAGCACAAGGGAACAAGTTTGAGTGGTACACGATATATCAACATAAAGATAATCTTCCCTACTACAAACTTAGAGAAGAAAGTTTCCAGAGACTGGCATCCCTGATGCTCTAGAAATCAAAGTCACGGTAAAGAGCATTTAATGATCAAAATTAATTAAATAAAAATGAATTATCGAAAATAATTTATTTAAAAAATTCATAAATAAATCCCAAAAATTCAGGAAGCTTACATCCTACCCACCTTATAAAAATTTTGCCCTCGAAATTAAAGGTTGGTAGTGGGGTTAAAATAGGATAGAAGATTCAAGCAATGTTTTAGGCACGATCCAAGATTGACGAGTTTTTGTACGATCAAGATAATCAATTCAAAATTGTTCAGGCACGATGAGGGATTTTGGCACGATAGAATCATGATATGAACAAAATCATATGTGCAAAATTTCAGAAATAAGTCAATTTATTGGGGCACGATTTTAGAGACGATTAGGAGAATCGAAGATATAAATGAAGTTCAAGTACGAGGTGGTATGTAGGACTTAGGTTAATGGAAAATCAACCCGAAAGTCGCACAGGCCCGATCAAGATGAATAGCTAACCATGACCAAAATAAGGTTTGGCATGGTTGAGATGAAATTTCAAACACAACAAAATCGAAGTCAAGGTCTTATAGACCTGATCAAGGATTAAGGAGTATGATTAATAAAATCATAAAATATGATCCAAATTCGGACGTGATTAAAATTAAAAATAGTATAAGTTCACTTAGCATAATTAGAGGCAAGGCAATATCTATAGTCATGATCATTAAAATAATATCAAGGGATTTAAAGTCATCTTTGTCATGCCAGATCATCTAGGGACGACTAATCACAAGAAATTTATATACAATCAGGAAATTAAATCAAGGTCGAAAAAAGTTTAAGCACGAGTGTTCAAAATTCAAACATGATCAAAATCGAAAGTTATAGCACGAGTGGCCATAGCGTTAAAATCTAATTACGATAAAAATTTGTCTCAACAAGATCTAATTTGGTCGATTTTGAGTAAGTTAGAATTTGGGCAAGATGGAGAACAAGATCATCGAAGCCTGGGCACGAGCATCCAAGGATGGAAATCTGGGTCACAATTGATTTAATCCAACTGAGTATGATCTAGGATATAGATACGATCAGAGATATGACCAAAGTCGATTGGTCGCAATCAGGAAATTAGGGTTCAATGATATTAAAAACTCAAAGGAGGATTCAAAGATATTGAATAATTCAAATTCCCTTTTGATAGGGAAATCAATAGACAAGGTTTCATAGGGAAGCCAAATTAATCATCTCTCTCTGATACTATCAAATTTATCTAGTCATCATTGGCCAATCACATCCGCTTTTCGGACGCGACCTCGTGAGCAAGCCAGCTACGCATCAAGCGGACTCTAGCCCAACTCGAATACATAAACGCTGTCAAGAGCATGGTATCATAGCTATATGATAATCTACAGTATATCTCAATCCACAAAAATATAAGACAAGAATGAACAAGTATGGGTCGTGGTCTGCAGCCCACTAGCATATATGTCCGATAAGACTCCAAGAGTATAATAAGAGTCTCTAAACTGAATCAATAAGCAGAATATCTCATGATAAGGAATGAAACGCACGAAAGGATAAAAATTTAATATCACTAACAAATACCTAAGACATGCATCACAATCATCTACCATTCCGTTCTACCACTAACTCTATGCAATCGCTAAACCTGAAGAGATCATCTTGTCCTCAGAGGACGTAGCAAGATACATATAAACATGCCTATCTAGCAGTTTAATCATACATGATAATATATACAGGATATAATAAGGAACGACACTTAACATGGCAAGAGACTACGACTACACTGCTAACAAGTGACTAACGACATGTAGCTATTGACAGGTGACTATAAACACGGACATTAGAACAAACTACGCATAACTGAACTGCTAGATGAACAAATGAACACGAGATCAATGGAATACCAAACCCTCGCCCCGAGTGGACTCGCAGGTTTGAACTAATCACTAACCCTCGTCCCGAGTGTGGACTCTCTGGTTAGTTCTAATCACTAACCCTCGTCCCGAGTGTGGACTCTCTGGTTAGTTCACGTCAAGGCACCCTCGTTCCGAGTGTGGACTCTCTGGTGCAACTGATCACATCCTCGTCCCGAGTGTGGACTCTCTGATGTAAATAGATCAAAACAAACACCCTCGTCCCGAGTGGACTCTTTGGTACAAATAAACAAGTCAACACCCTCGTCCTGAGTGTGGACTCTCGGATGTAATAGATCAAGGCAAACACTCTCGTCCCGAGTGGATTCTCTGGTGCCAAGAAAACGATAACAAGGTAATAGCAGTTCAACTACACGTACTCGTTCAATGACACGACTCAAACAAGGTACTGGTGAGACAAGGTACGACTCAGTCAAGACACAGTCATGTCCAGTATAACTACACTGTCAAGTCAAGCAAGACCATAAACCGATGAACACAGTATATAGAAACTAGATAAATCAAATCAACTAGAAAGCTAATTAATCGTATAAAAATCTATAACAAACAGAGTACCTATGATAATACAATAATAACATAAAAACTATAAACATGAAATTAAAGTGTAGAGGGAGGCAAGGTATACTTGCCTGTGGTCCTTGCACAAACCGTAATCACAAGTCGAGGATAAGGAGACGCCGATTTAGGAGCTATCAACCTATAACACATATCGTACCATGAACCGTGCACGAAAACTATAAATCAATTCTAATGTTCTAGTTCTAAATTCATGGAATAGTGGCTAGTTGGGTTACTAATCTAATAATAATTAATTCTAGGATAATTCACTCAAAAACCTAATTTAACCAAATAATAATCTGAATATAATCTAAACATGCAAGTTTGGCCATCAAAAGTCGTGTTTCTCAATTTTGGAAACCATGGCACGCAAATCAAGACGTACCATTGACTATCTAGTCAAATGCTATGAACTCTAGATTTTGAAAGTGTACCTTGGTATATTTCAATGCCACAAGTGCGCTGGAATAAACCGTGCCGTAAAATCACGCTTTGGTCAAAAGATATTGCCGTTATGGCTAATTGTGACCAAAACGGTGATCAACCGATCAATTCTGAGTTCAACAGAATAACTAAAATACTAGATGAACGAACTAATTTCCAGAAAAAATATATATCGTAGAGCTCTATGTTATCTTTCTGAAACTTCAAACGGTTCGTGATTTCAATTTTCGGTCCTCCCGGAATCTCAAAAACACCGAAACGTGTCAAGTTTCGGACAACCGACACTCTACAAATTTTCCAAAAATTTAGGAATAATATCTACAAAAATAAATTACATATTTATAAAGTTACCTCGATACAAATCCAATAAAAAAACAGCGCACGAAAAGCACGTCGGAGTTGGCAGAAATCGCTTCGGGAAGTCGAAAACTCTAGATGAGTTCTCCCACAAAAGACTGCTGAAATTTAATTAGGGTGGGCAAATATAATAATATATATAGGAGAGAGAGAGGCGGTCACTGTAGCAGTTGGCGCCGACAGGTGGGCCCCTGGGTAAATTTCTGGGTATTTATTTATTTAATTCAAAAAATTATTTTAAGTCCAAATAAATCAAAATAAATTGTGAAAGTTATTCATAAATATAAATCTTCATAGAATAAATATTTAAAAATATATAAAATGTCTAAAAATCATCATAAAATATATTATAGATATAGAATGCTTATAGACCCTATCTAGAGATCATGTGACCACAAGCTGGTCATAAATTACCTGTGGGCTTAGTCACAACTCTTATGATCATAGAAAAATTAAATATAAACTAATCAAACAAAATTATAATCGGGATGGCAGATGCCACACCTTTAATCTCACAAGTCCAAATTTAAAAACCAATCTTATACAACTATTACCAGAATTACCCTTCCGTCACGAAGATTGGACCTTGTCAAGTACACTCTTCACTAGAACTCCACACTATCCACTTAATCATCCTTAAATCTGAATTCTTCCACATTGTCCTAAATTGATCCGAAACCTCTAAATCAAGTTTATAATATCCTTGAACTTGTTCAAATCATGCTCCTTGTGTTATTCAAATCTAATACCACTAGGCTTTATAAAAACTTATTCTTCCATTACTAAATCAACATTTATATTTTCTTCATCATACACTTTCAAATATCAACCATCTCAATTAATAAATTATATTCACAAAATCTCTTCTTTTCTTTTTTAACTCAAAATTCTTCTGTTCTCTATCCCCTTACCAATGCCTTATCCAGTTTCTTTCTATCACCACATATAATTAAAATATATTCTCCATTATTAAATTCCAAACTTCCATCATAACCTCTATGTGAAATACCTCGAGATCCAATAACCTAAAATTATCCAAATTCAAAAATATTTCAATCTCAGATATCCTTGTTAGGTTCTAAACTATATCCACGAAATATAAATTTTCATACCATTAATGTACATCCTATTGTCCTTCTCATTTGAAATCCTTGAACTTGCTTTCCAAGTAATTCATCCTCGAAATACCCTAGTAACTCATTTCTAAACTAATTATATCGACCCCTTGGTTTCAGTTTCAACCTTAATCATACTTCTCTCTCAAAATTCTACACTAGTTCCAACATCTCATATTCCTACCAAGATACCACTTGATAATAAATCTGCCTTCCGAACGAGATGATTCACGATACTTCTTTAACCTTTTCAACGTGAAAAGAAACAAAAATTTAAACGACTTCATAGTGTGGTTGACAGAAATGGATAAAAGACTGGTTGTTGGTATAATCAAGACATAATTAATCAAGATGAATGGAGTAATGACAAGATGAGAAAATCATCATATGATGAGAAAAAGAAATGACATAACAAGTAATAATGGTAGGAATTATCCTTGATCAATAGGTCAAAAGAAGTGAATCAATGTAAGATATGACCAGATAACTATACACACCTATCAGAATTATGTTGCCAGAATTTTTGCCATGCCAGATAACCGTAATAAACGTTGGAGTCCATAACTATGGTATACATCCTATAATCATGTCATCTAGATTCCTTACCATGCCAACCGGTATGGCTGCAAGAAAGTCTAAATTCTATAACTAGGATAGTACATCCAACATCAGGTTCCATGTCCCTGTCGTGCTAGCGAGCATGACTGCAATAAATTCCAAACTCCATAAATAAAGTAGACATTTACCGTATCAGGATATACCTTAATTCAATCCACAAAATTTATCTCGATGCAAGATCAAGTCAACAACGAACTTCACGAATCAAAATTAACAACAAATCAATGAAGTGTAAATGGAGGCAAGCGAGAACAGATTTTGAGATAGGGTTTTAGAAAAGGATTCACAAGGGTTATCCCAAAGATATTATCTAGGACGAAATTCAAAATTTCTTAAATATAGTCTAGAGCAAATCCCATCCTAACTGGTTATAG
Source organism: Iris pallida (assembly GCA_029216955.1). Taxonomy (NCBI): domain Eukaryota; kingdom Viridiplantae; phylum Streptophyta; class Magnoliopsida; order Asparagales; family Iridaceae; genus Iris; species Iris pallida. The sequence goes on from JANAVB010015600.1 coordinate 12,215,049, forward strand.
GTTCAACTTCTACTTCCTAGTTCTCTCAGGGGTCCATAGACTCATCCCAAAGAAGAATAAGGTTCGATAAGGACAGATATCTCAGAAATCAGGACGGATAGAAACGAATGAGAATGGATTCGGAAAACATTCGAAATAAGATTCTCGGGGGTCATCCTTAGAATCTATCAAGAGTTCCTAATATGTGACTGAGTACCAAAATCCGAAAATATTCAATGACTCAGCCTTAATCCTAGGGCAGACTCATAGTAGTACAGATAAGCTCAAGTACTACCATGACTTCGCATTAATTTACAAAGACAGACCTGCATGGGCCACCACAAAAATGTGTCACGACCCGCACCCGGATATACGGGTATGAGTACGTGGGCCACGCTCAGCATAAACCATAGTATCGTCGGTAGAGCGCTGTCAAGTATCCGATACTAACTACAACATCTAAAAGATCCATAACCATAAAGGTACTCATATCACATCACAAAAGCTAAGGAAGATAAGACAAAAAATAATAACAATATCACTAGAACAACTAGACTCTACAAGATCATAAATAACATGAATATGTCGGAGACAAAAACCGACAATGAAATATGAAACTAAATAAGAAAGAATGGCCTAGAGTTCCCAGAAACTACTCACTATAAATGGAACCTCGGCATCTGTCACAGCTAGCATCATCCTATAGTCCAATAATATGGGGCATAACAATCATAATATTTGTCAACGTATCCAGTCAGGATTGGAATAAGCACAATCAACTAACAACAGTTCACAAGATATGACAAAAGCTACAAGAATGTAAATAAAGAGTACATACAAGAAATTATGAAATGTACATGTGAGTATCATGGCAAGATAAGCTGTAAATCTTAAGCTAGAATACGGCAAGTAAAACTGATCATGGCATGTTCAAGAATCAAGAATCATCTATCTAAGTGTGTGAGTAATAGCTACGACATGTGGCCGACTTGGGAACTTGAACAATAGTAACAAGCCTGGCTAATCATACATGGAATGTATGATCAACACTCACAATCAATCGATACACAATGGGTGCATAATAGAAATTGACCACATATCTACACTAATACTCACCGCCCCTGACTAGGACAGTAGATCCAACCATGACACATCATGACAAAAGATTCTCCGAGAAGGTAGCAAGTCTCTTCGAGAATCATGTCTACACAATGCACAAGGAACAAGGCAAGACTTGCATAATATATACCAAGGAAAACAAGGAATAACATCTCATGTCTGGATCCAGACAAATACCAATCTGTGTGAACAATGTGTCAAGAACAAGTATATCTACACTAAGTACATGAATTATAACAGTTATCGTAAATTGGAAAAGTTATCAGAGAATGTACTCGCCTGGGGTCATGCTGAGAATATGAATCGAGGCTCAGAGTGAAGCCACAAACCTAAGGATGAGATATACAAGAGTCAATTAGGGTTCAAATAGTCTATGCTATGAAATCTAAGTCCAATTGAGGCAATCTAGGACAACTAAGACAAACTGGGTCAAACTAGTTCAAACTGGGTCAAACTAGTTCAAACTAAGACAAACTGGGTCAAAGGTGGACTTACAGTTGACTTGGTCAACTGGTCAACTCTAAGTCCAATCTAGGTCAAACTAAGCCAATGGTTGACCTACAGTTGACTTTGGTCAACTGGTCAACTCTGGTCAAATCTAGTCAAACCTAGGTCAAATGTTGACTCTACTTCGACGTTCAGTCGAAGTAGTCGACCATGGTCAACAGGGTCAAAGCTAGTCTCTATAAACATGTACAGGGTCAATATATCAATTTCAGTGATTATGAAATCACAGGAATCGATGGATCTCAAAATACAAACAAAAGAGAAAGTTTTTAATAATAAGGTGATATATAGAAGAAAAACCTACAGATGTTGTCGGATGGTGAAACAACCATCACCAACGTGTCTAGAATGGTCGAAATAGCTGAAATATCCTGTCCATTAGTCTAATTTGGACACAGGGGCAAAAAGGTAATTTTGAGTCAAAACGGTGTCCGTGTTGGACCCGCTTTGCACTGAAAAATGTGTCAGGATAAAAATTCTCAAAACCTAGCAAAATATATATCCACGAATCTAGAATGATGATACAAACTCAACGGTATATCCCGAGTTGGATTCCGATGACCCGATCTCAAATTGGTCCGTTGATCCGGATATTGGAATCCGATTTGCACGAAAATGCGTATCGGAGCCAATGTCCACAAAACTCAGCAAATTATATGTCAACAAGTCCAGAATGACGATATGAACTCAATAGTATATCCGAAATTGGATTTCGATGACCCGATCTCAAATTGACTCGTTGACTCGGACTGTGGGGCCCACGTTGCACCAAAATACGTGCCAGGGCCCACATCCTCCAAACTAAGAAAACTTTATATGAAAACATGTCAGAACGACACCACGAATCTATTGGTGGTGTCAAAAATTGAATCCGGTGTCCCGGGTTCAAAATTAGGATTTTATAACTTACAAATTACGAATTCGGACGGCCAACTTTGGCGTCGAATTCAACCAACCAAACAAGCTCACAATAAAACAAAATTGAAATAGAAGAAAGAGGATTATACCAGCTATGGACAGGAATAGGTAGCACGCCAAACGGAGCTACGATGGCGGAGTTATGAGTCGACGAAGTTGGCTCCACAAAACTGTCCAAAAATAACATAATTTAAAGTGTCAACTTGGTGGCCGGTTTTGATCTATCAAACGACAAAATTAACGGATGAAACTTGACAGGGGTGAAGGGGTATATACCGAGATTGATATGGAAGAAATGGTTCGACGATCCAATGGGAAAATTTCCCAGAATATACGTACGAAGTTGCTGCGATGAAGCATACATTCGGAAATCCGTTCGTGCGCGCGTCGACGAAATTCCGTAGAAAACGCACGAATCGGGCGTTTCTCGTACCGGGTACGAGGAAGCGCCCCACGGGGGCCTGTTCAAGGTTGCACATGGCCAAGGGGGGCCGACCACGGCGGTGGTGCGCGGCCACCAACGGTGGCGAATTGCTGCTGATGCTATTACTGGCTGCTGTTGCTGCTACAGCGCATAGCCAGTGGTGGCGGCGGCATGACAGTAGGACACGGCGACGGCGGTGGTAGCTGGCTGCGGTGCACTTGCACGACCATCGCCGGCGGTAGCACGGCGAGGCTGGGTTCGGTGGTGGAGGTGGTGTTGAAGTGGTGGTGGTGACGGTGTGATATTGATGATGATATTGAAGGAGAAGAATGGAGGGGGTTTTATGCTGGTGAGAGAGGGGTAGGTTGTATACTTAGGAGAGAGAGAGAGTTATATTTGTGTTTGTGTGTATATATACTATATATAGAAAAAGAGAGAGAATGAGAGATATTAATTGAAAGAGAGAGAAAGCACTACAAGAAATCCGGGTGTCGTACAACGGTCAAAAACTATTACAAAAGCAATATAATCCGTTGTAAAATCATTCTACAACAGTTATTGGAACCATTGTAAATTCGAGCGTTGCAGATTCCTCTTACAACAGTTATACGGAAGAAACGGTTCGACGATCCAATGGGCAGATTTCCCAGAATATACGTACGAAGTTGCTGCGATGAAGCACACATTCTGAAATTCGTTCGTGCGCGCGTCGACGAAATTCCGTAGAAAATGCACGAATCGGGCGTTTCTCGTACCGGGTACGAGGAAGCGCCCCACGGGAGCCTGTTCAAGGTTGTGCCCGGCCAAGGGGGGCCGACCACGGCAGTGGTGCGCGGCCACCGACGATGGCGAATTGCTGCTGATGCTATTACTGGCTGCTGTTGCTGCTACAGCGCAATGCCAGTGGTGGCGGCGGCATGACGGTAGGACACGGCGACGGCGGTGGTAGCTGGCCGCGGTGCACTTGCACGGCCATCGCCGGCGATAGCACGGCGAGGCTGGGTTCGGTGGTGGAGGTGGTATTGAAGTGGTGGTGGTGATGGTGTGATGTTGATGATGATATTGAAGGAGAAGAATGGAGGGGGTTTTGTGCTGGTGAGAGAGGGGTGGGTTTTATACTTAGGAGAGAGAGAGAGTTATATTTGTGTTTGTGTGTATATATACTATATATAGAAAAAGAGAGAGAATGAGAGATATTAATTGAAAGAGAGAGAGAAGAGAAAGAAAATAGAGAGAGAAAGAGAGAGAGAGAGGGAGGGTAGGCCGGTCACATGGGGGGGTGATTTGTGTGTGTGTGAGGTGATGGGTATAGAGAGAGAGAGAGAGTGTGTAAGTGTGATATATAATATATATAATAGATATTTTTGTAAAGAGGAGGATATTTTTGTGTAGGGAAAAAGGAAAATACAATAGTGGGGTGTATGGGCAGTCATGATAGGGCATATACCAAATTGGATTGGTTTTTGGGTCAAGTTTGGACAAGCTTGGGGCCAAGATTTAATTAAAATAACAATTTTAAACCAAATAAAATCATGGATGAAATGACAGCACAAGGGAGATCAATTTGGTGGCACACAAGTGGCACGTGCATAGTAGACTCAAAACAGGCCAGGGCCATATATTGGGTCGACTAGATTGGACCGATGTCGGACCCAAAAATTAAGTTGAAAGTTAAGTCATAAATTACGACAGACGATAAATTGGTCTAAATTGACCCAAAAGTTGCGCGAAGTAAAAAGAGCACAATGGAACAAGTTTGAGTGGGACACGATATATCAACATGAAGATAATCTTGTCTGTAACAAACTTAGAGAAGAAAGTTTCCAGAGACTGGCATCCCTAATGTTCTAAAAATCAAAGTCATGGTAAAGAGCATTTAATGATCAAAATTAATTAAATAAAAATGAATTATCGAAAATAATTCATTTAGAAAATTCAAAAATAAATCCCAAAAATTCAGGGGGCTTACAGCACCCCTTCCACCATTTGAGTAGTTGGAAGAGAGAGAACTTGAGTGCCACTAAATCCCACCCCAGCAAGTCCATGCGCCAGCAGCAACAACTCCAAGTTTATGCGAGCATGGAGATTTTCTAGCTCATTGTGAGTTCCAAAGTCTTTCTGAAGCTGACGAAGAGTGTTCTAGATGTTCATACTTAAACTTGCTGATCCTTGGGATAGATAGTGTATAGAGTGAATCTTTATTTGAGAACCGGTGACTTGCACTACCAAAATATGTCAGATTAGCGACTTTAGATGACGTCGCTAACCAGGGAAAAAATGTTGCTAATTCATTTTAGCGATGCACTTAGCAACGTATTGATCATTTCGCCTAATACGTGGTTGCTAACTAAGTTTACGTTGCTGTTCGTCGCTATAGCATCGTAATTTTATGACGCCCTTCGTCGCAAGCATTTTATGCAATTAGCTACGTTCACCGATATTGCGTTGCTAATTAGCGACGTTAAAATTTGTTGCTAATTATCGCTGGCAGTTCAACTTTTAGCGACGCCACAGGCGAAGGTTAGCGAAGTTTAGTGACGTCAGGTTCTAGCAATTTTTATTTGCTACGTCACCTTTTTAGCGACATTTTGCGGCAATCTGCGATGTTACGATACTTACATAGCGACGTCCAGATACGAGCATAGCGACGAAGTTAGCGACAATTACTATTAAAATTGCAGACCTATCCAATTTGCTATGTCAGCACGTATGCGATGTTCAGCGACGTTCAGCGACATTGTTTTTCCAGGTTACCGACGTTCTGATACAACTTAGCGACGTAATCATGCGTCGCCAAGCATCGCTAATCGTCGCTAATTCTAAAAAAATATAAAAAAATGTAGTCTGTTTTTTATATAAATGATAGTTATATTATATAGCATTGTACCTGCATTTAGAATGACAGTTTACAAATAATAGACCCGGAGCAACCCTTCGTAGAATTCTCTGGGTTCGCCGACCCCTTCGGTGGAACACTCAATACCGGTAAACCAATATAGAGACAAATGTTAAAAGTGCACTACCAATAATCAAATAAATATAATCGAAAGATCAGAAAGATAGAAAATAGCCGGGTGGATACTAATCCACTACCAAACGGCTATAAAAAAGTGTGTCCGATAATATTCAACATAACATAACACAAATTATCAGTAAATGTATAAAATAAAAACATAAAGACCCAACAGTGGGTCACCAACACAACAAATGAAAATAAGTCTAATAAAGGACTGCGCCTAGTCAGGATGAGGAGGAGGAGGAGGAGTAGACAGTCCCAGTATCTGGGACATCATGAACCTATACTGCGTCGGAGTCAGCATCACCGGTGATGACTCATCAGTAGAAGGAAGAGGAGGCAATGGATGCCGACAGACGACCAGAAAGTGTTTGCACCATAGCTAGCAGTCTAGACTTGGTGGAATCCATAAGAGCCGCCAGCCTCAAAACATGCTCACCAATGGCCACCTGCGACCCGTGAAACGCGTGAACGGCAAGATCCGCCCTCTTCTACACCACCTGAACGGCACAATCCATCCTCTTGCTCGTCTCCCTAATGGTGCGCTCGAGCATATCAAATCGTGCAATGAGGGCCGCATCGTCCGTCTACGGCTGAGACTGGGGCTGCTCCGCAATAGCTCTTCACGTAGCTCTGTAATCTGGCGATGGAGTTCCCCCATTTAGACCGACTCCTGTGAGGGATGTAAAAAATGCACACTGGTAGAGGGGGCCCTGGATGACTGCGTCACCACAAAGGCGTCGTAGGATCCCGTACCGTAGTACGTACCCCTCTGAAGATCGCCTACGACGGTCATCCAGAGCTCGTCCATCGTCCGAGCCGAAGACGGATGCGAGGAAGTACCATCCCCTCCTTCCGCAGGTGCACTCTCATGCTCTAGCCCTTCCCTTCGTATCCTTGATATCAACGCTGGTGGTTAATATCCGCAAGACCATGCTTGTCAATTTTCCAACCTTGATATTGAATCAGATCAAACCAATCACACCTGAACAACACGATCCTAGTCGGCTCTATGTCGTACTTATATGTCAACTCCAAATCTCCTGTAAGACGCTATAGAAATCATTGTCCAGATCGACATCTTTGTAGTTTGTAGATCGGATACACAAACAACTATTTTTGGTCGAATTAAGATCTAGAAAGTTCTCTCTGATCAGAGCATTTGTTCACTTGAACCTAAAACTATTCACATAATAGGTTGGCCAGATTTTGAAGAAATAAACGGGCCCCTTGGCTAGAGTTCTAATAGACTCATTCTCTAGTATTGCGTCCGGACGATCGACCTAAATACCATAAGATAAGAAATTAAATTTAGCGTTATGTTAATTACTGTGCAAAGTGCATATACAAAAAGTAATTACTGAGCATCTTACATATGCACTCAACCATGAAGGAAAATGACGTCTCATTTTTTGTTCCAGTTCTTCATCCGTTATGTACTGTCTACTTGACCTCACCTCATCATTAAATATGCTAAAAATAACAACACATTGACCAATTAGTGTAATAATAATATTAGATACTATTACATGCATAGATGACGTAAATGGGGACGTATTAGTTACTTACCCATCGAGCTTCTCTACTTCATCCTCGTTGCAGTTGAGTAATATATGTAACTGAGTAGCCCTTAGTTCATCGTCATTCAGATATTTTTCTTCATTTTTCCCGAAGGCTTTCCGAAAGCAATGAAGACTTTCAGTATCACATCATTAGATTCAAGATATCCATCGTCGTTTCTCGGAGCTCTTATTCTATTAGTAGCAACATGTGACTTAAAATACATCGAGCAGAAGTTTGTAATCTTCTCGAGAACATAGGCTTCACAAATATAACCTTTGACCCGAGCCTTGTTTTTAACCTTTCTCTTTAGGTGGTTCAAATGCCGCACAAATAGGTACATCCATCGATAACTGACGGGCTCACCAACACGTGCCTCGTAGGAAAGATGAATTAGAAAATGCTACCTGGAGTCGAAGAACCCAGAAGGGAATACCCTCTCAAGCTTCCACAGTTTTACTATAATGTCATCCTTTTTCTTTTCTTGACGATCGACAAGCAACTTAGTAGAACAAAGATCTCTGAAAAAAATGCTCAGCTCTGCCAACGGATCCTAAACAACCGACGGTACTAATTTTTGAAATGTGATCAAAATTAACCTCTCCATAAATACGTGACATTCGTGGCCCTTCATACACGTCAGTTTGTTCTCCTTCGGGTCAACGTATTTCCTTAAATTCGACATATACCCGGGAGAAAATTTTAGGCCCTGAATCCATCTACAAAGTCTTCCTTTATCCTCCATGTCTAGTAAAAAATTTGTCTTTGGCTGCTTATACTTTCCATTGCTTTCTTTTATCAAATGCAACACAGGACATCTGCATATATCTTCCAAGTCCAACCTAGCCTTGGGATTATCTTTCGTCTTTCCCTTTACGTCCATCACGGTATTAATTATGTTGTCGAATACATTTTTCTCGATATGTATGACATTAAGGTTATGTCTGATCAGATTAGTGCTCCAATATGAAAGGTCCCCGAATATACTTCTTTTTATCAAATTATGACTGCGACCAAATTCATCACACTTGTATACTTTTGTAGGCTCTTCGATAGCACTTGGAAAATCCTTGACCTCCTCCCATATCGTGTCTCCGGTCCACCTTAGCGGTGGATTTGTCACTACCACTTTTCAAGCTTGAAGGTATTTTGGTCATTTTCAAATTTTAGAATTTATTTGAATTATTATTATTATTTATAATTAATGTGATTTTTAAGTGATTTTAGAATAATTGATTTTGGTGTTCTAGTGACTTTGACTTATGTTGACCTTGGAGACCAACCTAGTGGCTAACCTAGGTCATGACCTTGTGATTAGGATATGAAAACCTAGGTTGACTTAAGTTAGTGAGGTTTTGCTCTTTGGAATTAGTTTGGTGAAATTAGAAGCTAGATTGATTAAGGAATGGCTTGTGAAATCACAAGTCATTTTATGACTAATAGGCTTAATGGCCCATAGGCCCACACTCTTTGAACCAAACCCTAACCCTAAAAATCTGACCAGCCATAGTGTGTTTCCCCCTATTTATATCACCTTGAAATTAGGGTTGCCTCTTTAGGAAACATTGCCATTTGGAAGAGGTGAGTCCCCATTTTTGTAAATTCTTAGAAAATATATTTCTACTCTAAATTCCTTCAAACAAATTGCAATAGGACCTAATATTAGTGTTCTTGCTGTTGTTGATGAGTATTTGCAGGAAGAACACAATTTGGAGAATTTTTGGTGGCTTGAGGAGTCATTTTCATTGGGTTTTTGAGAGCTTTGTTCATCAATAGGTAAAACCCATTCTAATCCATGAAATTTCTGTTTGTTTGCATTTTTGGAATGCCCTAGCCCTAACCTAACGGTAGGATAGGCTAACCCTAGGTTTTGGATCCATTACGTATCCGTATCGGACACGTACCAGTCGTGTGTTAAGGGTGTTCGACGAAATGTCTCAAAGGACATTTCAGTCGAGTTTTAGAATTCTAAATGAATAGAAAATTAGCATTTAGGGTTGCTTAGGGGTTTCCAGTATCGTGTGGTGATTTCTGTGTCGTGTCGAGTCTTGGGGGACATGGGAACACGCGGGTGCGGGTGCGTGCGCGCGGCACTGTAGCTTCCCTGCTACTCGGGGGCTATTCCGCGTGGGACACGCCACCTCGACACGAGAAAATCGACACACGTGATGGGCCACTGTCTGACACGAGGCTCATAAAGTTTCACGAGTCCTCGTGTCGTGTCGGACACGTATTTGCTTGTGCACGTGTACTGCACTGTGCGGTTCAGTGCACAGGGTGTTTGGTTCTGTTTTAATTCGATTTTAAATGGTTCTAAATGTGTTTTTATTGATTATTAGATTCTAAATATCATGTCTAATCTCTGTTGTAATAGGTTGCATATTAGAAATATTTTGACATGGAGAAATGGGATTCGGATTTGGGAATGTACTATTTTTTTCTGATACATTGATTCTTTTCTTTTCATTGGCATATATCTGAGTTTCATTTTTTAACTAGATGTTAAATGAGATATAAACCTGAGAATGTGTGTTTTGAACTGAGTTTTGGGTACCTGAGATTAAATTGGTAACTGATTTTTTTATTGTTAACTAGAGGTTAATAGGAGTTCTAAGAACCTGAGAACTCATTTGCTAACTGTGATTTAAGTCCATATTAATCTGAGATTGCCTGTGGTTAATAACTAATATGTGAACTGAATTATGTGTTTTTTTTAATGTATTAATCTGAGTTTGATAGGGGTGGGCTGTAATCTGAAAACTGGAAATGAAATTGGGTTTGTTTGGTTGTGGGTTGATCCTAAAATCTGAGATTTCAATCATAAGACTGTTAATAGGTATGTGTATATAGGTTTTGGGTTTAATGCTGTTTTTGAACTATTGTTTGGTTTTATGTCAAATATGTTAATTGATATATATGGACTGTTTTACTGAGATGGTTTAAATGATATAATCTGAGTTTATTTCTGGGTGCAAGGGTTAAACTGTGTATTGCTTTGGAAGATTGTTTTGAACTCTGAAATGATATAGGGTTATGTGTTTATAAGGGTGAGTTTTTGTACTGTTAGTTCAATTGTTTTAAAACCTGAATTGGTTTTCCTGTGCAACATAAAACCTGAGATTTTTCCCCTCCATTTGAATGTGTAACCCTGAGTTCATGGTTGCACTGTTAACTGAGTTTGGGGAGGGTATTATTTTGTATTGCAAACTGAATTTCTTCCTCACTGATTTCTCAATTTCTGAACACACACACCCACAGTTATTTCTCACTATTTTATTTGTAAAATCTGAGATTTGTATTGAGTCAATAGGTTGTTTGTTCACTGATTTTACTTCATGCCTCACATGTGTCACACACAACTCACTCCTATACTCACATTCTTTCTGTTTTTCCTTTCCTTCCAAATTTTGTATGGAATGTTCCTATCTAAATTGAAATGTACTTCATGTATTCACTGTCCTCTTGACAGTCACTCACACCCTCACTCTCTAGTCTTGCACACACACATACACTTGAACATGTAAGTTTCCCTCTCTCTATACATATGTATGTATATATGTATTGAGGATTATATATATATATACATGTATCCTATATAATAATATATGGTGTTGTACTTATACATATTAGTTATATATATAGGAATGTGTGAAATGTATATATATATGGGATATTATGTGATATGATATATTATGAACATAGGGCATGGGTGTAATGGTATAGTGACTATAGGATGGGTGTTTTCTTAGTAGACTATTAGACATAGACATGTCATGTGGTTATGTGTTATGGGCATGGTATGCCTAGTTGGAATCTAGATAGACTGTTTAGCCTTAGTAAACCTAGAGTAGACTTGTTAGAACCTAGAATGACTTGCTAGACCTAGATTAGACTAGTTTGACTTAAGTTTGACTTGGTTGACCTAGTTTGACTTCTAGGGTTGACCAGAGTTGACTAAGAGTTGACTTTGGTCTAGATTGACCTAGTTTTATGTAGAATGCATTGATTTGCATCGTTTTATCATTGTAGACTCATAGTGACTTGTACTGTTCTAAATAGGAGCCAGACACCACTCCTCGGATAGTACTTTCATCTCGGACTTTCAGTTAGCAGGCGAGTACATTCTTTGATCTTTTTATACCTGTCTGGACTATATTCATGCTCTAGATTATTCTACATGATGCTGACACGTATCTTCACGGATTAGTACTATTTGGATCCCTTCCTGAGATGTTATTCCTCTACGGGTACATCGGGTATTTCATGTTTATGTACTTTATCATGTGCATCAGGTACTCCTTGTACTCGTACTAGTTCATGTTTTTACATGTTCTCATGTGCTTTCATGTGCTTATCATGTGCCTCATGTACTACTCATTACATGAGTTCACGTATCTTAGTTGTATTCATGTGCTTATGACATAACTTGAACGGATCCTTGTGTATTGATTGGGGCGGGTGAGTAGAATTGGTTATGTGGACACAATCCCCAGTAGGTATTCATGTGCTCCTTATTTGTATTCATGTGCCCCTAAGCCGTTTACATAACCATATTGTACTCTAAATTACGTAGTCACTTACAGTCTCTACTATCATGTATTTACTTTCAGTTACAAAATATCTTCTGTTTACTTGTACTTCCATTCAGCACTTCCTGTATTTTACTCTATTGCCTGATTTATTTTCCTAACCTGCTATGAATTGTTTGAGAGATATGTGCTCGTTCCTGCCCTGACTGGACCTGTTGAAATATTACAGAGTACGAGGCTGAGGCGTTCTGCCCTATTTACTATGGTGCCACACTAGATGAGTGCCTGGACTTGGACCAGCAGCAGGATACATTAGCAGTAGACGACAATCCATTAGTCTAGGATTGTCTTACTATTTTTGGATCACTGTATTAGATTTTGAGATATTCTGAGATATGTATTATTTTAGACACTTAGAATTCTGGTTTGTATCTCTGTGATTCTCTGTTCTGGATATTTTATCTTTCTTTATCAAACTATCTTACCTGTTCTACCTTAGCTGTGGTTGAGTTATATTTCTGTTATGTCACCCCCATTTGGGGAGTATAACTGTTATTACCTTCAATTGTTAGTTGTTGTGACCTAGGACAGCGTTCTACCGCCGACACTACGGCGTAGGCTGGACATACCCACGTCTCGTGCCCTTACTCTAGGGTACGGGTCGTGATAGGATTGGCCTTCTCCACAATGCCGGCACGAAAAACATTCATGTTCCTCCGAAACGGATGGTCCTTCGGCAGGAACTGTCGATGACAATAGAAGAAGCACAGTTTTCCTCCGTGTTTCAAACGAAAAGCCTTCGTACGGTCCATGCAATACGAACATGAGAGAATACTAAGTGCTCCATCCAGATAACATTTCCTAGGTCAAAAATTTATTGATGGTCCACATCAGTGTGGCCCTCATCTGAAAGTTCAGTTTTATGAAAATATCATACGTGTGGGCACCTACTTACCACAGCTGATTCAATTCATCTATCAACGGCTGTAAGTACAGATCGATATTCATCTTAGGATTGTTCGGACCCAGAATAATAATGGTTAGGAACATATAAGGAGTCTTCATACACATCTACGGCGGTAGGTTGTACGAAGTGACAATCACTGGCCAACACGAATATCGGGAACCCAAAAGTTCGAATGGGGTAAATTCGTCAGAGCATAGCGCCAATCTTTCATTACGCATATTAGAAACAAAATCTGGATACTCTCGATCAAAGTGCTTCCTTGCTTCTCCATCGGATGGATGATCTAAAACTCCATCGATCTGTTCCCATCTGTGCCAACTCATATTCTCGGCAGTCTCCTTCACCATAAACAACATCTACAATCGTAACGTCAAAGGCAAGTAGTGCATCGAATCGGTCGACTTCCTTGCACCAGGAGTCCTACTTTAACTTGTTGCCTTGTAGCGATTAACACCACAATTGTAAGCATCTTCATCTTCGTTGTCTTTGTAGTACAACCCGTTGCGACATGCATCAATTTTCTCGTATCCCGTCCAGAGAGATCACTGTAATGTCCTGCTCCGTACGGTGCATTACGATGAGTCGTTGACTCGAAGAGTTGTGTTTACCCAATGAAGTATCGATGCGAATCGATGCAAACCGATACAAAGCCTAAGTCCAGTTTGGATAAAGTATTGACTTCGATTGATTTGGTGCACAGACTACGCTTTTATGCTGAATCATAAGGGGTCGACATTTTGTCTTGTTCACTAAGGTGTCCGCAAAACCAAATCGTCGCCTTGCAACGGATTGTGGCATAGGCACATTCAGTCGAATAGTCAAACCGAATGGCTAAGTCAGAAGAGTTGGCCGTGGAACCAAGTTATGGAATTGAGCCACATCAGCTCGACGGAACGATAAGGCATATCGGCTTAAGGTGGGCGGGTTCTTGACTCTCTCTCCCTACTCCTTTACGTCAAATAAAATATATCATTTTATGCATAAGTTGCCATTAATTAGCTAGCGTGGCTCAAATGGTTAAAGGTCTTAGTATATGCTGAACATTAAGATAGAACATAGAACAATTGAAGCGACGTACATCAAGTATACGGGTCGCGGTAGGGCGGTGATGGTAGAACATTGAAAGGAAATATCGAGACGTGCACTTTGTACGATGTAACACCCACTTTTCCAAAATAAGGGTAAATTTGAACTTGTGTATTTTAGTCATTAAAATAATTGATTTTAGTCATAGTATGATTTTTGGTAATTTTTAGTTATTTTAAAACTATTTAATTAAGTAAAATGTGAATTGGTGTTTTGCTAGTGTAACATTAGTCATGCATGACCTAGAAGACTAATCATGACCAATGAGACCTAATCATGTGTTTAGGATTTCAAATTTCTACTTTTAAGCCTAGGGGTATTTTGGTCATTTTGACACTTTGGTGAAATTGTGAATTATATTAATTAAATATGTGTTAGTTAAATTGTTGAGTCTTGACCTAGAAGTTAGCCTAATCTAGATTGTTAATCATGACCCTAAAGACTAAGTTAGAGGGTTTCATTAAGTAATTACATTAGTGAAATATCTAGATATTTGTTAAGGAGATATTTTAGGCTAAAGGTTAAAGGATGTTACTTTAATTGTGAGCCCTTAGATTAGCTAGAAATTGTTGGAGAAACCTTAGCCCCTCATCCTAAACCCTAACCCTAACTTAATGGCAGCCAACACATATCCCCACCCCCTATAAATACATCCCATTAATCATTTGCACCATTTTTAATTCATTTTATTTGCCTCTTTTGTGTTCTTCCCTAAACTTCTCCCCAAATATCCAAATCACCTCCAAATTGAGCCAAACTTCTTGCATTGGGATCCCCTACCATTGAGGATGCTAAGGAGAGCTAGCTAGCAAGGTTGCACAAGCATTTGGCATCATCATTTGAAGAGGAACCCCCTACCTTGGTTTTCATTGAGTTTTCACTCAATAGGTAACATGCCCTAAAACCTAGTAATATTGTGATTTCTCTTCATGAATGCATGCATCTAGGTACCAGGGATCTATAGGCTAAGTTTTGTAGGAATTAGATTGGGTTTGGTGTCCGTATCGGATACGTATCTAGGTTAATATTCAAGTGTTTCATGATTTGTCTCTGAGAATTAAATGTTATTGTTTTCGAAAACAAATTACATCATCTTCTAGCCCTATAGGTGTAGATCTAGGAACCCTAGCTCTGAGCACGAATTCGTGCTGTTTTTGTGTCGAAAATCGACACGGACACGCTGCACGACGCTGTCGTGCAGTGCCCTGCTACCCGACCTCTTTTTCTCCCCATACAGGACACGTGCACACTTCAAACTTGACATAGGGAAAGGGGCAATGTCTGTCATGCCTCCCCCGAAGTTTGGTGTCGAATCGTGTCGTGTCGAGGGAGCACGGACACGTGTACTGGTTTTATACTGCATAGTGTGCGCAGTAGATCGGCTCTGATACGCGTCTCGTGTCCTTCCTACACGACACGTATCAGGGTATGGAACACGTAGCCTGACCCTAGGTGAACCTACACACATGACCACGAGACACGTGGACGCCTGTGTCGTGTCCTAGACCTAGGTGAACACGTGCACGAGGCCATACTGAACACTGTGTTTCCTGACATTTGTATTTTAGTTTTGGACACATTCGTGTCCACTTTTCTGGACACGAACTACTTCCTAGACACGAGTACATGTATACCTAGTGTCTGCACACCCTGCTTTAGGGTTACATCTAGTTAATTGATTCAATTTGATGTTTGTATAGGTTTCCTGATACATGTTACAGAGGTTCATATATGACTGGTACTGTGTTCATAGGGATTTAGGTTTTTCCTGAGATTATATGTTTAAATGATATTTTATGCTATGGTTTTTCTCTGAACATTAAAAACCATGTTAGGATATAAGGGTTCATGTGGTGGTTATTTGAATGCAAGGTATAACTGAGTTTTGAAATACAAATGTGAGAATGGAATATGTTGTTTCCAGTTTTGAAAGCAAAACTGAGATTTCCTTGTGTACTGAAAATTTGAGATTTATTTTGTAAAGTAAACTTGAGTTATCTTTCAAATCAAAACTGAATTTGGTAATACTTGAGTTCATTTTGAATTCCTGAGAATTCATTCACAAGGGAAAACTGGGAATTGGGTTTTTGGTATGTAAATTCTGAGATTTTTTCCCTATGTTTGTAAACTGAAATTTAATTTGTATATGTATGAAATAACTGAGTTTTACTAAGGAAAACCTGAGATTGGGGGGTGACCTTAAACTGAGTATATGTTGATTCTTAACCCAGGAAGTTCCCTTTATAACTGTCTACTTGATTTCAAATGTTTTTCTAATTTGTGTTAAGATGTTACCTGAGAATGGATGGAAATCTGAGATTGTATGACCAAAAACCTGAGAATGGGAATAATAGGTTTAACTGAGAATTTCCTATGTTGTGAAACTGAGACAATGTTATGCATACCCTCACACACACACATTTTTCTATCACTCTATGTACACACACTCTTCACTCCCTCCCTCTTAGCACACACATACACTTTTGCTTTGTCTAACACACACAAGGCCACATATATCACCCTCTCACTGTTGCACAGTACACACACATACACATATGTGACCCCCCACTGTTTTCCTCACACTACACTCATACACCATCACATTTCCCTATCACTCTTCACACACACATAGTGATATACACATCTATGCACACTCACACATTCACACATCCCTCTTTCTCACTCACACACATTGACACAATGTTTTATACACTAGCCTATGGCATTGCCCCATGCACACACATATATACCCTTAACCCTCTCTCTATATCTCTTTGTATATATGTTAGATTATATATAGTAAGTTATATATAAGTATATGATATAGGAATATATATATATATATATATATATATATATTTTATATATATATATATATATATATATAAATATATATATATATATATATATATATATATATATTTTTTTATATATATATATATATATATATATATATATATATATATATATATATATATATATATATATATATATATATATATATATATATTGTATAGATATATGTATAGATATAGATATCTATATATGTCCACTAAGTACCCTAGAAACTCTAGCCTATGGCCTATGGCCAATGAGATAGGTTTGACCAATAGGCCTAGTAGACCTAGATTGACTAAAAGGTTGACCCTTGTGGACCATGGTTGACCAAGGTCAACTATAGGTCAACATTGACTTAGAAGGACTTAATGACTAAGGTTTAACTAAACCCTAGATAACTTGACTATTGACTAGAATGTTGACCCAAGTTGACTTTAACCTAGATTTGACTAACTTGACTGGTTTGGCCTAGTGTGACTTGGTTTGACTTCCTGTGACCTAATATGACTTAAGTTGACCTAGTTTGACTGTTAGAATTGACCAGAGTTGACCAAGAGTTAACTTTGGCCTAGTTTGACCTAGAATCATGTAGAATGCATAGTAGGACTTCATTTTACTATTCTGGACTTGTTGTGACTTGTGTTGCTCTGATCAGGAGCCAGACACCACTCCTCGGGCAGTACTTTTCATATTGGACACTCAGATACAGGCGAGTACATTCTCTGATCGTTTCATACTTGTCACGATTTATATTCTCGCTCTAGATTACTTTTACTTGATGCTGTCACGTTATCATCACGGATTGGTACTATATGGATCTCTTCTTGGGATGTTATCCCCCTTAGCGGGCGCATCGGATACTTTATGACATGTGTTTTATGTACATCATGTATTCCTTGTTTCTGCGTTATTCATGTACACTCATGTTCTCTCATGTTCTTTTATGTACGTTCATGTACTTTCATGTTCTTTCATGTACGCTCATGTTTCCTCATGTGTTTCCTGTGTAACCAAAACATCATGTACGTAACGTAACTTGAATAGATCCTTGTGTATTGATTGTGGGTAGGGGTGAGTATAAATGGTCATGTGATTTACCCATCATGTTCACTCTGTTACTTTTTATGTTTTATCATGTACACATCAGCCTTATTGGCTGATGTCCCACATGTTCACTCATGTACATCATGTGCAACCTAAGCCAATTACATGCCATCTCGTACTCTACATCACTAGTCACTTACAGTTCTTACTTATCATGTATATATTTCCACTTATCAAATATCTCTCCTGTTTCATGTACATCTTCTTACAGCGTTTCATGTATCTTACTCTATTGCCTGCTTTATATTTCCTGCCTTGATATGAACTGCATGAGATGTACTGTGCTCGCTCCTGTCCTGACTGGACCTGTTGGAAATATTACAGAGGATGAGGATGAGGATGAGGCCCTTTGTACCACCTATTACGGAGCAGGCTTAGACGACACCTGCGACCTGGTTCCTCTGGAGGACCCAGCTGCAGTTCAGGATACTACTCCCATAGTCTAGGCTAGTCAGCTAGGCTTTATCTTTCTTTTCAGCATTGTTTTTGGCTTTCAGTTGTTGTTTTGAGATGTATATATTCTTTCATATTCTGTAGTTGAGACTTGTACTCAGAATGTTTGCTAAGATGTTATCTTAGATACTAGACTCTTCTGATTATCTGTACTTCATTTTGAGTTCTATATCATATCGTACTTTTCTTTCTTAGTTGTGATTGAGTTTACATTCTGCTATGTCACCCCCATTCGGAGAGTATAAACTGCCTGGCATTATATATTGTTAGATGTTGTGACCTAGGACAGCGTTCTACCGCCGACACTGCGGCGTAGGCTGGACGTACCCACTTCTCGTGCCCTTACTCTAGGGTGCGGGTCGTGACACGTTTTTAGTGGTGGCCCATGCAGGTCGAGTTTATGTAGTGGTATTCGAACTAGAGTATCACTACAGTATGCAGTAGGAGTAGGATATTTTGGGATACTCAATCACATTTGGAAAAGCTCTTAACTTGATTCTCGTTATCAAATTCTTGCTACTTGAATACTTTCTTTTGAAAATAAATTGTCCTCCCTTGATTTATCGCTTCTTTCTCAGCAATTGATATCCTTGTTTGATCTGTCTTCAGGATGGTGGAGACGCGGTTACAGCGTGCCATTCAGGGAGATACTGTAGAGGGGACTGCTACCTCTCAGCCAGTTCGGCAGGGTCGGGAGGCTACATCTCCTGCCACCTCTACTCATATTAGGACTTCAGCAGCAGCTGAGGGTATGCCTTCACGAGATCGGAGGCAGGACCCAGTCACTCCAGAGATGTCATTCCGACAGCCGCCGCCTACAGGACACGTGGACGCGGCACAGATGTTTGCCTACTTCCAGCAGTTCATGGACAGACATCAGGCTCGACAGGATAGAGGCATGGAGTTGGCCGTCACGACAGCCGCGGCTCGACCAGTGGTGCAGCAGCCGAAGACACCTGGGATCGAGCAGTTCCAGAAGATGAGCCCCAGAGACTTCTTGGGGACAGAGGGGATTATATATGCTGACGAGTGGATCGAGCATATGGAAGAGATCTTCCGCTTGGCCAGGATTCCAGCAGATCTCCAGATAGAGGCTGCAGCTAGCCGGATGCGAGATCTTGCTCGCACCTGGTATCAGTCGGACCCCAGGGTGGGGGTACCAGGGCAGACTTGGGAGCAGTTCAGGGGTTTCTTCAAGAAGAAGTTCTTCCCAGATTCAGCAGTCAGAGCCTTGGAGACGCAGTTTGAGAGCTTGGTCCAGGGGAGCCTCTCAGTAGAGGAGTATGCGGGAGAATTTAGCCGTCTCGGCAGGTTCGTAGAGGGATTGAGCGAGACGGCGAAGGCCCAGAGGTTCCGGAAGGGTCTGGTCAGGGAGGTCAAGTCCATGACCAAGGGCAACAGGGATGCCACGTTCGAGGAGATTCTGACAGGAGCCTTATTGGCAGAGGATGATCTTGAGCTTAGGCTCAAGAGGGGGCGAGACCCAGTTGGGGGCAGTAGTAGCGGAGGCCAGGCCAAGAGGCCTCACGTTCAGCACCAGCAGCCGAGGCAGTTCCAACCGCAGCCGTTCCAGCAGAGGCAGCAGCAGCAGCAGAGACAGCAGCAGGCTCCTAGACAGCAGCATGTTATTTCTTGCCCTTTCTGTAAGAAACCAGGGCACGATTGGGGTGAGTGCCGGATGAGGCTAGGCAAGTGCCTACTGTGTGGATCATCAGATCATCAGTTCAGAGAGTGTCCCAAGTCTGCGGGACGGACAGCTCAGGGAGCAGGAGCCAGGGCTCCAGTAGGCCAGCAGCAGGCTAGAGGAGGCCAGCAGGGGCGAGCTTACGCCATGATGTTTAAGGATGCTCAGGCAGTAGGAGAGGCGCTTGCAGGTTCTGTTCTTTTCGATTCCATTCCTACCTTGCCTCGTTGTTTCCATCTTGAAATTCAATTCCATATGTTCCTATCTTCTTAATTGTTGATAATTTAGAATCTGTATGATTTGTTGTTGATTTAACCTTTTACCGAATCATATGGGCTAGGTCGCCTAAATTATGAAATCTAGAGTCTCCTATAGTTATATTAGTTGGTACGGCGAGGGCATAGTCTGTGCTGCAGACTCCATGAGTGTCGTAGCCTTACTTACTAATATGGCGAGGAAATTCCGATTATCATGATTCTGGATAGACGCATATGATTATCTAATTATACTAGAATAATTTCAAAAACCTACTATTTCCATCTTTCGTTTCAGTCTTTCAAAATATATATATAAAAATAGATTGGTAAAATGTTTGATACTATTCTAAGACTTTGAATTGATTAGGGGTGTTTAACCTAGGAGGAGTACGACCATCTTAATTTCAAGGACAAAATTCTTTTAAGGGGGGTAGACTTGTAACACCCACTTTTCCAAAATAAGGGTAAATTTGAACTTGTGTATTTTAATCATTAAAATAATTGATTTTAGTCCTGGTATGATTTTTGGTGATTTTTAGTTATTTTAAAACTATTTAATTGAGTGAAATGTGAATTGGTGTTTTGCTAGTATAACATTAGTCATGCATGACCTAGAAGACTAATCATGACCAATGAGACCTAATCATGTGTTTAGGATTTCAAATTTCTACTTTTAAGCCTAGGGGTATTTTGGTCGTTTTGACACTTTGGTGAAATTGTGAATTATATTAATTAAATATGTGTTAGTTAAATTGTTGAGTCTTGACCTAGAAGTTAGCCTAATCTAGATTGTTAATCATGACCCTAGAGACTAAGTTAGAGGGTTTCATTAAGTAATTACATTAGTGAAATATCTAGATATTTGTTAAGGAGATATTTTAGGCTAAAGGTTAAAGGATGTTACTTTAATTGTGAGCCCTTAGATTAGCTAAAAATTGTTGGAGAAACCTTAGCCCCTCATCCTAAACCCTAACCCTAACTTAATGGCAGCCAACACACATCCCCACCCCCTATAAATACATCCCATTAATCATTTGCACCATTTTTAATTCATTTTATTTGCCTCTTTTGTGTTCTTCCCTAAACTTCTCCCCAAATATCCAAATCACCTCCAAATTGAGCCAAACTTCTTGCATTGGGATCCCCTACCATTGAGGATGCTAAGGAGAGCTAGCTAGCAAGGTTGCACAAGCATTTGGCATCATCATTTGAAGAGGAACCCCCCTCCTACCTTGGTTTTCATTGAGTTTTCACTCAATAGGTAACATGCCCTAAAACCTAGTAATATTGTGATTTCTCTTCATGAATGCATGCATCTAGGTACCAGGGATCTATAGGCTAAGTTTTGTAGGAATTATATTGGGTTTGGTGTCCGTATCGGACACGTATCTAGGTTAATATTCAAGTGTTTGATGATTTGTCTCTGAGAATTAAATGTTATTGTTTTCGAAAACAAATTGCATCATCTTCTAGCCCTATAGGTGTAGATCTAGGAACCCTAGCTCTGAGCACGAATCTGTGCTGTTTTCGTGTCGAAAATCGACACGGACACGCTGCACGACGCTGTCGTGCAGTGCCCTGCTACCCGACCTCTTTTTCTCCCCACACAGGACACGTGGACACTTCAAACTTGACATAGGGGAAGGGGCAATGTCTGTCATGCCTCCCCCGAAGTTTGGTGTCGAATCGTGTCGTGTCGAGGGAGCACGGACACGTGCACTGGTTTTACACTGCACAGTGCGCGCAGTAGATCGGCTCTGATACGCGTCTCGTGTCCTTTCTACACGACACGTGGACACGTATCAGGGTGTGGAACACGTAGCCTGACCCTAGGTGAACCTACACACGTGACCACGAGACACGTGGACACCTGTGTCGTGTCCTAGACCTAGGTGAACACGTGCACGAGGCCATACTGAACACTGTGTTTCCTGACATTTGTATTTTAGTTTTGGACACATTCGTGTCCACTTTTCTGGACACGAACTACTTCCTAGACACGAGTACATGTATACCTAGTGTCTGTACACCCTGCTTTAGGGTTACACCTAGTTAATTGATTCAATTTGATGTTTGTATAGGTTTTCTGATACATGTTACAGAGGTTCAAATTTGACTGGTACTGCGTTCATAGGGATTTAGGTTTTTCCTGAGATTATATGTTTAAATGATATTTTATGTTATGGTTTTTCTCTGAACATTAAAAACCATGTTAGGATATAAGGGTTCATGTGGTGGTTATTTGAATGCAAGGTATAACTGAGTTTTGAAATACAAATGTGAGAATGGAATATGTTGTTTCCAGTTTTGAAAGCAAAACTGAGATTTCCTTGTGTACTGAAAATCTGAGATTTATTTTGTAAAGTAAACTTGAGTTATCTTTCAAATCAAAACTGAATTTGGTAATACCTGAGTTCATTTTGAATTCCTGAGAATTCATTCACAAGGGAAAACTGAGAATTGGGTTTTTGGTATGTAAATTCTGAGATTTTTTCCCTATGTTTGTAAACTGAAATTTAATTTGTATATGTATGAAATAACTGAGTTTTACTAAGGAAAACCTGAGATTGGGGGGGGGGGGACCTTAAACTGAGTATATGTTGATTCTTAACCCAGGAAGTTCCCTTTATAACTGTCCACTTGATTTCAAATGTTTTTCTAATTTGTGTTAAGATGTTACCTGAGAATGGATGGAAATCTGAGATTGTATGACCAAAAACCTGAGAATGGGAATAATAGGTTTAACTGAGAATTTCCTATGTTGTGAAACTGAGACAATGTTATGCATACCCTCACACACACACATTTTTCTATCACTCTATGTACACACACTCTTCACTCCCTCCCTCTTAGCACACACATACACTTTTGCTTTGTCTAACACACACAAGGCCACATATATCACCCTCTCACTGTTGCACAGTACACACACATACACATATGTGACCCTCCACTGTTTTCCTCACACTACACTCATACACCCTCACATTTCCCTATCACTCTTCACACACACATAGTGATATACACATCTATGCACACTCACACATTCACACATCCCTCTTTCTCACTCACACACATTGACACAATGTTTTATACACTAGCCTATGGCATTGCCCCATGCACACACATATATACCCTTAACCCTCTCTCTATATCTCTTTGTATATATGTTAGATTATATATAGTAAGTTATATATAAGTATATGATATAGGAATATATATATATATTGTATAGATATATGTATAGATATTGATATCTATATATGTCCACTAAGTACCCTAGAAACTCTAGCCTATGGCCTATGGCCAATGAGATAGGTTTGACCAATAGGCCTAGTAGACCTAGATTGACTAAAAGGTTGACCCTTGTGGACCATGGTTGACCAAGGTCAACTATAGGTCAACTTTGACTGAGAAGGACTTAATGACTAAGGTTTAACTAAACCCTAGATAACTTGACTATTGACTAGAATGTTGACCCAAGTTGACTTTAACCTAGATTTGACTAACCTTGACTGGTTTGGCCTAGTGTGACTTGGTTTGACTTCCTGTGACCTAATATGACTTAAGTTGACCTAGTTTGACTGTTAGAATTGACCAGAGTTGACCAAGAGTTAACTTTGGCCTAGTTTGACCTAGAATCGTGTAGAATGCATAGTAGGACTTCATTTTACTATTCTGGACTTGTTGTGACTTGTGTTGCTCTGATTAGGAGCCAGACACCACTCCTCGGGCAGTACTTTTCATATTGGACACTCAAATACAGGCGAGTACATTCTCTGATCGTTTCATACTTGTCACGATTTATATTCTCGCTCTAGATTACTTTTACTTGATGCTATCACGTTATCATCACGGATTGGTACTATATGGATCTCTTCTTGGGATGTTATCCCCCTTAGCGGGCGCATCGGATACTTTATGATATATGTTTCATGTACATCATGTATTCCTTGTTTCTGCGTTATTCATGTACACTAATGTTCTCTCATGTTCTTTCATGTACGTTCATGTACTTTCATGTTCTTTCATGTACGCTCATGTTTCCTCATGTGTTTCCTGTGTAACCAAAACATCATGTACGTAACGTAACTTGAATAGATCCTTGTGTATTGATTGTGGGTAGGGGTGAGTATAAATGGTCATGTGATTTACCCATCATGTTCACTCTGTTACTTTTCATGTTTTATCATGTACGCATCAGCCTTATTGGCTGATGTCCCACATGTTCACTCATGTACATCATGTACAACCTAAGCTAATTATATGACATCTCGTGCTCTACATCACTAGTCACTTACAGTTCTTACTTATCATGTATATATTTCCAGTTATCAAATATCTCTCCTGTTTCATGTACATCTTCGTACAGCGTTTCATGTATCTTACTCTATTGCCTGCTTTATATTTCCTGTCTTGATATGAACTGCATGAGATGTACTGTGCTCGCTCCTGTCCTGACTAGACCTGTTGGAAATATTACAGAGGATGAGGATGAGGCCCTTTGTACCACCTATTACGGAGCAGGCTTAGACGACACCTGCGACCTGGTTCCTCTGGAGGACCCAGCTGCAGTTCAGGATACTACTCCCATAGTCTAGGCTAGTCAGCTAGGCTTTATCTTTCTTTTCAGCATTGTTTTTGGCTTTCAGTTGTTGTTTTGAGATGTATATATTCTTTCATATTCTGTAGTTGAGACTTGTACTCGGAATGTTTGCTGAGATGTTATCTTAGACACTAGACTCTTTTGATTATCTGTACTTCATTTTGAGTTCTATATCATATCGTACTTTTCTTTCTTAGTTGTGATTGAGTTTACATTCTGCTATGTCACCCCCATTCGGGGAGTATAAACTGCCTGGCATTATATATTGTTAGATGTTGTGACCTAGGACAGCGTTCTACCGCCGACACTGCGGCGTAGGCTGGACGTACCCACTTCTCGTGCCCTTACTCTAGGGTGCGGGTCGTGACACACGAGCGCAACTCCAGGCTCGTGCGGCATTACACCCCAGCGAGGAGGATGATTCGGGTGAAATCTAGCGAGGACGAGCGATTTCCCGGGTCGGAGCGTGACAAGTTGGTATCAGAGCAGTTTCGTCCTCTGGATCGTGAACGAATCTTTTTGACCCTCAGTTGCTTCGATATCGAAAATCAGTTGACTCTAAGTTGTTTTCGCAACCGCATGGCTCATAGATCTGCTCGACGCTACATCGGATGTTCCATATAATAATTCTATACTAAGTACGTACGTCCGCCACCAGTTTGTCGTGACTATCACACTATCTCCGAGTGCCATCGGAGGATATTGGTTGCACGAAGTGCAACGAGTTATAAAATATTGGTTTTCCGAAGTGCAACAAAGCTGCGAGTCGTTGTTCGCACGAAGTACAACAAATATGGTGATGTTGGTTGCATGAAGTGCAACGAGATACATATTGTTGGTCGCATGAAGCGCAAAGAAATACATGTTGTTGGTTGTACAAAGTGCAACGAGTCGATATTTGATGCGATACGTGTTATATGGCTATGCGAATGGTTATGTATTGTTGATTGCACAGAGTGCAGCAAGTCGTGAATCGTTCGTTGCATCAGTGCAACGAGTCGACATGGTATGATATATGTTATATGGCTATGCAAATGGTTATGTATAGTTGGTTGTACAGAGTGCAGCAAGTTGTGAATCGTTCTTTGCATTAGTGTAACGAGTCCACATGGTATGATACATGTTGTATGGCTATGCGGATGGATAACAGTATGATAAACGAGATTGAGTAATGACCTTAAGTGTCGAGAATAAATCGTTGCACGAGTTACAATGAGTGAGATTAGAAGATCGTGGATGAGATAATAACGAGTCGAGTTGGTTGCATTGAATCGAGTTTCGAAATAGGCGAACGTTTATGTTGGTCGTATGTCGTATTGAGCCTTTAGTTTACAAATGTTGCGTGTGCGATTGATATGATCGCCAAGACATGGTCAGATTTGAATGTATGTCAAACTTGGATGAACGATTATCATGTTGGTCCATTTGTTGTGCCAACTCGAGTAAGCGAACGCTGGAGCTGGGATTGAAAAGATCGCCACGAGATAGTCAACTTAAAATAGATGTCGGACCTATGCGGAGTGTAAAGTCGAGTAGTGACTCGATTTCGTACGGTATATGCAATACCACTTGTGCGATTAGTGTAGCGAAGCATTATATCATTAATTATAGGCTCAATTTATGAGTGGTATATGCAATACCTCTTAGCGATAGCTATGTTAAGCCGTTTGGTGACTTGCAATAGAAAGCATCGAGACGATTGTGTCGATTACGATTGGTTTGTCCTCAATGGACGGACTACTACGGAGACTCGAGTGGGAATGACTCGATAGAAGTCGATGCAAGTATGTTTCAATGAATTGAGTTGAATGATTATGCACAAATTTGTATCCATGGATGATACGTCGGATGAGGATTCGTTAAGTGTAAGTCGAACGATAGGCTGAGCATAGCGAAGGAATAGTTGACTCAGTCAAATTTATGTTCAGTTAAAACGAAGACTTGTTCGAAAAGAGTTGAGTAGGTACGAAAAAATCGTACGAAACGAATTTGAGTTAGTGTGATGAGTCGGTAGCACGATTTGGAAGTACGAGTTAGGAATATGAGAATGGATATATGAATTAGAAATCATGTCTCAATGATGATAGTTAATTACAACTGAATGGATCTTGATGTGTGCGAGACTTAATTCGTATTTGAGTTCGGATAATGGCAGTGATTGCAACGAATTGGAGCTTATGAGAGAGGAAGATGTTCAAGTTATGCATATCGACGATGGTATTGAGGTGTATCAAAGACGATATGCAATAACGCAGGGATACTCTGATCGAATGAACGAAAATTATGTTGAGCATTGTTGTTGGATGAATAGGATGCAAGTTAAGTTAGCGTTGGGTGACAATGATAGGAATGTTTCAGAAAATTTGAGAGTGGATGGATATTACTTGGATGAAAACGAAAGTGTCTGGATTGCTTTATGGATAACCACTATGTTGATGTTCTTGTCTTGCGCGAGTGCAACACTAGCCTCGCACATGCATCACGTCGAATTAGGACGATCATTCTGCGTGAGCGCTGGTATAGTAATTCATCCAGCGGGGATGGTCGAACTTATAAGGCGTGCCAAATTGGTTTAAGACTTGTGGTTTGATGGAAGGTGAATTTGACGATTGTTGCGATAAGCCAAGAGTGTGTTGGATATTGATTATGGGTAAATGGACTCATACCCAGGGCGAACAAATATTGCTCGGTTGCGATAGTGTTAACGGCAGTACATGATTGATTCGAGTGGTAACGTTGCATCAGTTGCGCGGGGGTAGATAAATTATGAATTCGTAAATTATGTCGGAGTGGATAAAGTCTCATAGGAATTGTCGAGAATTGATTTGGCTCCGGGATAAGATATAGCATGGTTCGTAGTAACTTTCCCTCATTGATGATCTTCAATTATCGAGCGTAGTTCGGGGCAGATGACCCTAGAAGACTTGGCCGCCAAGTCAAGTGAATGTTGAAGTCCCATAGGACAACCCAATGGAGTCGTATTAGAAATTTTCTCGTGGATGAAGGATGATATAGTGCAAGTTGAGGGTAAGTCTATGCGAGTGAGTATCATATTTCGAAAGTTAGCGAGTAGCATTCGACTAGAATGATATGGTCATAAAAGGAAAATTATGATCGATCGAATAAGTATGTAAACTGACTTGGTTGGTCGATGATCAACTGCACGTTGAGGAACATACTTAGCAAAGTGATGCGGTAAGGCGATTGCAAGGATTCTGCAATGTGCGAGAGCACGAGTAATAGAATGACCCTAAGAATTGTGTCGTAGATCGATTTGAGTAACGATTAGGTTATATGTATTGAACACATATTCTATGTTACGAAACGAACTAGTCGGGATTGATTCAAAAATCGAGTAAAGGATTCGTACTCAGTCGAGAATCGAAGATGCACGTATCATAAGAGACCTTGGGTCAAAAAGATTGTTGCCTTTGAGCATCGTAGACTCAAGTTGACCTCTTATGTTAGAAGAGATTAAGAAAGATGTCTGGATAAGTTACCTAGCGGGGGTAGCCCCAAACGCAATGCGTAGATAGTTTTGAGAACGTGAATCCTGTTGGAATAGTTACGTGCGATGCATAGTACGGATTGTAGGCAAAAAAAGCTTGGACATGTTGGACTTAGTCCATGTCGTTTAGGCCAAATATTATGAACGACTAGATGAAAGACTTGAGTTATGTGAGAGATAGTAAATGGTTGGGCGAATTGGCATTACGAAGAATTATTGCGATTGGATGAGCAACGACTTAATGCAACGCATGCGTCAGATGGCCATCTAGAAACTTATGGGATCGAAGTTACAGTTTTGAATCAAGTTATATGCGAGGATATTTACACATAGGATTTTATGAATAGGTGCTAAGATCTGACCAAGTCGAGTACGGAATAGCTGGTGCCTGAGGATTTAAGTTGAGCTTGTTAGCTTTGTCCTGATATCCTACAACTAAGCTTGTCTGAAATGCATATATTGGTGGGACGCCTAAAATATGTGTATGATCCAAACTAAGTTGTATGATTTAAACGATAGTGGCACGAGATCGTGAAATGATCTAGCAAAATTCTTGGTTTAAGTGTTAGTTTCGGTTCGAGGACGAACCCTGTTTTGAGTGGTATATTATGTAAAGTCCCGCTCCGCACGGTGCATTACGATAATTCGTTGACTCGAAGAGTTGCGTTGACCCAATGAAGTATCGATACGAATCGATGCAAAGCCTAAGTCCAGTTTGGATAAATTATTGACTTCGATTGATCTGGTACGCAGGCTACGCTTTTATGCTGAATCATAAGGGGTCGATATTTTGCCTTGTTCACTAAGGTGTCCGCAAAACCAAATCATTGCCTTGCAACAGATTATGGCATGGGTACGGTAAGTCGAAAAGTACAACCGAATGGCTAAGTCAGAAAAGTTGGTCGTACAACCAAGTTATGGAATCGAGCCGCATCAGCTCGGCGAAACGACAAGACGTATCGGCTTAAGATGGGAAGGTTTTTGACACTCTCTCCCTACTCCTTCACGTCTAATAAAATGTATTCTTGTATGCAAAAGTTGTCACGCCCCGCTCCCGTAGGAGCGATCGTCCTCGCTAAGGCGTGATGCCGCACGAGCCTAAATTGTGCTCGTGCAAGTTGGGTTCCATAACGACCGATTACAGCGGCTGCGATAGGGTCATCGCACAGAAGTCCCAAACAGAGACATTGAATAATAGCAGCAAAAATTTAGAAAAAAGCACAAGTCATTCAAATGATGCATTTTATTGATATTGAAACAAGGATTACAATGGGACGCATGGCCAATATTACAAGTCACTCAAGTTCACTCTTCTCATATTATAAGTTACTCAGCTCTCTCTCATCTCTCAAATTACAATTGTCGATCCAGCGGATGCTTCGGAAGGCGATGCCCATACATTATGTCCCGTATAAGTCTTGACTTCACACGGTTGCACGCTACGAATCGCCAAGGAACTCCATGCCTCGATGCATCCAAGCGAGCTCTACACCACGAGCTTCTATATGTGCCTGCACATAAAAACTATATGGGTATCAGTACTCAACTTTACTGGTGGAATGAGCTCCTCGCCCACCCATACAAATCCGACACGTTCATTTACTTTGTGCAACATAACCCTTTTTTATTGTCTTTCTACTCTTGCATTAGGATCGATT
Source organism: Iris pallida (assembly GCA_029216955.1). Taxonomy (NCBI): domain Eukaryota; kingdom Viridiplantae; phylum Streptophyta; class Magnoliopsida; order Asparagales; family Iridaceae; genus Iris; species Iris pallida. The sequence continues at coordinate 12,245,262 of JANAVB010015600.1, forward strand.
TTAGGACCGACGCCTTAGCCTATTTTATGTCTCTAGGCCATCCCGTACTTGCACCAACAATGTTAACCTATCAAGTCGTATTTGCCTTACGATCCAAAATCAGAGACGCGACTACGCGATAGTATCCAATTTTCTTGTGACCGTGCTACAAGTCCATTATGTCGTGCCTGCAACTCAGTATGACTTAACCATATCGCCGCATCATGGCCCTTTTCTACTTTAATTACCAACTGACCTAATCGAAACTTGTAGGCAAAGTGTCACTCGACCGACTTTGCCTTGCGGTATTTCCTGACTTAAACTCAAGATGACTCAAATCCAACTTGTGCGACTCTATGCCAACAACTTAAGACTCGATGCCACATCTCGTGCCAAAGCACGTCGCCTACATTGCAGCCAATCTTAGGCCAAAACATTGTGTTCTAACCATACACACATTCAACTAGACTCAATCCAAAGGCACACACACGGATTGTCGCCTGTGCCGACCCATCCATATGAATTGGTCACTAACATCACAAGCTATCATGGACTATAGCCTTGCTATTCGACGATCCTTTCAATGCAAGTAGCTAGCCCCGTTGAAAGTTCTCGAATAACCCAAGCGGTTCGTCCAGCTACGGTTATACCGTATTTTCCCCCAGGACGACGCAGTCCCATAGCGCCCAGGGTTGCCGCTCATGGAAACACCTCCTTGTCGACAAGTTGTCCAATGACCATGCAAAACTCGACTCGAACTGACGTCTCACACAGTCATTCTTCTTCTAGTGTTACCATCTCTTTCAGGGCCAAATTCAATACTTCTCACATCTAAGACCGCCTCGACGACCCATGGTCGCGAGCATTCTTCTATCTTGCCCTATCATTCCATTCAACTTAGGAATGCCTATTTGAAAGTCCCTTTTTTCAAACTCAATAAATCAACCATGGCTCGTGCCTTAAACACTAAGTCCGTGCATCGTGCCTTTGACCAACTTGAACTCTATGCGACACCACCGTCTAAGTCGTACTCTATATGACGGGCCTTGAGACCGTAAGACTATATGGTTACCCATCCGTAGACCTTGTAGGACCGTTCTTGCTACTACTTCGATAGCCTAACATAACTTGCCTAACTTAACTTTGAAACAACTTGACGAGCAAAGGCCGCGTCAAGCTTTGTTTGATGGAATGTGCCGTGTACGTTCCGGCTTGAACAAACAAGTTATTTGGTTGCCTAGACTTATGCCACATGCTGTGCAATGCATCTTAACCAATAGGGTGGGCAAAGGCTATGTCAAGCCTTGGACAATGGATCGTGCATGCTTTATCAAGCATTCATGCGGGCGACGCCTATGACTTAGGCTACGTACATAAGTTTGCCTACTCAACCAACTTTCCTTCTCCTATGCCATGAGACGAATGATCGAGTGTCATTTTCAAAGGACGTCGTGCACAAACTCTAAGCCGACCGTTGGACCTTTCCATATTCTAACTCAATTCGTCCTGTCGGGATTATTTCCTTAGCTATGTGGATTTGTCTCTTTTATTATCAAACCTAGCTGTGCAAGTTAAAAATATGCGATTTATTATGTGAAGGCTAAGATGAGGCGAGTTCACCGAAACTATCTCACTTGAGCGAGCGGTCGCCTCGACCGAGCTATGTCTTCGAGTAGCTATTGCAAGGCTAAGTCCGAATGCCGTCGGCATTTTGATTCCTCTGATTGACTAAGCGGGACGGGGTACTACATCATACACCACTCAGAAAAAGTTTTGTCCTCAAAACTAATTGAGCACTTACTCATCGACTTATCACTCGAATGTTCAACGACTCTAACGCACATTCCTCCTATGCATTTGTTAAATCCGAGCCACGCTCGTGCTACCCTAAATCCTTTCCCAAAACTCACGATCTCAAAATCCTCGACACTTCTCGTTCCTCAAGTCTCACTTGAATTAAACGTGTCACTTAGTTTGGATAGTGCACACATTCCAAGCGTCCCCAAAATATATGTATTTCAACCAAGCCTTATGATAGTGAATCCAATCCCACCTATCAATTTATCCTATCAATCCTGAAAACCCGTCGTACCGATGCTAACTCTCACAATATGGACATCTCGCCTAGCCGCTAGGCCATCTTTCCAGGCTAAAGTCAATTGTCAACATTGGAATCATAGTTCCCAAACAATGATATCAATATTGACCCCATCCTAAGGTCAAACCAAGTTGATAGTACGGGATTTTCTACCCAAGCTTGCATCACTCCAATTTCTAAACTTCGAGCGTAGATTCCCTACACACATCCCAACAATTTATCGTACGGGGTTTGAGTCATTCAGCAAAATCATCTTACGATAACTCACGTTTCAACCAATTTCTTGACATGAATATATTGCTCGTCCGATAAGCAACTTGCATAGTCTATCTTTTCAAACATGTTCGACATAATCTACCTACCAATCCTTCTTAAGTCAAGCACGCTACGACACAATTTTTTATTAAACCATAATTCATATTTCATATTTTCTAAGTCGTTTATCATGATCCGTGTATTCGATCATAAGGTCGTCTAGCTTAACAATATGTTACACTCTGATCTCACATGAGTCAGATTATCTATGGTGGGCATGAATCACCATGCACGCTTCCGCGGGATACTCATCCTCATCGGGACGTAACTCTTGTTTGAGTCTGGACTAGTTCATTCTCGATACGCGAATCGGACTTACTCAATCCTCAAGTTTCATTCATTCATCAATCACAAGTCCTACAAATTCTCGAATTCACCTTTGCATCAAACCAACAAGTCGAGACAATCAAAGTTGTCACGTCCTAATTTTTCGAGTTCAGTCCTTTTCGTGACATGAATCACCATGTCAGCGCTCACGCAGAACGATCGCCCCAAATCCGATGCGACGCATGTACGAGGCTAGAGTTGTGCTCACGCAAGACAAAAATGTCAACGTTGTGGTTATCCGCGTAACCATCAAGATACTTTTTTTTATCCACATTTATTTTCATCCATTAGGACAATAACACTTGCACGATCGTCATTCACCGAGTCAGAGAACCCCCGAGTTATCGCATATCGATATTTGATACACCTCAGTACCATCGATGACATGCGTAACCTGACGATCTTCCTTTGCAACGAATTTCTAGTCTTACGAATGATGCTATCGTCCGACTGGATAAACTCCTCGACATTCAACATCAAGTTCGATCATTATCCTTCGAATCATTCACAACATCAATTTCCTCAAACCCAAATTTACGTATTGTTCATCCATCAATCTTAAGTCATCGAGCAATGTTTTTCTTCAAATCACATCTTTCTTTGAAAATTCAAATCATCAAGCAACATCGATTTCAATCCTCAGAGTCATTTTCAAACATTCGAATCAAACTTTTCATGCACGCTATCTTTCCGTCGTGCTAACTTTTCGTAACGATCCGTATCAATTTTTTCGCTCAAGTCCTCCAGTTGCACACATTAACTTTTCTTTGATTTAGTTTCACCTACTCAGTCATCTTCCCATTTTGTACTCGCGTAATCCTCATTTCCGTGCACGTTCCGTGCACGTCAATTTCTAGGTTGTTTGAATCAACTCGTCCAAATCTTCAAGACTACAACTTGTTCAACGACACTCAATCTAAGGTTTTGCATACGTACAACGTTTGCTGAAAGGCTCACCGATATCCCGCATCATCAATCGATCGATCGACATTCCTTAGGCTATCGCATACACCACTCAAGATTTAAGTTATTTAACAAATCCTCAAAACTATCATTTGAATCAAAATTGACTTCTTCGAATCCTGTTCGAACCATTCCTATGATTTCGAGCACACTCATTTATATCGTACCAACGTTATCGTCGCTCAATAGCACCCCCGTCGATAGTCATCTCACTTTACTCAATCGAGTTCAACTCATTCTAGCTCAAAATATTACGAATTCCGCACTCGACTTTGCTAAGGTCGACACAATCCTTGGTGTATATGCCCAGCCCGACTTAGCCAACCATGCTTACGCAAACCATCTTTTTGTTTTATCAAAAACTGTTCTCCTACGTTTTGCAAAATATATAGACTTATTGTATGGACATACCATGGGATATTTAAGAGAGAGAGCGCACCAACGATATCAACTTTACGGAAGCAACACCTTCAAGTTTACGGAAACAATAGAGTTAAAGAATTCAATCGATAGTCCAAGGACGTAAAGCCGTGCTCTGATACAATTATGTCATGCACTACTCCCGTAGGAGCGATCGTCCTCGCTAAGGCGTGATGCCACACAAGCCTAAGTTACGCTCGTGCAAGGCGGGTTCCATAACGGCCGATTACAGTGGCTGTGATGGGGTCATCGTACAGAAGTCCCAAGCAGAGACATTGAATAATAGCAGCAAAAATTTAGAACAAAACACAAGTCATGCGAATGATGCATTTTTTTGATATTGAAACAAGGATTATAATGAGGCGCAAGGCCAAGATTACAAGTCACTCAAGCCCACTCTTCTCACATTACAAGTCACTCAGCTCTCTCTCATCTCACAAATTATATTTATCGATCCAGCGGATGCTTCGGAAGGCGATGCCCATACATTATGTCCCGTATAAGTCTTGACTTCACGCCGCCGCATGCTACGAATTGCCAAGGAAATCCATACCTTGACGCATCCAAGTGAGCTCCGTACCACGAGCTTCTACCTGTGCCTGCACATGAAAACTATATAGGTGTCAGTACTCAACTGTACTGGTAGAATAAGCTCCTCGCCCACCCATACAAATTCGACACGTTCATTTACTTTGTGCAACATAACCCTTTTTGATTGTCTTTCTACTCTTGCCTTAGGATCGATTTTAGGACCGACGCCTTGGCCTATTTTGTGTCTCTAGACCATCCCGTGCTTGTACCAACAATGTTAACCTATCAAGTCGTGTTTACCTTACGGCCCAAAATCAGAGACGCGACTACGCGATAGCACCCAACTTCCTTGTGACCTTGCTACAAGTCCATTGTGTCGTGTCTCGCAACTCAGTGTGACTTAACCATATCGCCATCTCATAGCCCTTTGCTACTTTAATCACCAACTGACCCAATCGAGACTTGTGGGCGAAGTGTTATTCGACCGACTTTGCCTAACGGTGTTTCCTGACTTAAACTCAAGATGACTCAAATCTAATTTGTGCAACTCTATGCCAACAACTTAAGACTCGATGCCACATCTCGTGCCAAAGTACGTTGCCTACATTGAAACTAATCTTAGGCCGAAACATTGTGTTCTAACCATACACACATTCAACTAGACTCAATCCAAAGGCACACAAGTGGATTGCCGCCCGTGCCGACCCATCTATATGAATTGGTCACTAATATCACAAGCTGTCATGGACTATAGCCTTGCTATTCGGCACAACGCAAGTAGCTAGCCCCGTTGAAAGTTCCCGAATAACCTGAGCGGTTCGTCCAACTACGGCTATACCATATTTTCCCTTAGGATAACGCGGTCCCATGGCGCCCAGGGTTGCCGCTCGTGAAAACTCCTCCTTGTTGACAAGTTATCCAATGACCATACAAGACTCGACTCAAACTGACGTCTCATACAGTCATTCTTCATCTAGTGTTACCATCTCTTTTAGGGCCAAATTTAATACTTCTCACATCTAAGACCGCCTCGACGACCCATGGTCGCAAGCATTTTTCTTTCTTGCCCTATCATTCCAATTAAATTAGGAATGCCTATTTGAAAGTCCCTTTTTCCAAACTCACTAAGTCAACCGTGGCTCGTGCCTTAAACAATAAGTCCGTGTATCGTGCCTTAGACCAACTTGAACTCTATGCGACACCACCGCCCAAGTTGTACTCTATATGACGTGCCTTGAGATCGTAAGACTATATGGTTATACCTAGTTGTAGAACTCGCAGGACCATGCTTGCTACTACTTCGATAGCCTAGCATAACTTGCCTAACTTAACTTTGCAACAACTTGATGAGCAAAGGCCGCGTCAAGCTTTGCCTTGATGGAACGTGTCGTGCACGTTCCGGCTTGAACAAACAAGTTATTTGGTTGCCTAGACTTATGCCACAAGATGTGCAATGCAGCTTAACCAATAAGGCGGACAAAGGCTATGCCAAGCCTTGGACAATGGATCGTGCATGCTTTATCAAGTATTCATGCAGAAGACGCCTATGACTTAGGCTACGTACATAAGTTTGCCTACTCAACCAACTTTTCTTCTTCCAAGCCACGGGACGAAGGATCGAGTGTCATTTCAAAGCACGCCGTGCACCAACTCTAAGCCAACCGTTGGACCTTTCTATTTTCTAACTCAATTCGACCCGTCGGAATTATTCCCTTAGCTATGTGGATTTGTCTCTTTTATTACCAAGTCTACTTGTGCAAGTTAAAAATATGCAATTTATTATGTGAAGGCTAAGATGAGACGAGTTCACCGAAACTACCCTACCTGAGCGAACGGTCACCTCGACCGAGCGATGTCTTCGAGTAGCCATTACAAGGCTAAGTCCGAACGTCGTCGACATTTTGATTCCTCCGATTGACTGAGCAGGATGGGACACTACATAAGTTGCTATTAAGTTAACGAGCGTGGCTCGAACGGTTAAAGGTCTTAGTATGTGTCGAACATTAAGATAGAACATTGAACAATTGAAGCGACGTGCATCAAGTGTACGGGTCATGGTAGGGCGGTGATGGTAGAACATTGAATGGTAATATCGTGACATGCACCACGTGTACGACTCCGAGAACATTGAGCAATAGGCCTAGAACACTGATTATGGCGTTAAGCGTGCCTTCGCGTACGAAAGCTACGAAATGACTAAGTAATCGAAATGGGACAAGTTGTGGTACAATACCGCAGAAATTGTCGTAACATTGAAAGATATACTTCGTGCATCGAGGTATGCAATTATGGCATAATTGCTACGGAACTGTCGTTATACGAATAACTTATGAATGGAACACGTTAAGTATAAGTACGAGAAGTCTAAGCCATTGGGCGTCGTGCATCAATACGGACGTGTTGGGGCATAATGCCAATGGAACTTGAGATAGAGATGAGGGATTATATTTATGGAACGATTGATTGGTTGAAATGATATGACTTATTTGCTATGGTGTGTATTGCTTGGTCAATGGACTCGTATGGCCCGTGCACGGGTGCGGCTTCCCTTGAACGGTTACGACCGGGGCACCGGGACCGTTCGTCCTAGGAGGGAATTATATATGGTATTTATGGTGCACATCATTAGGACGGATTACGACCGGTTAGTGTTGTGATAAGCTATGATATTAGTAAGTTTGGGATCCTTCAGATACTGGGATAGCAACCCGTATTGGAGCGATCATAGGCTTACACATAAGGATGCCAAGTCCATTACTGTGCGAAACACCATGACCTTTATATAGATAGGGCCGATGTGTTGAGATTAGTGTTGGGTGCAGGCACAGGGCCTGCCACCCGTATGCATATGTCTAAGTTTGGTTGGTTGGCTACGTGAATCGTATGATTGGTTCTGTATATTTCTAACGACTGCAGGCTAAGCAAAATGAGACAGAAACATGCACGATCACTATGCTTATGGTTATTATGTCTAACTGTATCTGCTGTAGGAACACGGTATTGGATACATTTATAGTAAGTTGCTATGCTTGAATATTGCCATGAAACTAACTCTAAGGCTAAATAGAAAGATCACTAATTAAGCTGTATGTCTCATTAAATATACTTAGTGTTGGTTAGGTGGGAGTGGGTCTTGATCAGTGCAGCGAGGTTGAAAGCACTAATCCCCTATTAGTTTGCTTGTAGATTCAGGATATGTTCGGCTCGGGGCAGGGCTTGGCTTGGATGCGTCGAGGCATGGATTCCTTAGCGTCTCAAGAGGAGCTACCGCATTGGCGTTCGGACGTGCAACATGGAGATGTTCGGCCGAAGACTACTTGTTGGCTATAAAGAGGCATAATGTATGGAACAATGTAACCCTTTGTGAGCTAGAAAGATCATGAGCATCGTAGCCAGTTGGCATATTCAGTTGGGCTATTCAAGCCTTTGTAACCTTCAGTTCATTATTAATAAAAGAGATTCTTATTGTATACTCTGTTTTCTTTCGCTGCTTATGTTATCAATTTGAGATAATCTTATGTGAACCTGTTATCTTGCCTTGCACGAGCCCAATACCAGGCTTGTGCAGCATCATGCCCCAGCGAGGACGATAATTTGGGTGAAATCTAGCAAGGATGAGCGATTTTTCGGGTTGGGGCGTGACAACTCATCATCCTCTTAGACCGGTAGAAGTCTGTAGGTAACTTTGCACCTTCTGGAAAGATCTTTATAATCAACTCGATGATTCGGTTGTAGTATTCTAGAGACATATTGAAATCAAACTTGATGCTTAGTAGTCTTGTAACCACCTCCAACGATGCATGATCCTCACAACCAGGATACAAAGGAGTCCTTGTATTCTCTAGCAACTCTATAAACTTCGCAGCATTGGCATTCGGTGACTCCTCAGTCGCATCATGATTGTCTGGATCAAAACTAGGCCCCGCAGCATCAAAAACTATGTTCACCCACCCTTCGTCGTAACCAGTGTAGTCATAGACATCCATATACGGTAAATTAGGCTCCAGCTCTGATGCTAAAGGCACAAGTTCTCCGTGTGAGGTCCACTGATAGTAATTCGGCATGAAATCCCTCGAGTATAAATGATATGTCACGTCCACTTCTGGATGATATTTCATGTTACGACATCTCACACATAGACACTTAATTTCGGTACGGTCCATGTACTGAGAGAATGCCTTGACGAACAGCAGGAACTGCCTATCCCGTGTATAAATTTATCCCGCACACCGCACATGTCATCAGGATGACGATTGTACATCCACGAACGATGCCGCAGATAGTAATTCATGTCCATTTGACAATAATTCTGCAAAGATAGATACACATTATTTGAGTATATTCCAAATAGGTGCATAGATACATGAGTATTAAATGGGTGTCATCACATGTTCAACAAGAAGGCCCCATCTCTGACCCCCCTGTACTTTCCTTTCTTCTCATTCGACTCTCTCAGTATCGTATTTCGCATCATCTGATATCCACCTCAACCTCAGCCTAGGAGAAGTTTAAAAAATATTAATATTAACCAAGGTTCACAGTATCGATATCGAAATCGATTTCATTTACGGTTAATACCATGAATCTCATGGCTTCCTCTACTAGAGCAAAATGTAAAACCAAACGGTTGATACCATGTATCGGTATCGGTATCGGTATCGGTATCAGAATCGAAAACTTTTTACTTCTGATATTTTGAATATGAATCTCTGCTTCATGTTTGGTTTTAAATTTTTCTCTGGTAGACGAAGCCATGAGATTTATGGTATCAACCGTAAATGATACCGACTCCGATACCGATACTATGAACCTTGGTTAATATTAATATTTTTATACTTCTCTAGGCTGAGGTTGAGGTAGATATCATATGATACAGAATAGTCAGCTGAATGACCCGAATAAGAAGAAAGAAAGTAGGAAGGCTCACTCTATACACTCTAGGATACTCACTCTATACACTCTAGGTACTACGATATACTACTAGGATACTCACTCAATACACTCTTAATTATGCAAGCCTTTTAAGCCAGTCAGCATTATACTAGATTTTCGTAAAAATCTATAACTCTAATAGGCCCAAAAGGATTGGCATAAGTAAATTTAATTTTCAGAGAAGGGCTGATCAAAACACTGTACCAGTCATACCTACACTTCTAGGATACTCTATACACTCTAGGTACTTGGATACTTCTTAGCAAGGTTCTTAGTATCGGTATCAGAATCGGTATCGGATATAGGTAAATAAATAATAGGCTGCCGCTCTGATATTGAATCAACAAATGATGTTGATGTTGCCCCCTTCAAGTCACTATTTTCCCTCTCATTCAACCATCAGTGGCTAACTACTATACTCTTCATCTCCCTAAGTTAACAGTTAACTTATATACATAGAGCGTCCTCTAATAACATTTAGCCACTAGCTCTCTCATGGCCTACCTCTACTCACACACAACTACTCTATAGGTAATATGTCTCTATACTAACACAAGCTCATCCTCTATTCACTCAACCTTATAGGTAACACTCACAAGCCTTCAAATGGATACTCATATAGCTGATGCATAAATCAAATGACTGATACCAAATCCCTTTCTACAACTGATACCAAAATTAGTATAGGGCTGATATTTGTATCATGACTGATACAAATATTCCAATAATATACTAAAATAATGGTATGGGACTGAAACTAAATAAATAGGGCTGATACAAATAGGTAATGAATTGAGTGTGTCAGTGTGTCTGTGTCAGCGTCAATGAGTATGTCGGTGTCGCGTCAGTGAGTGTGCGGTGTCATGTCAGAGAGTGTATTAGTGTGTCTCAGTGAGTGTGCATGTTGTGTCAGTGAGTGTGTCAGTGTGAGTGTGTCAGTATATCTATTTCGTATCAGTGGGAGATAGGGTTAGGTATACCTGGACGGGGGTCGGGTTGGAGTCGGGGTCGTCGGAGCACGGGACGAGGGGCGTCGGCGGTGGAGGAGCGGCGACGAGGTCACCAGGGGGCGAGGAGGGTCGCTTAGGCGAGGGAGTAGGGGGAAGGCTTCGCCAGATGGGAGGGGGTCGCCCGGTGGAGGGGGTCGCCGGAGACGAGAGGGGAAGGGGGAGAGAAATTTAGGGCTCTCGAACGGAAGATCAAAACATTTGGAGAAAAAATGAATTCGATTGGGCCCAGAACCCTATATGAAAGATTTTAGCAACGTCATAAAAGGACGTCGCTAAACGTCGATGTTAGGTAACAAATTGGCGACGTACTGGACTAAGAGTCACAAAACGTCGCTGAATAAAATAAATTAGCGACGTTCTACAACTTAACCACGACTTGTTCTTTCCAAACCATAATGCTAGTCGCTATCAGTCGCTAAATGTCGCTGATAGTGACGTTCAGCGACGTCATCTTTATACGTCGCTAAATACACAAAAAAAATAGCGACGTATTTAACCGGAGTCGCTAATCTCGTCGCTAATTTGGCATATTTTGGTAGTATTGTTTGTAGGAACGAAATGCAAAGCGCTTTACTCTAGAGGGGGTGAATAGAGTAGATAGCAAAAATTTAGTTATTAAAAATTATTAGCAGCAAGATCACAATATATATAACATATATGTAAATGAAAAGTAGAGAGGAGAGAGTAAATGCAAACATCTAATCCAGTCGTAAGAATTCTAGCTTTCAGTTTAAATCCACTATAAAAAAATTCTGCAAGTTTTCCGCCGAAGACTTTGCAACTTCTACAACGCGAGCTTTGATCCGAAGTACTCGACCAACTTCAATTATGAAGTGTCTTTCTACAATGAAGCCTCTGATTTCAATCACTCTGAAACTTCTAGACCGTACCATACTGGCAAATCGATTAGAGGATTGTAATCGGCTTGGGATTTGAAAATAAATAGCTTAGAACACTTTAGAAGAATGTATTAAGCTTAGAGAGAAGAGAAGAGAGAAGTGTGTTAAAATGAGAAAAATTATTCTCTATTTATAGTTTTTTCAAAGACAGAATTCGGGCAGAATTTGGACAGAATTCAGGCAGAATTCTTTGAGAGAATCTCGACAAATAGCCGTTGCATCCGTAACTTCAGGATGACCAAGTTCAAAATCCAACAGGCACTAACCGAACTCGGAATGAATTCGGGCCGAATTTCTTGGATTTCCGTTAGGGTTTTTGTAATTTGGTTTTTTGAATTTTTGAAAAGTTTAAGCAGTTTAAGAGCTTTTTGTAAGAAGGGCTATTTTCAAAAACAAAGGATATTTTGAAAATATTTTGGGATAACCTATTTGTTAGTACGACTCGGTGTACATCATAATCCTAGACTCAATAAAATATAAAAAAAATATTGAATATGGAAATACAGACTCATGTGGCAAAATCGCTTCAGTCTTGAACGGTAGCAGTAGCAGATCCCAGTTATCGTCCAGGTAGCCCTTATATCGAGACATGGTTAGATCAATTATTAAAATCAGGTTTGACCATGGCCAATGGGCCAACAATCTCTTCCATTTTGTTAATTGACAAACCATGACCGATATAACATCTCGATCTTGATTTGAAAAGAATTAAAATTTGTAAGGAACTGTATGGTAATTTTCTTTACATATCTGTACTGTTTCCTCAAAAAAATGTATCATGCAAAAAGACGTTCGATCAAATTTCTCCCTCATTGTCACTTAGCAAAATAATTGCAAAGAGAGAAGTTTTCCCACAATTCATGCATAAGAAACAAACGTAGAAGAATACAAAAAAAATATGGGCAAAATAACATGTATTTCACAGGCAGTTTGAATGAAGCATAAATTAAGATAATAAATGCTACGCATAAAAAAATGCATACAGGAATAAGAGAGATAACAATACACTAAAATAGTAAATGCATACTAATAAGAGTTTGAAAATGTATCAACTCAGCAAACAGTTCAAGTACCGTGACTATTTGAAATAATGTATAAAAGAAAATAATAATTGCTCAATAATTATCAAGATAGAGAAATCACGTAAATCTATGAAAATAAGAGAACCAAGAAGAATCATATTCTCGCATAAAATTCATTATAAAACAAAATACCATGACCAATGTAATCAGATATTTTAAATAAAAGAATATATGTCCATGACGAACTAGGTATACTACATATTAAAGGTATATGTGAATTGAAGCAATTAAATTGCTTCCCCTTAAAATATGTGTATCTAGTTCAAAAAGCAATTTATATACATAAAATAGAATATCATAAAATCTGAGTGATATCCAAGATATGCATCCTTCATCACTTTGATGAATGCATATAAAGTTCCAAACTTAAAACAAATATCATCTTTAAGCAAGTAAAAGAGATATCCAATAAATAAATGCTTAAAGATAAACACACAAAATATATTTCCAAAAGTAGGAAAATAACCCATCCAAATATTAGATCTTCTTATCAAAGTTTATTTTTCTTCCGTAAGGTTAAAGAAAAGAAATGCTTCAAGAGAGAGAGAGGGAGAGAGAGAGAGAGAGAGAGAGAGAGAAATTTTTCCCGACAAAGAATTACTCCTATAGGCAGTTATTAACTTGAATAAGAAGATAATAAAAGCTTCGTAAAACAAATATCATGAATATTATGGAAACGCTAAAGAACACATCAGAAAATCATAACATTCAATGAGTAGTCACAAGACCAAATAAAAAATAGAGTGACAAAAAATAAATATATCAAAAGATGACAAACATTAACCTATGGAAGATCAATGTATATTATCATCAAAGTTAAAATCAAAAGACGAAATCTATATCTTTTCTTAAAATTGAGATCAATCCAAGATTATAGATCGATAAAAAATATAAGTATCCACTAGAATCGAAAGATCTCAAGCAATACAAAAATTCAAATCAATGTAGCTATAAGCATAAGATGTACCAATTACATGTATGCTTAAATGTGCTAGAAAATTACTGGGTAATAATAAAATATAAAATATTATAAATTAAATGTAGGACCTAGATATGTTGATGTGTTCTAGAACCTAGGGGAGCGGGTTCAGTGCCTTGGATCCAGATTTAGACAATATTTGCAAGTAGACCTTGATAAATATTAAGTCTATAAAGTATTGATTAGTTTGGGTTAGTTGTAGGGGTACTGTCCCAGCTAACGGAGGTCTACCAGGGGACGCCTAAGTACTGCTTCGCTTTAGCCGTGGCTGCGGTGACAGACACTTTGTAGGCTTGTACCCAAAATAATCTCTATTTTTAAGAACTTAAATTTAAAATAGTATATGCAGTATTATCAAACATCATCTAAATCCAGAATCCCTAACTATAAGATAAGTAAATACCCAAAGAATGAACAAGAAATGATCATCACGATTAAGATACTCAAAAACTATTTTTTAAAGAGTTTTCATAATGCGCAATAAAGATAAATGTATAAAAGATGTATATTAAAGATTTGCAGTAATAAACACAAGATCATAAAAATGATATGCATACTTTATAAATAAAGACAAAATATATGCATGAAAAAAATTCAGACAAATAGAAAGGATGCTTAGTGTAACATAACATTTGAGATAGTAACTAGCCATTCAACTTTATTTGGAAAACATTATCCTAAGCATGCTAGAAACATGTATCACACTAGTTTATATAATATAACAAAAATGAGCACTTCTAGTATAAAATAGTAAAAATTTATTAAAGTTATACAAGATTCTATAGTTCTAGCCGTTTAAGAAGAATCGTTTAGCATGTTACGGAAATGGTTCTAGTGACCACATGTGTTGGTGCAATTGCTTGAAAGATGACCTTTTAAACTTTGTAATCACCAACATGTTCCATGGTTCTATGGTTTAGCACAGGATGCTCCACCTACAGTATTAGGCGAAGACTTTGGTATCCAAGTAAACTTGGATCCACATTGGTAGCTTTGGGAACCCAGGTAAACATATTTATATCAACCATTTTTCTAATTTGATGATGAATAAAAATGTGTCCACTCATACCACAATAAGGACAAGCAGCATCAGCATTACTGCTCGGTGCAACAATATGAGAACTTGATGTGTTGTGACATGTTTAGCGTGGTTGAGTATAATAAAAAAGTATGGTTTTATTTAACCTTAGTTGTGCTAGATCCTTTTTGAATCTTCGGTTGTGTCACATGTGTTGTGTATGAATGTGTCTTGGGTTGAGCATCATGCAAAAGCAGCTTAACCATCTAGCTCATCTGTGTCACTAGGAGTGGCAGTGTCTCTAATCTCATTAAAATAAGAGGATAACCTTTCATTCTCAAGCTTGTAAGCCTTAAGCTCTTTTCGATACTGCTTATACTTATCTAGTACTTTCTTGTGTTCTTCCAATAGATCACTGAAAGTATCAGATAACTCATCATAAGAAAATTTACTATAAAATAGAGAGAGATGAATAGATAAGAATATAATAACTGTGTTACCTTGCTTTATAGAATATTTTAAAAATATTTTGGGATAGCCTATTTGTCAGTACGACTCGGTGTACATCTGTCATGACTCGTACCCATTTTTTGGATACGAAACGTGTCCAAGCCAGCCTATGCCGCAGAGTCGGCAGTAGAAATGTTGTCATGGCCAATATGTTCAAAATCACAAAATACAAATTTATTGCTCATTCATATTATTAAATCAAGTTTATAAATTATAAGGTTTCACAACTTCAGATTTGCTAGAAAATACAATGTCTCAAAATAGAAAAGACAACTAATTCAACTATCTAGGTTGACCTCAGCATACCCATGCCTTCCCAGTGGTAAGAGTGATCACGGCTAAATCTGAAAAATATTGGTTTCGAGTCAGGAATGGAACAAGCACACAAACCGACGACAAATCAAAAACATAATAGAATTCACAAGACATGAAATAACATATGAGAAATGGAAACTAGAAAGTAACTGATGTCATGGCAAGCGGTAAAGAAAACAAGGAAACAAATAAAAGACAACTATCTATGTGTTTAAATATCAATTTCGACATGTGAAAGGCTAGTGGTAAATTTGGCACCATGCACGTGTCGTGTGCAGTTGCTATCTGTCAAGAATAGACGTTTTGGGGATATTTCTGGATAGTCCACATGTCTACGAAGATATTTCTCGTCTAGCTAGTACTCATGGAATCAAGTCGCAAGCATGGTAATCATGTAATTGACAGTCAAGAATGTACAATAAATCTAATACTAATTTTCGTATGATGAGCATGTCAACAAGCAGCAAGGCATATGTATAAACTTTAAACGTAAAACTACTATGAATCGAAAAGCAATCAGAAAGTGTAGTTACCTGATGTCCTTAGCAGGTGAAACCGATAATACTATACCACTCAGTGAGCCACATAGTCAACACATAAAAAGTCAAATTAGCTAGAATTGCCTATCCTTAAGTCCAATTCTGGACACAGGGGTAAACGGTAATTTTGGATCAAACGGTGTCTAATTGGACCCGCTTTGTACCGAAAAGCGTGCCAAAGTCTATGGTTTCTAAATTCATCAAACTATATCTACAGGTTCAATTTTTCGATATGAACCCAACCGTATGTCCAAAGTGGATTCCGACAGGCCGTACACAAAATCGCCCGTTAAGTCGGATCGTGGGGCCCACAAAACGGTGATCCGATCAACTGCCTCAGAATCAGACCAAACTTGGTATACAAGACCAAAAAAAATGGTATGGTCCAGTTGGCCAGTGTTTCGTCTCGATCTGACGAACGTGCACAAAGTAATTGAAAATTTTACACAGAGGCCGATATGATGAATTTCGACGGATACGCATCAAATTTGTCGTGCACACACACCAATTTGAACTCCGTCAAAGCCCACACATCCGCGAAGCCATTATG